>JARFIW010001135.1:753320-1183320 GCA_036346225.1 Platerodrilus igneus | reverse complement strand
TGCATAAATTTTAAAGATGGCTATGCGGTTTGCTTATTATTATTATCTCACAAACAGATAACGTTAACTAATCTGAAAAGTTGTTAGTGGCATATGATGTCAAGAAAAATATTCAGGTGTCCAAATTTAAATATCACATGTTATTTGACGCTAATCTAAAAATACATTTAATAATTTTGAGGTCATGTACTTTGTTTGTTAATCAACGTAATGAATTCTTTTTATACATATTAAGCAAAACTGACGCTATGTTGAAACATGCTATTTTATCGGAACTTATTAAATTTGATTGCAAGGTGAACGTAGTACTACTGTTGCTAAAGATTAAAATGTGTAATGTGAATTATTTAGAGAGCTCAAACTTTTTAGAAAATTTATTATGAAATATTCAATGTAGAAATTATTATGTTTTTTTTTTAATACAAAACCTTATTATATTTCTGTTCTATAAAATTAATAGTAAAAGAAAGATTATATTAAAACAAATCAAGGAATTTAATCAAATAGAATCCATTTTTGCAAGACTCTTTTATTATTCAAAATACTAGTAAAACTTATAGGTCATTCATGATCAGAAATTGTGTGTAATGATAGCAAATTCCCTGGGTGTATATTTTTGGAACTTAAATTCTATTATTTTTTTTTTGTAAATATATTTAAGGACACAAACGGTGTCCATGTTGTGCATTTGTTTGTTCACAGGTTCAGTCTAGACATCTGTATGACTTCTGGTAATTGAGATTTTGGTAAGTGTTTTAGAAAAGTGAAATTCAGGTTTTATGGCTATATTAGTGGTGTTGATATAAGGTTTCCGCATTCCCCTAATACAAGCACAGATAATTTTTGTAGGTTGTTGTATTGAAAAATGCGGTGGCGCTCAATTATTTATATTTTTGGTCATTTGACAACCCATGACCCAAGCTCATGATCTACCCAGAGCTAACACTCTACTAGCCGTTTATGTCTAAAGAGTTTTTCTTTTCCTCAAGCCGTTTTCCATCCAACTTTACCTTGGGCTTTCATTGTTAATAAGGAATTCTCGACCTTGTGATATCAAGTAAGGGTTTAGGATATATAAGGGTGCAATTTGTTATCTGATATTCACGAAGGAAAAATTTTTTGTTTTTAGTGTTTAAGATCGAAATTGGACGATAATTTGATTAAAGTTTTCGACCTCCATTTTTAAGAATGGGATTCACTAAAGCTGTTTTCCATTTTACCGGAACTGTTGTATTAGCTAGAGAAAGGTTCATTAAGTGTGCTAATGGAATTAATAGAATTTCACTACAACCTCTATACACGAATGGAGGTATTTGATCAATTCCAGCAGCCTTCTTCGTCTAATATTTTTAATAGCTTCCGCTACATCCGCTGTGGTTACGTTTTGAATATTAAAGATGTCTATGATAATGTTGTCGACACAGCGGTTGAGAGTTTAAGTGTGAGATTCACTATGTACCGAAGCAAAATATGCGGCAAATGCAGCACTTATTTCATTGTTTCTTGTTAGGTGTTACGTACATTGACGTAGCTGGCAGAACAATGAAAGGAATGCCCGGGCTCAGTTGGCGAGTAGGCGAGGTCTTACAAATATAAAGAAAAATAAAGAAAAGGCGTGAAATAAAGAAAAGAAATTAATAAGGTTTTTTACTAATTATAATTAATTGAAGTAACATTTTGGAGAGACGAAAGAGTGTAGTATAACCAAACAACACCGAAAAAAAAATCAAATCATTACTAAATACATATTGTAACGATACAAAGCAACGTCACACAAAAGGAATGTAACTGTTGGGACAAGCAGGGTGGTTTTTACCTGTTTTGAAGCAGAATTTGCGAGAGGAAAAAGGGTTTCGGCGAGAGGTTGGTGAACAGATCGCACGTATAATAAATACGTTACCACATGTAATTTATGTGATTAACCCTAACTTATAAATTTGGTTTGGCGATATGGAATGTTTTCCAGTATGGAGTGGTAATAAGATTAAGTGATGCTCGAGCAGAAATTACAACTATAAAAAAGGAATCAATTGGTACCAGAAGATGGGGCAAAGGACGCAACGAGCGGAAAGGGCATGTGCAAACCTGTTTTGTATTTGAAAGTGTTATGCCTAAGTTTATTTCATTAGTTATAAGAATTCTTAAAATACGGATTTCTAGATTATTTTGAAGGTGCTGACAGAGGAAGGCGTTTTCTGTTGTAGTGTAGTCATATTAACAAAACTATTAATTAAGAACCTGTTTCCATGGGTATTTTTCTTTCTGAAAGTTTTATCACTCTTAGGTAACAGAACGGTTACAATATGTTAGCAAAAAAACCCAAAAGAAATCATTTTTCAAAAGGTGAGCTGTAGTTTTAGGTTACCAAACAAGAAAATGCAACATTATAACACTAAAGCCAACAGCTCTAAATCATCATGGTAAGTCTACAATTAAATATACAATTAAATAGATAAAATGGTCACAGTAAATACAATATTAATATTCAACATCATCGTAAGCATAAACTTAAGTACATCAAATGGTCCCCAATACAGAAGTCATCACATATTGCAATATTAATAATAAATATCCTCTCACACAAAGACAATCGTTCCAAAACTACAAAGTGTAGTCATCCCTGGGACTTTATACACATGCGGTTGCTACCATTACTTAGGACCCATATAGAAGAACAGGGAACAGACTCACCCGTGTGTCTACGGTGTAGTATTAATCGCACCCTTCCCCAGAGCAGGGCGAAACAGATGGACTTGGAATCACGCAAGTCGTGCCTTCCCTCCACAAAAAAAGCGGCAAACACCTCATCAATCTAGGCGCAGGCAACAGAAGGTTCGATCCACCGAAAGGAGCTATAATAAGTACATATAGTAAGAATATATTAATCAATTCGTTTTCAATAACAAGAATTAATAATTCAATCCTCGCGTATCACAACATACCAAAAAGGAGATTAGAAACTCCACTTAAGCTATATCAAATAATACAGTACACTATTTCAACGGGTCTTTCGATCGTAGTAGTATAAGGATTAATTGTACGCTATAGTAATGTGTAGCAAGCCAGCAATTATAGACTAAACTTTTCAAATTCTCAGCAAATGAGTTTAGATGAAATTATTGACAAGCGTGCTTATTGTAGGAAAGCAAAATATACAGGATGGTGGTTGCGTATTGAAGCGGAATGTATGTGAATGAATAATGTAAGAAAAGGGTAGGTTTTAATTTACTGGCGTAAAATGAACGTAACATAGGTTTTTGCCGTTTGCATCGATAAATTTAGAATTTCCGGCCAGATTTCTCTTTTTGTTACTTACTAACGACCAGAATTCATTGATACAACCAGGTGTTACACTTTTATCCACTGATTGACAATATAGTTTGTAAGCATTTTTATTTGGATTTTTAAAGATGCTCCCTGGGCCATATATTGTGTTGCATTATCGGGATTATTTTTTCGATATCTAGGATAATTTTTTACGTAAAGCATTGATTATGCCAGCATTAAACCAAACAGGATACTTATTGGAGGATATTTTTGGTACTGTATTAGGCACACATTAGTCCAGTGTGTGAAACATGATTTTATAATACATGTCATTAGCGACATGGACGTTTTTAAGTTCAGTGATGCATCACCAGTCGTATTCCCTTATTGTGGTGTACAGTTTATAAAAATCACTTTTTTCAAAATTGTACTTCTCATCATCAATTGCTTCTTTCTTAAATTTTTGCTATTAAAATTATTAAGATTCAATTGAAGGTTGAGTGCAAGATGATGTAAAGTATCGATTGGTAGGATGAGATCCTCATTCATACTTACACATATTCATGGAAAATTTGTAAATATTAAGTGTATCGTTCTATTGCTTGAATTAGTCACATTGTTATAGGAAAGAAGGTTATTGATTGCCATAAATTCGGCAATTACCTAACAAATCCCATTTTCATTATTGAAGTTAAAGTGTAAGTAGGGTAAAATCAAGAATCCTGCCGCCACATTTCCCCCAGAATCCCACATTTCCCCACACATCTGGACCAAATTTACATGTAAATTCGCACTATAAAGTCTTATTTTTAAGAATCTCCTCCTGCTCTCCGCCTTGCTCGGACACCCCCAACCATTTTAATTACGTGACACCCGCATTCTTTCCACCCGCCAGATAAATCTTTTTCCACACTTCCACCCACGAGATAAACCTATATTGTTTGGAATCAATTAATATTAGATTTTTTTCAGCTACCCGAATCTCTAAGAATTTTTTAGATTGCATCACCTTCCAGGGAGCTACCCTCATTTTAAGATTTCTTACCTATAGCGACTTTGAGCGTTCTTATGAAATTTTTTTTATACATGCGATACATCTTGTTAGTCTAAAATTTTACGCAGAATTCGAATCTGTAAACAGATTTGAAATCGGACCACGCCCTGCAAAGTTATACCCCTTTAAAGTCTGGAACCTCTAAATTTTGCTCTTTGCTCTATAAGCAAACCTAACAAATAGTTTTTTTCGTCTATCCATTGCATCTTTCGAGATAAACCTATCTTGTTTGGTATCAATTAATATTAGAATTTTCTCAGCTACCCGAATTTCTAGGAATCTTTTAGATTGCACCATCCCCAAGGGAGCTACCCTAATTTTAAGATTTCTTACCTGTAGCGACTTTTGAGCGTTCTTATAAATTTTTTTTAGTCATGCGACACATTAAATTAGCTTAAAATTTTACGCAGAATTCGAATCTGTAAACAGATTTGAAATCGGATCACGCCCTGCAAAGTTACACATATACCCTCTGCGAGATAAATCTTTCTCCACATTTCCACCCACAAGATAAATGTACTTTGTTTGATATCAATTAATATTAGAATTTTCTCAACTACCCAAATCTCTTTAAATTTTTCACATAGCACTACCCCCCAGAGAGCTACCCCCATTTTAAGATTTCTTACCTGTAGCGACTTTTGAGCGTTCTTATACATTTTTTATACATGCAATACATCTTGTTAGTCTAGAATTTTATGTAGAATCCGAATCTGTAAACAGATTTGAAATCGGGCCACCCCTTACCATTTTTACACACACCCTCTAAATTATAAATTTCCTGCGGCTCATACATAAAAGAAAATCTAAAAACAATTCTTAAACTTTTTATTACAAACAATTTTTACTAATACAGTTTAAATTTGTAAACCACATTTCTAAATATATATTTACACTTTTTTATTCTTAACCTAGAGCTCATATCGGCTTATACTTATTAATACTTATTTCTAAATAGAGCACCTTTTCCAAAGACCAACCGGACCCGCATGTTTCAAATTCCTCTGATTTTGTTCTTATGGTTTCGCTTAAGACCTCGTACATATTTTCCAGATTACTAGAAGACGTTATAACCACATTTTTTGTGTTAAAGGATTTCACATCGGTAGTCTCTTCCCCCATTTTGGTGTAAACGCCGTAGAGTTCGCAATAGACTTTTATTGCTGTATGTTGTATTCTTTTTTCATTTATTAATCGAATAAATCGCTCTTTCTGCTTCCAAAGAAACTCGGACACTCCATCGTCGACACTGACGTTCTTTTTGCGATAGCTAGCCATACGGTTGTTAAACGCTGTACTAACCATTTCTACACCATCGTCGTTAGTAGCGGTAACTGATGCATTTTTATGTTTGTTGCTCCTTAAGTGTGCAGCATAGGTAGTCTTTTCCATTTCGAAATCGCATACTTTACACATAATTCGTGGTTGTTTCGTACAAGGCTCTTTAACAGCTGGCGGAGCTGAACGTTTACGGTTTAATGACATACCGTTTTTTTTTCCTTGTGTCGCTGTAAGCTGTCCATTCTCGTAAAAGCGATACCGCAAGACCCACAGTTAAAGTACTTTGCTGCGGACGGATGTATAAGCTTAACCGTAGACGATGTTACACCACGACATTTGTTGTGGTGCCGTTTGAGAGAGCATTTTTCCAGGTATAGGAAACACCGCAAGAGTTGCACTTAAAAACGTTTGCAGATACCATTTTAGTACAAAACAAAATCCGCACTATAGCACTTTGGTTAAACTTGTAAGCGAACTAACTTATAACTAAAGAGTTTACTCTCGCGCACCGGCTTTATGTACCCTATAGAATGCAAACCGAAGGTTTCCGAAGACATCCGAACGAAGTTGAGGATTCAGCGTGGGACTAAATGACGTCATAATCCTTGCTGCTCGTCCAATACATTTAGCGCCAATGCATGCACCTGGTTCGTATCATCGATGGTGCGAATGCCGTTAGTAGAAACATCGGAAACGTCTTCCATGTTATACGGATCGCGTGCATATTAAAAATCCAAAAGAGTGATAGCACACGCACACAAATTGTGTGCAAGTCGTGCTGTAGAAGATGCAGTGCTACTATAACCAAAAACACTTTAAACCTTTACTAAGGGAATACCAAACTTGTTGTCTACAGAATACTTACTAATAAAGCAATTTAATTTTAAATCACTTCTACGTCATATTTTCAGAAATGGCAGGTTGAATATTTTCTTTGGAAACAATCGAAGATTGCCGAAGACACTCGAAGAGTGCACGAGCGCGGTCACTAAACCAATTAGCATTAATATCAAGTATTCCGTACTTTCGTAGGTTGCTCATTTCCTAGAAACAAATCTTCCACATAGCGGTCGGTAGCACGTAATGATTTCTAGAACCGGTAAGTACTCGATATCGCCCAAATAGAGAATTAGATGCTCGATGTCTGTCAACTTCCAATTCCCTCGTAAAAGGTAGCAAAAGCTCGGTCAATCATCCATTATACTTCGACTCGCTCCTGTTCTGATAATTTACAAACATTTTCAAACGACAATGGGCCGAGAATTTTTAAACCTCCGAGAGATCTATAAGTCGTGATCAATTACACGTTCGAGCTACCCGTAAACTAACATATTTTGTAGCAACTGTGCACTGTATAATACATGCATACCCCTCCTCTGCGCTACTGCTATTCTTGTAGTTGCTTAAAAAGTCAGTCGCCCTTTTTACTGCTAGGGCCGCTAAAAAGCACCATTCCATACTTTCTTTATAAGTGTAACACACCGCGCACTTTTTTGTCGGATAATTAAATTTTGTTTATGTAGCCCTTTACACTTTCGCTTATTTAAACATTTAATACGATCGATTAACCACTTTCGATTATTCTAACGGAGACCACCATACATCCCGCCGCACCATTCTTTTTGAATCCAACGATCCTATGGGCTTCCGCACACTAACACCTGACGTATCTTTCCTACTATTTGTTAAACAAAAACTACCGGCATCGCCATTGTGGACGTAAACAGATGTTTGTGGATGTGTACGAGAATATGTAACCATATACATTAACCAGTCTAAGCTATTTTATTTAGTCCACGAAAACTACTATTTTTCTAAACCACAATTAATAATCGCCTTTATAGGTTTAACATTTCTACCATTACCCAATGACTGGTGCTACGTACATGGAAACTTTAATTTCTTATTGGAGAGAATTCTTATTCTCCCACGCACTGCAGCGTAGTTGCATGCCCACCCTTTTTGGGAATATATGCTTGTTATAGGTTGTAAGACCCTCGGTTTTACTTAACTACAATTCGTGAGACACCTTTAATCTTTTTAATCGTATCTTTCTCGCCTACAATACAGTAGGACTTAACATTATTACCAACAAATTCTAATACTGGACCCCCATTAAATTCGTCTTTAAATTTCCCTACAAGTTTTTATCGACAAGTGTTATATTGTATTTATTATACGCGGGGTAGTCACTCTTTTAAGATAAATGTATTTTGTTTGGTATCAACTAATATTAAATTTTTCTATGGACCCCAAATCTGTAAATAGATTTTAAATAGGACCACCCATACAAAGTTATGCCTTTTAAAGACTAATTTTATCCATCTTTATTTAACTCCATCTTTAAAACCCTTTTTTTCGCTAACCAAGACATATGCTTTAACTAACCATTCCCCTAGAAATCTAAAACCGATGTGTCCCGCGAATACCGCGTGGAGATAACACGTATACTCTGTCAACCAGGATAGAAGCAGCGGAAGGATTTGGAAGGTGGGCGAGGAACTTAAAAATTATGGAATTTAAAAACTAATATATACAATAGATTTACAAAATCTATACAACTATCTTAGATTTATATCTTTATGCCTCCATGCGTAGATTGTTGTACTATTAGGAATGATATACCTTTTGTCATCTTCGCTAGATAAACTAGTTTTATTAATTATCTGCGTGTACAAATCGTGTTTTTACTCCGGATACATACACCGGCAAGTACTCCACACCAAATAAAGAATTAGATGCTTGGTAACTGTTAACTTCCGCATCCCTCGTGTACGCCAAAACACAAGTGTGGACCTAGGTTAGATAAAAGGAAAAATTAATAGGTTGGGTCAGCGCCGCGGCGCTGACCTAACCTATTAATTTTCCTTTATCTAACCTAGGTCCACACTGTTTTAATGGAAAAACTCATTAAAAAGCAATTAGTGCTAATGGGTGTTTAATGAGAAAACTCATTAAAAAACAATTAGGTCATATGGTCATGTGGTCATGTGGTCATGTGGTCATGTGGTCATGTGGTCATATGGTCATGTGGTCATATGTGGTCACTTAACATCCTACATATATCCGGATATATGTCGATGCGCATCCCTGTCGGCTTAGGTCGGATAACAGCATATTCGACTATCTTCGGCAATATACGTCCCCACTCTGTAGGATACATAAGGGAACAAATTTTCGTATTCAATTTAGTATTTGACGGTAGCTAGAACGGTAAACATGAGCGTCTCCAAGGTGATTAACGTTTCTCAACTTCTTGGGAATAAAGTGAAACCGACAAATGAGTGATTTGGATTATGGCTGTTGACAGAAAATATGTGCAACAATAATCTGGTAACAGATATTGGTAATATTTGTTATGTCGAAGGCGAACAGATGCTGACTGGCGGACTACACACACCAATTACAGAACCATTTTGTGACAATATAATGTTGGTTAAAATTTGCGACTATTCTGACGCCGAACAAACATCTGCAAACAAAAGGATGTTTATCCTAAAAAAGAAATTTGTGGTGCATTTAACAGCTATCTACGAAGAAAGTTTGACCGATTTGTTTCCGCTAGGCATGGTGTTAAAGCTAAGCTTCCGTTTTCGCTGGAAAACACTAACAAGATAGGCCAGAGAGTAAAAGAAATTATCGGAAAAGAAGACCTCGAATGTATTAATAAAAAATTCCAAAATCCTATATGTGTTCCGTACAAAGTGGAACTAGCAGATGTTAAGTTGGAAACTTTATTGGAGGAACTACCAGATATATTAGACGAACTCGAAAAAGATTATTGTTATCTTTTTGACATGGATGTAACCCAAGATTTTACGGGCATATTTAGCAAGATGGAGATGTGTAATTATTTAACTACAAACCATAACTTTTGCTATAAGGGCGAATACAAGGAAAAGTGTAATATTATAGTTGACAACGATAAAACTGCGGGGATTGATTGTTTAACATGGCTAACAACCAATGCAAGAATTAAGATATACAACAAATTTGTGTGTCAGATAACAAGTCCTGGTGTTAATAAACAACTTGGCAATCATATACTAGATTTTTTACGTTGTCCAGATGTACGTTTAAGGGAAACATTTGCGTCTACTTTGGCTAAAGAACATGGTATTACGCGATTGGAAGCGACAATATACAATTGTGCAATTGGAGGCTATGTCAGTGCGGAACGGGTGTATAATCCCTTAAAAGACTGTTTAACGTTATTGGAAGATAGTAAGTTATACTTCCTAAAGGCGCCAATGTACTCGGTACCACTTGCCAAAATGTGGAGTAAGCTATCGGACAAGCTACAAAATAGCTGCTGTTTAGTGTATAATAACCTGCTACAGTACGTGTATTGGGGTAATGGTAATACAAAGAAATTGACGGGCTTGCAAATTAAGTTGTCCGAAAAACCAAAAGAAGGGAAACATTGTTAAAGTATGTGCTTTCGGCTTTTAGTTTTAACTATTTGCCCGTAAATTATTTGGAGATAGTAGAGGAGGAAGACAGCCAAGATAAAATAAAAATCTTACACAAGTGCTACATTAAAGCAGGTAGTACATATTTTACACAATCTGCAACACCATATTCTACAATTCCAAAAGAAATAGCCATTTCGGAATTGGGATTGATAAATACACCTAACATTCGCCCAGAGGTTGTACGACAACGCGCAAATATTGGTAGTAAACTCTATCCGTTTACGCTAAAGGAAATTGTCCCATTATGCATGCCATACGCTGTAAGTGGAAGGAAAAGACAACTGGAATTAGAGGAAATGGATGCAAAAAGGCGAAAATTGGACTACATGGAAAACACTGCGACAATACGCGAACAATACAAAGATGTGTTAGACAAAGAACATCTTATTAGAGAAAATGAGGAAGAATTAAAAGATTATTTTATGCGTCGATGGACTGACTTAGATACATCCGGGTTGTACAAGCTGTATGCATTTGCGGTTAGTAAGAAAGACTCTTTTAGTTATGTAGGCGTTCTTGCAGAAAAGGATGGTACTAAATCCGTATACTTTTTAAAAGGTTATTCTAAAAACGTATTTATCAAAATGGCAGATAACAAAGACGAACTAAGGAATGCGGGTTTTGTAACCTTGGCGCACACCACACGCAAAGGGGTTCCGCTAAACATTGTATATTTGCCTAGTAAAGAACCTTTCGGATCATTTAAAACCGAGGGTCTTACAACCTATAACAACCATGTATTCCCAAAAGTGGTGGATATGCAACTACACAACGGTGTGTGGGAGAAAAAGGATTTTCTCCAATACCGACAAGAAGAAGTCGATCAAGCTAACAAGATACGTATGCAGGATATAGTGGGAAAGCTGCGATTAATAGATTGTCACAAGCTGCAAGAATTACACGAAGGAATGGATCTGGTTGTCGGCGGAATCAAAGACTTTAAATATAGAGGCAAACTTTGGTACATTTTACAATTCGAAAACCTAGACGGTCTCTATGTATCAAACTATTGGTTAGAAAAGGAGATAGAGGACTTGGGTGTAGATTTAAATTTTAAGCTGCGAATAAAATTAGATAAAATTAAAGCCACTCCAAACAAACATAAAGAAAGGACTGTCTTCTGTGTATAACTTTGTATTAAAATTAAGTTTAAATGGGTCCATGCTTGGCATTAGTTGTTTTTAAATTTGTTATGTATAATGTCAGAATAAACATTTTATAATAGTATATAACATTGTTCTTTATTTATAAAAGGCTGTGACGTTACCACGAAATAGCAGTCGCACAGAGAGGGGTGCGCATGGGCAGCGCGTATGGGCAGGGGTGCGCACGCGCAGGGGTGCGCATGGGCAGGGGTGTGCATGCGCAGGGGTGCGCATGGGCAGAGGTGCACACGGGCTGGGATGTGTTTTGGCGTACACGAGGGATGCGGAAGTTAACAGTTACCAAGCATCTAATTCTTTATTTGGTGTGGAGTACTTGCCGGTGTATGTATCCGGAGTAAAAACACGATTTGTACACGCAGATAATTAATAAAATTAGTTTATCGAGCGAAGATGACAAAAGGTATATCATTCCTAATAGTACAACAATCTACGCATGGAGGCATAAAGATATAAATCTAAGATAGTTGTATAGATTTTGTAAATCTATTGTATATATTAGTTTTTAAATTCCATAATTTTTAAGTTCCTCGCCCACCTTCCAAATCCTTCTGCTGCTTCTATCCTGGTTGACAGAGTATACGTGTTATCTCCACGCGGTATTCGCGGGACACATCGGTTTTAGATTTCTAGGGGAATGGTTAGTTAAAGCATATGTCTTGGTTAGCGAAAAAAAGGGTTTTAAAGATGGAGTTAAATAAAGATGGATAAAAATTAGTCTTTAAAAGGCATAACTTTGTATGGGGTGGTCCTATTTAAAATCTATTTACAGATTTGGGGTCCCTAGAAAAATTTAATATTAGTTGATACCAAACAAAATACATTTATCTTAAAAGAGTGACTACCCCGCGTATAATAAATACAATATAACACTTGTCGATAAAAACTTGTAGGGAAATTTAAAGACGAATTTAATGGGGGTCCAGTATTAGAATTTGTTGGTAGTAATGTTAAGTCCTACTGTATTGTAGGCGAGAAAGATACGATTAAAAAGATTAAAGGTGTCTCACGAATTGTAGTTAAGTAAAACCGAGGGTCTTACAACCTATAACGAGCATATATTCCCAAAAGGGGTGGGCATGCAACTACGCTGCAGTGCGTGGGAGAATAAGAATTCTCTCCAATAAGAAATTAAAGTTTCCATGTACGTAGCACCAGTCATTGGGTAATGGTAGAAATGTTAAACCTATAAAGGCGATTATTAATTGTGGTTTAGAAAAATAGTAGTTTTCGTGGACTAAATAAAATAGCTTAGACTGGTTAATGTATATGGTTACATATTCTCGTACACATCCACAAACATCTGTTTACGTCCACAATGGCGATGCCGGTAGTTTTGTTTAACAAATAGTAGGAAAGATACGTCAGGTGTTAGTGTGCGGAAGCCCATAGGATCGTTGGATTCAAAAGAATGGTGCGGCGGGATGTATGGTGGTCTCCGTTAGAATAATCGAAAGTGGTTAATCGATCGTATTAAATGTTTAAATAAGCGAAAGTGTAAAGGGCTACATAAACAAAATTTAATTATCCGACAAAAAAGTGCGCGATGTGTTACACTTATAAAGAAAGTATGGAATGGTGCTTTTTAGCGGCCCTAGTAGTAAAAGGGCGACTGACTTTTAAGCAACTACAAGAATAGCAGTAGCGCAGAGGAGGGTATGCATGTATTATACAGTGCACAGTTGCTACAAAATATGTTAGTTTACGGGTAGCTCGAACGTGTAATTGATCACGACTTATAGATCTCTCGGAGGTTTAAAATTCTCGGCCCATTGTCGTTTGAAAATGTTTGTAAATTATCAGAACAGGAGCGAGTCGAAGTATAATGGATGATTGACCGAGCTTTTGCTACCTTTTACGAGGGAATTGGAAGTTGACAGACATCGAGCATCTAATTCTCTATTTGGGCGATATCGAGTACTTACCGGTTCTAGAAATCATTACGTGCTACCGACCGCTATGTGGAAGATTTGTTTCTAGGAAATGAGCAACCTACGAAAGTACGGAATACTTGATATTAATGCTAATTGGTTTAGTGACCGCGCTCGTGCACTCTTCGAGTGTCTTCGGCAATCTTCGATTGTTTCCAAAGAAAATATTCAACCTGCCATTTCCGAAAATATGACGTAGAAGTGATTTAAAATTAAATTGCTTTATTAGTAAGTATTCTGTAGACAACAAGTTTGGTATTCCCTTAGTAAAGGTTTAAAGTGTTTTTGGTTATAGTAGCACTGCATCTTCTACAGCACGACTTGCACACAATTTGTGTGCGTGTGCTATCACTCTTTTGGATTTTTAATATGCACGCGATCCGTATAACATGGAAGACGTTTCCGATGTTTCTACTAACGGCATTCGCACCATCGATGATGCGAACCAGGTGCATGCATTGGCGCTAAATGTATTGGACGAGCAGCAAGGATTATGACGTCATTTAGTCCCCCGCTGAATCCTCAACTTCGTTCGGATGTCTTCGGAAACCTTCGGTTTGCATTCTATAGGGTACATAAAGCCGGTGCGCGAGTAAACTCTTTAGTTATAAGTTAGTTCGCTTACAAGTTTAACCAAAGTGCTATAGTGCGGATTTTGTTTTGTACTAAAATGGTATCTGCAAACGTTTTTAAGTGCAACTCTTGCGGTGTTTCCTATACCTGGAAAAATGCTCTCAAACGGCACCACAACAAATGTCGTGGTGTAATATCGTCTACGGTTAAGCTTATACATCCGTCCGCAGCAAAGTACTTTAACTGTGGGTCTTGCGGTATCGCTTTTACGAGAATGGACAGCTTACAGCGACACAAGGAAAAACAGCACGGTATGTCATTAAACCGTAAACGTTCAGCTCCGCCAGCTGTTAAAGAGCCTTGTACGAAACAACCACGAATTATGTGTAAAGTATGCGATTTCGAAATGGAAAAGACTACCTATGCTGCACACTTAAGGAGCAACAAACATAAAAATGCATCAGTTACCGCTACTAACGACGATGGTGTAGAAATGGTTAGTACAGCGTTTAACAACCGTATGGCTAGCTATCGCAAAAAGAACGTCAGTGTCGACGATGGAGTGTCCGAGTTTCTTTGGAAGCAGAAAGAGCGATTTATTCGATTAATAAATGAAAAAAGAATACAACATACAGCAATAAAAGTCTATTGCGAACTCTACGGCGTTTACACCAAAATGGGGAAGAGACTACCGATGTGAAATCCTTTAACACAAAAATGTGGTTATAACGTCTTCTAGTAATCTGGAAAATATGTACGAGGTCTTAAGCGAAACCATAAGAACAAAATCAGAGGAATTTGAAACATGCGGGTCCGGTTGGTCTTTGGAAAAGGTGCTCTATTTAGAAATAAATATTAATAAGTATAAGCCGATATGAGCTCTAGGTTAAGAATAAAAATTGTAAATATATATTTAGAAATGTGGTTTACAAATTTAAACTGTATTAGTAAAATTGTTTGTAATAAAAAGTTTAAGAATTGTTTTTAGATTTTCTTTTATGTATGAGCCGCAGGAAATTTATAATTTAGAGGGTGTGTGTAAAAATGGTAAGGGGTGGCCCGATTTCAAATCTGTTTACAGATTCGGATTCTACATAAAATTCTAGACTAACAAGATGTATTGCATGTATAAAAAATGTATAAGAACGCTCAAAAGTCGCTACAGGTAAGAAATCTTAAAATGGGGGTAGCTCTCTGGGGGGTGGTGCTATGTGAAAAATTTAAAGAGATTTGGGTAGTTGAGAAAATTCTAATATTAATTGATATCAAACAAAGTACATTTATCTCGTGGGTGGAAATGTGGAGAAAGATTTATCTCGCAGAGGGTATATGTGTAACTTTGCAGGGCGTGGTCCGATTTCAAATCTGTTCACAGATTCGAATTCTGCGTAAAATTCTAAGCTAATTTAATGTATCGCATAACTAAAAAAAATTTATAAGAACGCTCAAAAGTCGCTACAGGTAAGAAATCTTAAAATTAGTGTAGCTCCCTTGGGAATGGTGCAATCTAAAAAATTCCTAGAAATTCGGGTAGCTGAGAAAATTCTAATATTAATTGATACCAAACAAGATAGGTTTATCTCGAAAGATGCAATAGATAGACGAAGAAAACTATTTGTTAGGTTTGCTTATAGAGCAAAGAGCAAAATTTAGAGGTTCCAGACTTTAAAGGGGTATAACTTTGCAGGGCGTGGTCCGATTTCAAATCTGTTTACAGATTCGAATTCTGCGTAAAATTTTAGACTAACAAGATGTATCGCATGTATAAAAAAAATTTATAAGAACGCTCAAAAGTCGCTATAGGTAAGAAATCTTAAAATGAGGGTAGCTCCCTGGGGGGTGATGCAATCTAAAAAATTCTTAGAGATTCGGGTAGCTGAGAAAAATCTAATATTAATTGATTCCAAACAATATAGGTTTATCTCGTGGGTGGAAGTGTGGAAAAAGATTTATCTGGCGGGTGGAAAGAATGCGGGTGTGACGTAATTAAAATGGTTGGGGGTGTCCGAGCAAGGCGAAGAGCAAGGCGGAGAGCAGGAGGAGATTTTTAAAAATAAAACTTTATAGTGCGAATTTACATGTAAATTTGGTCCAGATGTGTGGGGAAACGTGGGATTCTGGGGGAAATGTGGCGGCAAGATTCTTGATTTTACCCTACTAGTGTACATCATATACTGCTGGAATACTAAAATTGCCAATACTAAATACATAATGATCTGAAAGAACATTGCCTAAGTTATCAAACAACGATACATAATCCGTATAAGTAATTAAGTCGAGTTCACATCCATATAAACAGCACTTAATAGAAAGAAAATATTTTTGTTGCTAAAGCTTAGGAACATTGTTTCGATCTCGCTGCTAATGGTGAGCTCGTACGCCAAATATTTTCGTATTAAAGCAACTAATATGCCACCTCCTTTTTTGCGTTACATTGATCGATAGGTTCTATCTCTGCGGATTATCTAGGTTTGATTTAGAGATACTAAAACCAAAACTTTAAACTTAAAAGAATACTCGAAAATGCATGACCAGAGGCTGGTATTGTGTTTAGCCCAGAGAGAGCTATACTAGTGAACATTCACTAGCATAAAAAACGAATATTTCAATAAGACAACGACGCAGAACTCTGTCAGGCTTTAAGTAATTTAATTCAAACTACGCGGGTTTTAGACAAAGAATCTGCTATTGAACTACTCGTATCATACCTTTCGCTTTTTCCAAGAATTTTAAAATTAAATTGCAGACGTGCTTTTATTGCTTTCAAATCGATGGTGCCAGTATTTTTAATAACATTTTCGTAAAGTGGGATGTTTTTATGAACATGAAAAAATTAAAAGTGAAAAACTAATTTTCTACTTCGCACTAAATGAATTTCGTTGTGCGTCTAAACGATTAATTGCATTTTAATTTTTCAATATTACCAGCATAATTTTTCAGCTGTTGAAAATTGTTTCGAAAAACTAATTAAGAGTCGGTTGTGCCTTACAAGAGCGCCCTAAAACTTTGTAAATAAAAGGGTACTAAAATTTTCTCCTCGTATTCTACTAACGTCAAACAGAAAGTTAAACATACAAGTGAAATTTGCCTTAAAAGTTAGTGAACCGCGCTTTATGAAACACTTCCAATGCAATGTTTTTAGGGAAAAGCTGAGTGCAAATGCCGCGGCTGCCGCGAAATATGTTATACTTGGCATCCCTTAAAGAATAAATATTTGATAGCGCCTTAGGTTCACCTACAATAGTTAGATCCATGTGAGCATACCTTATGACAGAATGATTGAACTCAACACCACGGTGGTAAACGCTGTGATGTGATAGTCATTATCAATAAAATTATAAGAACTGCACGATTCCAATTTGCTTAGTTTTCAAGTAGCCCTCAATTTTTGCATTTCTTAAACTTGTGAATATGTTTACAGTATTTTTCAGGAGTTTTGGTAGTGCCTCGGGAATTTTAAAGTTTCTTACACAATCCAAGCTCAATCAACCGTATGAAATACATTTTCTTTTCTATACAAATCTGTGAAATTAGGATGTAGGAAGTTTTTGTGTGAGTGTAACCATCCCATAAGCGTCTATATATGTGCGTGTGTGTGTGTGTGTGTGTGTGTGTGTGTGTGTGTGTGTGTGTGTGTGTGTGTGTGTGTGTGTGTGTGTGTGTGTGTGTGTGTGTGTGTGTGTGTGTGTGCGCGCGCGTGTGCCTGCGTGCGTGCGTGCGTGCTTGCGCGTGTGTGTGTGTGTGTGCAACTATTAGCTCGATTTGTATTGTAAATAAGCTCTTATTATTTTTCATAAGGGTTTATTTACAGATACATCTTATTTTTCATTGTGTTCTACACAAATTCCTTATTGCGGACTGCAAATAACTCGTCTTGTTATTATTATGATTTGCCTATGGGGCAAGAAACAAGTGTCGCTACTAGAAGGTTTGTTATTTTGCAAATAAATTTTGCTCTAACATTCCACAAATCTCAAAGGCCAGACATACTTGTATAGCCATCTATAGAACAAAGATGTACTTTCGGATCAATTTTTGTACTTCCACGCTTAGTAGTGTTGGTGTTTTATTATTTACTTTTGCTATAGTACAAAGATTCTTTCGTAATTATATCAGTATGATAGCTTCGATAAACAATCAGTTTTCCTTCAACCTGAGCACGCTTCACATTCAGTTCGAATTAAAAATTTACGTAAAAGTGATCATAGAAAAATTAAATAATTATATTTTGTGAAAGTGGTGATAGAAAATTTTGAAATTAAAAATAATAGTGCAAAATATACGAGAGAAGTTTTGCTGTTAACTGGATAACGTAAGTGAAAGCTTATTAATTAAACATAATTTTAATATTTTTAATTTAGGGCTCTAGGAAACTCTGGGAAACACCGAGTAATTCTGTGTAATAATCTGAAATCTAATTAGAAATCTAAGTGAAAATTAATGTGTAACGCTAGATTGGTACATAAATCTAAATTTGCAAAATAATCCGAATTTAAATCGATCTAAAATTGCATTCGTTTGCATTTACGCATCGGAGCACAAAATGGAGAATTATTCTAAACATTGAATGGGGTTTGGCCAAGCGGTACTATAAAATCAACAAGTGAACTCAACTGAAAGCAGTCTAGGTGGACTGGTCAACAGTACGCAATAGCAGATCGAAGGACAGGGAAAACAAAAAGACACAAGGAAAACTACTGGTTAGAACATTATCTAAATTGCATAGGGCATTATTTTATTTTTTATTAAATATCTACTTCTTTTTTTATATTATTACACCAGAATATTTATGTAAAGAGTCATCAAAAATCTTTTTATACGTGAAAGTTTATGTAAAAGGGAAAAGTCATCGAAAGTTCAAGAGTGTTTTCAATAGTGTACAGTGTAATCTTTGCTGGCTTTAAACTAACTAAAGGAAGCTATAATTTTGAGGACAAGCAAATTGATATTATTAGTATTTGATTCAGGGGTTTATTTTGTCGAATAGTGAATCATATTAGCTGTAAAATGGATATTTTTTTCTTTGTCATTATACAAATCTGGTCAATTTAGTTTGTTTCATTCAAAGTTGGAAAGTATTAGATAAAGGGGAGGGGGGGGGTAAATTATTTGTTATCGTAACGTTGTGCACACTGTGTGTATTAGACTGAGCTAGTCAAGGCATATTTAATTTTAGGTTGCTTATATATATATATATATATATAAAGATGGAAAATATAAGGTCTTGGACAGGACTTGAACCTGTATCCTGGTTTTGCCGAAACCATGCGTTTACCAATTACGCCACCGAGACCGATGACGACAATTGAGAAATTTACAAATTTAAATCGTGTACACAACTATACATAAACCTAACTTTCAATTTCGTTTGGCATTTTTGTCAATCATATCTGACATTGTCTAGTTTTTGACTTATGTCGGTAATAGACAGGAAGCTACGCTCAAAATTATGGCTATAGGCCAAGTATTAAATATGCAAATATTTTAGGTAGTTAATTACACAAGGTAAGTTGATAAATACTATCGTATTACAGTGAATAAGATGAAATAATAACTTAGACTTATATGCAAAGCCCAAATGATACATGTCACCATCTAAGTATTTCCTGTGAGATTTCTACAGGCAAGAGTCTATCGAAACAATTTCAAAGCAATTGACGAATTAAGGGAAGAGATTTCTAACATCCTCAAAATGTAATTGAAAACTTTTAAATAGCATGCTTCGACATCCATAACTATGCTTGGATGTTGGCGGAGGACATTTCAAATGCAGACTTTAATTGATTTTCAAAAAGTCTTGTAATTAAACTAAAATAATATAATGTACGCAGCATATTTAATGAAAGCATAGTAGAAACTAAAGATATAGACACACTGACCTTGTTTATTGATATTCATTAAGAAAATATGACATTGAACAATGGGACCGGTTTTACGTGCGTCACTCTGTATCCAAGGCCTTTCACGAACACAAAACATTGTTGATAGGGCATTCTCATCCTATGCGTACATCAAGAATAAAGATCGAAATAAATTTAACGTAGCGCCTGATTGGAAATTATACTTATCTTCATTTGAACCTGATTTTAAAAGCTTAGTTCATGAAGCAAACTCAAGGATTAGATTGAAATTCCGAGGGTCTAACCAACCAACAGTACACTAACTCTTTTAATTTAATATTTTCTTGTAACGCTCAGTTATTGAATATTAGTTAGGCACTGTTGTAGTTGAGTTTTACAGCTTGTTTAATGGTAGACTATATGTCCCCAGTTTGTAAAACTAAAAATTTATTATTTAGAGTAGTCTCAGTTTACCCGTTTACTCAATTCCCGCTACCACCGGTACCTATAACCTATAAATACTATAAAAAATACAAGACAGTGAATTTCATTTAGAGATGCATGGGTGTAGTTATGAGGATCTGAGAGGGGGGTGCACAATATTATAAAGCCTAATTAAGGGATTCGACAGTAAAAAAAAGATGAGGAAACGGTATTCTAGTATCAGCGAAATCGCTCTTCCTTAGAAAATATAATGCAAGATCTCATAAATATTTCGCTGGATGACTAATTAATATGAATGTGATACATTTAAACAACTGTAAAATACCGTTTACAACCACGTAACGTAGCTTAACTTAACAGTTAACTTAAGGTAACATAACTTAATAAATCACTGTTTCCGTGAACCATAACGGTCCCTCTTTCCGGAAGCCAGCCGCCTACTCCTTCATACGGCTGAGTCTAGCCACTGCACTGCCTTGCTATCGGTGCATCGGGAACATAGCCCCAATCGTGATCTCATTTTGCCGCAACACCCACGACTGTCGCAAGGCATTTTTGGCGCCCAACGTGCGCCGCTACTAAAAATCTAGAACCTTGACCCAAGGGTTCCGAGCAAGCACAAAGCAAAGCAATTGCCTCCCAGAGTCCCAAAATCTAAATTCTTTACCACAATAACATATCTCATAAAGCCAAACTCAGAGGGATTAAATACACAATTTAATACCAACGGTAAAATTACATGGATTACAATGCTGAAATAATCACAAAATAACCTGTAAAGTAATATAATGTTAAAGCATAAACTATTTGCAGTAAATTAAATAATAAGTGGTGAAAATAGACTTATTTGCAATAGACAAAATAATAGATGGAACAAACGGTTACTAACATGAACAACACGAATAAGTAAACGTCTTAACTATGTAAAACTATTGCATAGGGCGGGTCCCGATCCGCTAAAATTTGGGTTGATTTAGATGTGACCCACTATCGGGCACTACACGTAGCATGTAGCGCTGCAGCTAAATATTAGAGGGGGAGTATGTAATAGTCATTTTGGTATACCAACACAGACCTGGTTTCGATAAATAAAATACCATAATAATAAAAAACGGTTGCATGGAATCAAAGCGGAAGGGGTTCCGTACCCGTTAAATAAAATACGGACTGCATTAATGAATTTTTATGTTGTTACTCATAGCAAAAGAGGAATTACTTTATCAGCCCGTTTGAGTTTAATATTATCAAATGTCAGCCCAGTCATTTTAGACATGGTGGAAATTCCAACTTCGCGAGCTTTATGGCAGTTAATTTCATCATTACCAAGGACTCCACTATCGATAGACAAAATTTTGTTAACCTTTGGGAAGGGATTATTTGATGAAAACCATTCTAAAAGTTTTTGTACATCTTTAGCATCTTTCTTTACTCGTGAGCCACTTGCATCAATATGCTGATCAGTTGTATCCATTCTTACATTCGCGAGTTCTTCTAATGCTTCACTAACGGTATTCATAAAATGCATATTATAAACCCATTTGCTGATGACACCTTCTTTAGTACTTCTTCCTCGAGCAATACCTCCATCTGTCTTCATAGATTTCATCATTGACTGCTCTATCGCCATATCCGTTGAAGTCCCACAACTTAACTTATCAGAAGGTCTAACCATGAAAAATCCTTCTGTGAATCGTTGGTAAACACTAGAATTCATAGACTCTTTTAATTTTAACATATCTTGCAGATATAAGTGTACAGATTTAGCGTAAGGAAAACGTCCCGATGCGTGGAAATAGGGAAGCATTTCTTTAATAATTCAAGTGAGTTTGCCAATCTCCCATACGTTCAGCTCTTATAAACTCTTTTGCAATTGACACCATGTGAAAATATTGTATCCATAGTTTAGCCGTAGGTCCTCGTTCTTCATATTCTTTTAGCTTTTGATTAAACTGATGAAGTAATGCTCCAGATGTTCCATCGTCATTTTCAACATCATCATAGGAAATACTGCCATTTATTATGTTTTCAATATTCATGATAAGATCTACATCTACGATGTCATCAAGAACAAGTTCTTTAGATATTATGATTGTTAAAGCAAGTTGAAGTAATGTATGCGCTCGAACAGCTCTCGCGTAAGCAAGGCCATTGGGCCTTTTTTCTAATGACTTTGGTGCATAAATCAAAGAAAGCACTTCCTTCATGCCGTTACCTTGCATTATGTAACCAATTGCTCTAAAAAGCGACATGAGCAGATGAAATCCTCCTAACCTGATTATGATCTTTGATAATTCGGACCCGTCAGGTGCAGCTGATACAATTTCTCGAGCTTTTGCATACAGAGGTTGATCAAAAGTAATAACGCATACATCGTGACCGTAGCGTTTTGCATTCTCCAATGCACAAAGTAAGGTCGTGTATATAGTATTGTAGTTGCTAGCAGGCTGATGAATGAAAGGTAAAAACGAAATTTTAGATTTTGAAAAATTTATTACAGTTTTCGTTAAGGGCGCGATCGGATGTATGCTTGGCTGCCTAAAATCCATCAGAAAACAGGTTATTTTGTTTGGTAAATAACTTTTGTTGGATTGAAAATATGCAAAATGTAACTTCACCATTAGACTCACAAAACTTAGTACTTTCTAACGAAGGTTTGCTTTTTTTTCTAAAGTGCAGTAATAAGCAAGAAATAGCTGTTAAAAGTAATGTTAAAATACACTTACATTATTTTAGTTACTACATCTAACATAATCAATTTGTATATAAAAAAAAAGCATTCGTTGGATAGCAGAATACATATATAATCGTTCTGTTAAAAAAAATTTCAAAAATATTGATCATGATAGCCGTAGTGTACTGAATGGATTTTATTGAATTATTACATTAATTGTACGCCATTTTAATAGAAATTGTTCACGACTTCCTCCGAAGATGGCACTGTTAATGATGTGTAGAATAAGGTTTAAAACCAGAATATTTCAAATTGAATTATTTTGGACTTTGTTTTTGTCCCATTGAAATGAAGTAAACTAATAATATATGGTGAATTACCTTTTGATAAGTGTAATATAATAATGATTGGATTAATTGCGAATATTTATGAAGCCAAAAATGACATAACCTCAACATCCATGGTTGTTTGTAAACTTCCATGCTTATGTTTACAAGCGATAAGTAAATTATTACAGCAGTGTTACTTTGTGAAGCTTATACTATGTTATAATAGTTTTTAAAAATAAAAGGGTAGTGTGCCGTATCCCAAAACGTAACTAGATACTCCACAATATTCAATATAAGCAAAATATTGCATCATGTTAGCAAGAGTAATGTTTATTAAAATATCTTAGTGGAACCATTGCAGGGAAATAGGATACATTTTGTTACAAATTAGGTTGCGAGTTTGGTACTCGGCAAAATGATTTTCAAATTTGAACGATCTGGGGGAGGACGTTCTCAAAAAACGATAATTTTTCCTACATCATTTTACACTTCACTTTGGGGACGTTCATTGTCTGCAATGGTAATTATATTTTCAATTTGAAAAGTGTCAAAATCAGCTTTAAATATATAGGCAACTTATTAGTGTTCCCATTCTTTACCCCCACGTAGCAGACTTCCGTCATTTTTTGGTCATACATAGTTCACATATAACGTCAAATAGATATGATAATAACATTTTCTCAAATTGTGCTGCCGGCAAAAAATGATTATAATAAACAATAAACTTCAAAACTCCCACTAATTATGAAATATATTTTAGGCTAAATTAAAAATAAAAATGGAAAAGTTTATTTAGAATTAAACAATTTACGAAACTAGGCCTAACTTTAGGCATTATAAATAAACCATAAAAGAATTCCTTTTTGGTTTATTCTGTCAAAAAATAGCTATTTTGTTACATTAAATCGACTCTGTCAAAAACGACTAAACGTTTATTTCAATAAATATTTCAAACTAATAGAATATTTGGGGTCTTCGGTTTAATATTTTTCATCAAATGCTAATATCAAAAAATGTATTTCCAATACAAAAAAACTTTGAGTTGTTACCTGTAAAGTGTGCTTTATTAAAACAAAATTATTACAAATGTTTTATTTTTAATGAATAACTAAGAAATTAAAAATAGGTTCAATTGTTGTAACATTTACAATGTGTATATAGGTATTTTTGAACAGTAAGTCAATACGAACCAAAAACTTAAAAGGAACACTGTTTTACACAATACGTAGCAATGTAAATGATATAAAACTATTGGTGGAAAGAAGTGAATAACAGGCATTTGTAAATAATATTTTTTAAACGACACATTTTAAGGTCAATAGATAAACGTTCAGTAATAAATATACGAACAGCTTTCGAATTGAAATTGACTTTATTGTTGTTAATATTACATTAAATATTAGTATATAAGGCATGTTTGTAGGCCCATACAGGCAAAGTTTAGTCATAGACTATCTTACACTTAACCTGCATAAACCACTACATACTACATCACTCAATAAGTCCGTAGGATGATACATAGGTGGCGTTGCTATGTAATAATCCATATGATTTGTAGGAAGTACTAACCTTAAAAAGATATCTGTCAAAATTTTATGACAATCCGACGATTAGTTTACAAGTTACAGAGGTTCAAGTGACGATACTTTTGAGTTTTTCAAAAAAATGAATTCCAAGCAATTTCGCGTGTTGATTTATCATTGCTTTTTGATGGGTAAAAATACCATCGCAGCCAAAGCATGGCTTGATAAGTGTTATCCGGGCTCTGCTCCATCGAGGCAAACGGTGGAGAAGTGGTTTGCTGATTTTAAACGTGGCCGTACAGACACTGACGATGCTGAACGCTCTGGAAGGCCAATTGAGGTGGTTACACCGGAAAACATCAAAAAAGTCCACCGAATCGTTTTGGAAAACAGAAAAGTGAAATTGCGTGAGATAGCTGACACCTTGAAGATATCAGAAGGCAGTGTGCACACTATTTTGCATGAACATTTGTCCATGAGAAAGCTGTTCTCAAAGTGGGTGCCGCGTTTGCTCACAGTGGACCAAAGACAACAACGTGTCGATGATTCTGAGAGCTGTTTAGAGCTGTTCAATCGGAATAAAAGGACTTTTGCGTCGGTATGTGACAATGGATGAAACATGGATCCACCACCACACTCCAGAGTCTAATCGGCAGTCAGCTGAGTGGACTGCAGCCGGAGAACCACGTCCAAAGCGGCCAAAACCGCAAAATCGGCTGGTAAGGTTTTGGCGTCTGTATATTGGGATGCGCACGGAATTTTGTACATCGACTATCTTGAGAAAGGAAGAAGAATCAACAGCGAATACTACATGGCATTATTAGTGCGTTTGAAGGAAGAAATTGCCAAAAACGGCCACACATGAAGAAGAAAAAATTCTCTTTCACCAAGACAATGCACCGTGTCACAAGTCGATCGCAACGATGGCCAAATTGCACCAATTGGGCTTCGAATTGCTTCCGCACCCACCGTATTCTCCAGGTTTGGCCCCCAGCGACTACTACCTGTTCGCAGACCTGAAAAAATGCTCGCCGGAAAAAATTTGGCTCGGATGAAGAGGTGATCGCTGAAACTGAAGCTTATTTTGAGGCCAAAGACGAATTGTTTTACAAAAAAGGTATCGAAATGCTAGAACGGCGTTGGACTGATTGTATCACTCTTGAAGGAATGTATGTTGATGAATAAAATCGAATTTTGCCAAAAAAATGTGTTTTTCTTAGTTATCCTACGGACTTATTGAGTGATGTGTTATCTCTACAAGGAAAATGAGTGAAGCAAATGAATAATTACACAATAATTGAAAAATATACAATTAGGCTGTTACTACTTATCCAAATTATGCGCCCTGATTTGAACCTTGAATGCAGTAAAAGTAAAAAAGATTTTTATATCCATCTGGAATTGCATTATAAGTAGAAACAGCATTATAGATAAATCTTCTCTGAAACATAGCAGTCAGTTTCTTGGGAATTGTTAAAGTTTTAGTGTGTCTAATATTGATGCAATGCACTTTGGAGCGTGTCATTAATATTTTAGCAATATCCTCTAAAGTCATTTATAATTATTTTATGAACAAAACATAACAAATGATGTTTCCTGCAGTTATCCATATTTAACCAGTGCAACTCTTTTATCTTATGCGATACATGATCAAATTTTTTTAGTCCAAAAACTAAACGACAACAAGTATTGTGAATCCTTTGTATTTGTGTCATAGAAGTGCTATCAAGGTTTGGACCATATATAAAATCACAATAGTTAAATAATGACAAAACTAGCTTCCGCCAACAGCTTTTTCAATTGTAAGGTTAGTATAGACCGACAAGCATATAGTTGTTCAAGTGCTATATACGGCCTTTTTATTAACCTTGCAACATGTGACTTAAAGCGTAGATCATCGTCAAGTATTAAACAGAAATTTCTTGAAGAACTAACTAATGGAAGAGGTATTGTTAATTATGACTTTTATCTTATCCTTAACACAATCCCTAATTTTCTCTGTGATCCAAAACAATATCAGCATCAATAGTACCTGCACGAACAAATCATTCATCACTTGATAAATGTATGGAATCAATAAAGCGTACTGCTGTTATTTACTATGCGCGTAAGTTCGTTTATTACTTGGATGAATCCATAAGAATCAATGCAGTGTGTGATAATATTACTTAAATTGAAAAGATTCACATTGACATCACCTAAACATATTATATTATCCATCATTGGTGCTAAATAAGATAATATATTATCTAGTTCGTCAACACAACTAAGCGGATTAGAGTTTGGGGATCTGTATACTGTGCCTACAGTAAAAGTTTTGCGATTTAATTTAAACATTATCCAAAATATATTCAAGTATACGAGTCAATTGCAAACCAACAAAATAACCTGACATTTACGTTCCTTCCTTACGTACACACCAACCCCACCCCCTGGACCTTTCCTTGTGGTAGCCAACACACTTGGCCGATTTAAAGTGTCACGTTGGTGGTATTGATATAATGATTGTATCCTTTTTTAACTTTTGAAAGCAAACAAGTTTTCTGTAAACGAGTCGATATAAATTTATTGCACAAATAATAATGACACTGAAACTTAAATCTAAATTTCTTGTATAAAAACTCTAGCAGGTCATGAATGGTTAAACATCAATCTCTAAACATTAATAATTTGTTAACATAAATATTGCACAATAAATAATGCAATTTGGTGACCGATACCATACACTTGTGTATTGTGTTTGTGTTGGTCTCGTGCTAACAAAACCAACTAAAATTACCGTGTAGGTAATACTGGTTATTCTGATCAGTATCACAGCCACAGCTATCACTATTTGTATCACCCACTTTGATAATTAAAGGTTCGACAACATCAAACTGCTGTACTATAGCCCACCATTCCATCATACATTTTTCTGCATGTGTGATACATTTTTGCCAATATGACCCATCTATTCTTTGCAAAGATTCTTGCCATATCAAGTTGACATTTGTGTCATTATAAAGTTGGTTAAGCCGTCCAACATTTTTTATTGTAATATTGTTTACAGTTTGCCCATACCAACTCTATAGGATTAAACTCGCAGTGATACGGAGGTAGCCGCAGAACTTTGTGTCCGTACATTTCTGCTAGGGTATCTATTTCATAAATTTTTGGTTGTGGATGTTTTTTAATTAATGATAATAGTTCCCTTTTTAACGTGTGACCCGCAACTAACATTGTGTTTAATCAAGTAATCAATGATACTTAGCATTGTCTAGAATAATTACACTGGGTTTGCTTAAATTAGGAATTAAACGTTCTTCAAACCATTTTGTAAATAATGCTGCATTCATGTCTCCATGATAGTCAGCACTTGGAGATTTTGTAGATTGCAAAAGTGCTGCATTGGGGATGAATCCAGTTTTATTGCCTGCATGTACGACTATGAACCTGTAATAAAAAATATTTCTATTAAATGTAATTGTAACTTTAAAAAACTAACCGCTTTCCTTCTCCAGGAGGTTTTCTCTTTACACTGAGCTTGGAACCATTATGCCAACTCTTCTTAACAGAACCTCGACTAAAAATCCACGTCTCATTCAAGAAAACAGGATCATAAAGTTACAATTGTTTGTACATTTCATATGCTCTTAAAAACTTCACTCGTGCAGCAGCAATATGTTCCTGTTCAGGCACAGCCCTTCTATCATCGTCCAATTTAAAAGAAAAACCAATTGTTGATAGAAGTCTCGTCAGACTAGACTGGCTGAAGTTAAAAATTTGAGCGGTTACAATTTCTTGTAAAGATTTACATTTACATGTAGCTCTAAAAGTATAATACTAAAAAACACTAAATAAAATTGTTATGAAAACTATATTACATTTGGAATATATTTCGTAAATTTTTCGTTTAATCTATTACAAAATCATCTACATCAGACGATTTAGACTTGTTGAATTTTCGGTGCTTGCTCAGTGACTCAGGAACTTTATTTTCATTTCGGGCTTCTAAAACTCTCTTTTTTTAATGGAACGAAGAGAACTCAGTCCTATCCCACAAGCCTTAGATGTTCGCTAACAATAAGCAAAAGTTAAAACACAACATATCACTTGAAAATTTGATTATACCTGCAATACTGACTCAAATGGGGCCAAGGTTCCATGATTATCACGTTCTCTTTCAAAAAATGTTAGAACTTTCATCACCAACAACTGAGCTTGAAAGTTCAAATGTTTGTTACGAAGCGTGTTCATTTTGATAAGTGTTGACCAAACACTATTCAATGTGTAGAAGGTTCTTAGTTTAAAAAAAACTGTTTGTTGTATATCAGAATTATCTTTAAAAGAAAAGTAGAAAATCGCAAGTGAAATAACAAAGCACAAATTCTAACCTAACCTTAAAAATGTTTGACAATTAATTACAAACCGAAATATTTTATGGACATACGTTCAGAGTGGTTGCATTGAATTATACAGCCGACGAATATTTTTCTAGCTATCCTTTTTAGATGGGGAAGAGCCAGGTAATAGAGTAGCATAACAATAATGTGTCTGTATTTTATTCATATGCGCAACGATGAGTCATGCTTGACTTTATTTGATTTCAACTAAATCTAATGCTTTGCTTGCTGTTCAACAACTTCGAAATTGCTGAAGGTCATTTACGATGAATAGTTACAGAAATGGAGAAAAACCAGCATCGTATCGTATCCTAGCAACCGTTATTTGCCTAACTTGGAAACGAACCACTAAACTACTAAAGTTAAAATAAAGTAGTTCCCTCTATCATGCGAAAGTTATACCACAAAGGCGACTATTTTAAAATTAGTTCGTGTTATGAAAATAGAGGGATGCTATCGCGCCCTTAAGTATTCAATGTAACCATTCCAACCAGGTAACGATGAATTTTTCTATTAGCCATAAAACAATACCGCGTCGACTTTTTGAGTAAAGATACTGTAGTCCCATTTTCATAATCAAAATAATCGACTCTGATTTTACTGTAACCCACTACACCATTATTTTGACAAATCTGTATTGGAACATGAGCTTTTGCGGCGAAATCTTTGGTGAAAGAGCTTTTTTTTATTCGAGTAACGCCGAACTTATTGAAGTAACAATTTGAATAGTACCCATTATCTGAAGCGTAACCATCTAGTGTATTTACATTTATATCAGCATTGTCTGCAACATACCGAATAAACGTGCCCGTTTTTGATGGTAAAATATAAGGTGGACTATGAAAAACTGCTGCCTCCTCGTACATCATAGTTTCATTATTAGATGCGCATATACCAAAAGACGAAAAAATTTGTATGAGACGCTTTGAAGCAAATCGTCGATGAAAAAAACTGCGAGACCCAATTGTAGCTTGGACTTTAAAGACCAAGGCCGAACAGCATTTATAATACTGTGACTAATGTTTGTACAAACTAACTTTAAATGTTCTAAATTGGGCCGTTTATTTTTCAAAATAATTTGTTCTAAAAAATAAGTCAGTCATTCCGTAATATGACTGTTTATATCTTCAAACCTTCGACCTGGTGGGGTTTTTCTTTATTTTTATTTGTCCCAACGTTTCAGTAGTCTGCTACCTGAAATTCAAGCAGACCTGGCTTCCCCACAGAAAGTAACCGTCATGTGTTATGTGTGGGGGGGTGTTTTAGCGTGTGTATGTGTGTTATGTGTGTAATGTTGATCCGTGTTACGTTCCCCATCTAGGACCAAGACCATCGGCAGCCGGAAATCCAGATGTTGAAAAAGCGATGTAAGTGTGTGAATAGGCATTTGTGTTTGTAAGGTGTGTGTGTGTGTGTGTGTGTGTGTGTGTGTGCGTGTGCGTGTGGTGTGTGTGTGTGGGTGGGTGTGTGAGGGTTGTGTGTCTGTGAATTGTGTGATGTTGGTATCCGTGTAACGTTCCCCTTTAGGACCAGGATCATCGGAAGCCGGATATCCCAGTCGTCAAAGAGGAACGCTCGACGGATATTGCCTTATCAGTCCGGACCATCGGCAGCCGGAAATCCAGATGATGAAAAGACAATGTAAGTGTGTGAATAGGTTGTGTTTGTAAAGTGTGTGTGAGTGTGTGTATGCGCGCGGGCTTAAGGGCGTGTGTAGTGTGTGTGTGTGTGAGTGTGTGTGTGTGTGTGTGTGTGTGTGTGTGTGTTGTGTTTGTGATGTTGATGTCCGTGTTGCGTTCCCCTTGAGGACCATGCCGGATATCCTTCGTCAAGGAAGAACGCTCAACGGATTTGTCTTATCAGTCCGGACCATCGGCGCGAAATCCAGATGTTGAAAAGGCAGTGTGGTCTTTTCAACATCTGGATTTCCGGTTTCCGATGGTCCGGACTGATAAGGCAAATCCGTTAGGCGTTCTTCCTTGACGACTAGGATATCCGGCTGCCGATGGTCCTGGTTCTAGAGGGGGGGTAATGAGAATTATTGATGACTACCGATTGTATATCTTCCCGAATAACTTTTGCCGCCGCTGCCAGTATCTTGAATCGCTTTTCTTTGACATCAGTTTTTTTCACTCCCAGCTTCATTTAAAATATCATGATGCTTGTCGAGAAAACATACAAATGTTAATTGTCCCGATTTTTCAGTAATAATTACTTTATCACCATAATTTAATTTTAATCGTAATTTAATAGTTCTGTTATCTACACTTACATTTTTTCACAAATTTTTTAAATCCTCCAATGTAAACTGGCAGTCATCACTATTTTCAATGGATGTAAATATTTCTCCCATGGCGAGATTCAATGCTTCATCTCGAGGACGACCGACTTTACTTTAAGCGGCCGGTTTTAAGAAGGAAACATAGCAATCATTATGGTACCTAGCTTTAGCAGCAACTAAATCGCGTTCAAACCCAACACGAGCAACAATAGTTTTTGCGGCGTCATCAGAACGAGACTGACTACTTTCAATGAAAGTGTTGTAACTTGACTAATTCTGCGCCGAAATGTCTGTGCTCGTTTCTTTTCATACTCTTCATTCTATTCATCGCCTCAAAAGAAGCAACAATTTTTGAAAGGAAAATATGACACAAGCTCTAGTACGAGGAGGACTTATTTTAGATGTACTAGCTGGTTCCTCTTCATGTTGCCGTTTTACTGCAGCAATTGTACTCTTTCGAGTGTACTGTTTACGACACTGCACATGAATTGTCACTGAGTTTTTGTGTTTTAAGTAATCAGTAAATTTATTACCCCTTTGAACACTTTCGTCAATTAACGTCTTCATGCCACGATCAACAGTAACATATTCACTTGAGGGTAATGGTTTATTGCTAATAAAACACAATTGCGACATATTTTAAAACTAAATACACCTACAAACTCTAACAGAGAATATTCGAAATAACCACGTATTTTCACTACGAGAAAATGTTCAAGACTAACGATTAGTGATGGGTACAATCGATAGTCTATCGATTGGACTATCGATAGTTAGTATCAAATTATTTTTTAATGAATGAATTTCTACTATCGATAACTTGGGTTGTAAAGCGCACTATCGATAGTCTCATAAACTATCAATAGTCTCATAAACTATCGATAGTCTTATAAACTATCGACAGCAGTGATGGAACCATCCATGGCTTTTCCTATCGATAGTTATGCAACAATGGATAGTTAATGAACTGTACTACCAATAATCTGCAAAGGAGATCTTAGTACAGAACTGTCAATGTCAATGCTCAATAGTTTTTAAATGATAGTTATATTGACTGTTAAGTTAACCATTAAAGGGAAATCTCGAGACCCCAGTTAAATGCGCGTGCACTGTTGGGGTATGGATGTCAATTATCGGCACGAGGCGGTTATGCATATTTTGCAATGCATTACAATGCGCAACAATAACAATCACGTGTACCATTTTCGTTCATGTATTATTATATTCTCTTTCTCTCTGTAATATACCACAGTGGCAGTGAAGAGTGAATTATAGTATAGTAGTCAACGTAGACGTTTTGATGAAATTTGTGCGTCCAACTAACATTACTCATCATCACGGAGGCGCCCACCAGTTCTTTACATCTATCGTGTTAGAAAGTAGCGCTACCCAGTTACAGTTTAATTGTCAATGTCTCAATAATTATTTAGTAAGTTGCACATATATTAACTTAATTTTTGAAACTATAGTCGATTAATTTCTTAGATTTCAATCGAATTATACCATGAAAAGAAAGACAGAGAGAGAGAGAGAGAGAGAGAGAGAGAGAGAGAGAGAGAGAGAGAGCGAAGGAATGATATTAATAAAAACTAAACGAACCGTTAACGGTAGCATTAGTGGCACTTCCAGAATGCTTAAACTATGAGCAGTGGAAAGTTTTTGAAGATTGCGTGCCTCTATTGAAACCATTTGAATTCGTTATCGCAGAGCTATCAGGGTCTCAATATTTTACTGCTTCATTATTAATACCTTTAATTCGAGGATTGCAACATAATATCGTACGACTCAATCCTACAACTGAAATTGAAGGTTTATTAAAATCCAGTTTAATAGAATCAGCAAATAAGCGCCTTTCGCCTTATGAACGGCTAAATATTTCTAGTGCTGACACAATTTTGGATCCACGGTTTAAAAAACTCGCCTTCAGAAATGAAACAAATACCACGAAAGCAAAAATATTTGTTAATTGGAACTTTTAAAATCGTAAAGCACCGCTACGGATAAAATAGAGGTAATTAGTCAAGGTCAAGGTTTTGTCATAGAAGACATAGAGCCTATACCTAGCACCAGCAAGGCCATGAAGTTTAGTTTGTGGCAAAATTTTGATGAAAAACTAAAAAGTGTAGTGGCTTCTGTTAACCCAGAAGCAAATACTTTACTGTTACTAAAAAATTAAAATTTAAACCTAAAGAAAATCCTACAGTGTTTTGGAACGAACAACAAAGTAAATTTTCAAACTTATATAAATTGGCATATAAAATCTCTGAGCGTGCCGGCTATCTTTGTACCTTTGGAAAGAGTATTTTCTCAAACTGGTTTAATAACAAAGGACCTTACATGTGATTTTCTATTGACCAGGAAGCGAGTTTTTTTTTACCTGAAAAATTTGGAATTTTGCCGAACCCTTGCTGTTCCAAGCAAGGTAGAGATCTTTAACGTGCGTGACAACACTCACACACGCGACCTCCATTTTATCTCTCATCCGAACGAGGGTGTATTTTTGTGAAAAATGCTCGCCTAACATTTTTCAAGCGGACCGTGTCGGGATTCGAACCCGGGTCTTGGACGTAGTATTCACAAACATACCACTACGCCACGGAGCCGTCCAATAAAAAAGGACCGCAGAAATCGCCTCAAACCTAAAAGCGTCGATTCATTAATTTTTTTAAACAAAAGAGTCATGATTTACTAAAGGAACAGTAAGTGCACTCAGTACAAACCATTTATCTAAAGACATATTTAATATACATCATACAATGTCGTGCATTTGATCTTTATATAGTCACTGGAATCCTAAGTTGGATCCGTCACTTATTTTCTTCTGTAATTGACTACATCGTCAACCTTTTCTATTAATTTGTTACAATATTTTCTCCAGTGATGAGTGAACAGTACTCCGCCCGACACGACTCTAATTTGAAGTATTTGTTCTCTAGGTGCTTCTAAATTTTCTGGGTTCCTCGCTTTCCTGTTTTAGTACTTATTTTCAAATTTTAATTAAATAACTAAACTGTTTAGAGATGAAGATATATAGTCGCTTCCATTATAACGTCAAAAATTATTTTTATAACACGATTTTTTAAACTTCTTCCTAAATACAACAATCGTAGTCAATTCAATCATCTTTTGTATAATTATTGTTGTAGCTTTATTTGTCTCTTAGTTATTTTTTTTTATTAAATATATTTTATTTTAAATATATCCTAGAAATATTCTTCAATTCATTTTCTAACTCTCATTATTTTTCCATGGTAACAAGTAACTGCCACCTTTTTTTCTATGGATAATAAACTAGTCTTGCCACTTTTATGTGCAATATTTAATCAATCCTTCTGTGTATACTTTTATCTGTCCTCTTCATTAACTCATTAAATCCCTAGACTAGATCTAGTGTTCTACCTTAAATCTAATGATCCTTACATTATATATTATAATAAGCTGTGAGTGAAAGTGAACCTAATCATAAATGTCATTCTGTTAAAACTCATTCGCTAGTCACGATGTTTCTCTCTTCAAGCTATTCAATACTGCAATTAACTATCGATAGTACAATTCACTTGTTTAAAAGATCTTTTGATAGAAGTACTAAAATGATATACTTTAAGCTATCGATAATTCATGAGGCTATCGATAATACAAACTATCGAATGACCAAATCGATAGTCTATCGATTGTGCCCATACATAGTACATATGCTAAGGCTTTGTTTGCAGATTATTGGCTTTACCATCGATACATCATTAAGTATCGATTGTTACATAACAATCGATTGCAACTATCAATAGGAAAAACAATCGATGGTTCCATCACTACTATCGATTGTTACTTAACCATCGATTGTAACTATTGATAGAAAAACAATCGATAGTGCCCATCAGCACTAACGATAATTTTGTTGGGACCTTAGAGCTGGTAGTAGACTGATTAACTGTCACGTATACGATTGAACAGTAGACAGATGCTGCTCAAGGCCACATGCTCACATACAATAAAGTACTCGGTTTTTTCCAGTTCATAGTCTTAGAATTATTAATATTAATGCATTGGTCCTGCCGACTAATAGTTTTTCTTATATTATGCGTCGAATGATGTATATACGTAGCGTAGTCATGCATATTATAGAGAATACAGCTAAAGTAAATTTTAGAATCGCTTTTTCTCAGAAATGGCTACTGTTATAAAAAGGACAATTTTTATAGATAATTGTATAGCCTACAATTTTTGTCTGAGATATTTTCTCATAACCCTAACCGTTTTGCTGAAAAATTAAAAAAACTCATTTTTGCAAACTTTGACCTTTAATACAATTTTTTGCACACATGGGATCGATGGGGACTTTTCATAATTTCATTATAATGGCGTCCCTAACGTTCGTGCAAATTTTCAGCTTGTTGGGAATTTATGCAAGGGTACCCCTATTTTTCGGTTAAATTGACCGGACTAAAGTCAGAGACAACATATCAACAGCCAATTTTGTGCGAAAAAGGCATTTTTTACAAAAGTTTCAGCATAAGTATTTGTCGCGTTGGCGTTGTCAAAGATCCATTACCCGAATCTAACGAATACGATTGAGAGACCATGACTAATAAGAATTATTTTCAAACACAATTGTTTTCACTATTCTTAATTCATATATTTCAATGTTTGCGTCTGTTGTAGTTTAGCTTAAGATTAGAGTGTTGATAGCACACTTGCGTTAGAAAATGTTTCCACTAGTGTGCCATTTTTGATTATTGTAAACTACATCGTAAGTGAAGCTGTATCTAGTTTGCCACGGGTATTTTTAAGTGAACGTCCAATTTGAATGCCAGAAATTTTATGACAAAGTAAATGATCAGGTTGTCATAAATCAAAGGTAGGAGGGTGAGTGCCACGGCTAGCGAGAGTCGGAGAGTGGGGGGGAGGGGTGCAAGAAAAATAAAGATACCCGCAACAATTTACCTAGCGGAAAAATAAAATACAGTATTAGCACAAACATAAAATAAAGATAGATATTTATCAAATAGCAGAACACTAGTCCGCTCAAAGAAAATAATTATATATTATATTTAAATATAGAAATCAATAAGAAAAAGAAATTCATAGAGAACGCTAGTCTGCATAATACCTGTGGGAATTTCTTAAAGAACTTTGTGTAGAACTTTTACTTTTATTTATTTTTTGTTTCTGTAAAATAAAATAAAATAATCAAATATAGTAATATAGTAATTTCACTTTAATAAATAATCTAGAATGCTCAACCAAAACAAATTGACTTTTGTAATACATCAGTAATTCAAAGAACGAGTTCGATAACTGAAAATATGAAATGGCCCAAAAGAAAAACATTAATCGGCCGACTGGGACGGAACCCGATAGTACTATCGTTTGTACCGCTTACAGCAAAATGAATAGTTATAACTTGTCTGACTGAGGGTCAGAAGCAAAACCCCTAGCTAACATAAATTTACTACTTCATTCATAATTTTCACGAATTTAGTATTTCTTAAATTATTAAACTTCTTACAAATTCTCTCTTTTAAATAAGATACAGGTTTGGAGCTAAAGATTGTTAACTAAAGAAAAGATATCAGTACAGTAAGTATGTAAAAGTTAAAATCAGCTATAAGTAACATATGATATAGTTGATCTATAACATTGACAAATTTTATCTGTCTAACGATGTCGCCTCACATTTTCAACTACTTTAGTAAGAGTAAATACCAAATAAGAATCTGATAACAGAACAGCAGATTGTAGTTACGTTAACATTCACAGCACGCGACGGCGTTGTTTAATTCGACAGGTTATTATTTTCTTTAAAAATTCCACCTGTGCTATCTACGTAGAAATGCGAAGTAGTATTGTCGCTGCGTACCATTTCACTAAGAAAGAAAGAACTAAAAGTTCACAAATAGTAGGACTATTTTAGATATACGAATTCAGTCTGTAGGCATTTAAGTGTTCAAAGTACGAGATTTTCACTCAACAAGGTATAAGTAGATATACATGTTTTCGGTGACTTGATGTGCAGAGTACAACCAATTTAAAGAAAACGTTCTATAGATATTATTAAACCGTAGGTAGACTAAATTAATAACAGCATCAAGTTAGATTCAAAATACTTGAGTTCAAAGTTCAACTTCTACAATACGAAAGACATAAAAATCAAACAGGTACTTATCTGAAACTACGTTGAATGTAGCACATACTCACAAAACCACACTCGTACTTTTTAAGTGACAGAGCACTTATTTCTTTTATTTTTCAAAACATTCAGTACAGAAAGATAAATATCAACGGCGTGGTATGCCAAGATAGTTCGCACCACACCTCACTTTTCGAAGGATCCCGCAAGAAGAAAAATGTTTTCACAGGTGTTTTCTTTAACAACCTGCTCTTAGATAACCAGAAATAAAAAAATACCAACTCATTATAATAGGCCGCATTCGCCTAAGAATGTGTTTCAATCTCGATCATCTAACCACACTATCGAATCGTGGAGAGTAAAAGTCGATAATCGCGTAATATAATATAAAGAGATTATTCGCAAACGAGTTAATAAATATAAGGAATAGAAATAATAGTTACAGAAATGTATTTACGAATTGAGGAAAGCGTAAAATGTTAAGCTACAAAAAATGCACGTTACAAATTGATAAATAGTATTGCATGCAAAATTAACGTATGCGCTCTTATCTTCTATTATTGTCACCATGTCAATACAACTTTATGTTACTAAGAATATATACCTAAAATAATGCCAAGTTTATTTATTATTTAGTTCTAAAAACTATTGGGTTACGTCATAATTTGAAAAAATGCTCTCCTGGAAAATTTACATTTTGGCACTTACGATGTTCTGGCATTAAGGGATCGATATTTTCTGTTAAGTACGTTACGTTAATTACTATTGTACACAACATCATTAGAACATTCTGAGTTATATCTTGTTCACTGTTTGTAAACTATAGAATTTATATCAGACATAAACATGTAATTTTAAATGTTCAGCCTGTAAGTTTTATGAAACCTTGGGCCTTTTCAATAATAACTAAATTTCAAATAAACAGGCAATTATCAGTTAAATCTATGCTTGGAAACAAGCAGTATTTAATTTAATTTAAAACTAAGGTATAAATTGTTAAAGTATGATTTTTTCTTGTAATGTAAAATGTAACCTTTTACAGTAGCAAATCGACTATGGACACCATATGCTCACAGACATTGGAAATTTATAAAATCTCATACCTGCTGGTAAGGAGTTTATTTTCATAACCCTGACATTATGAGATGTTTCACGTAGAACTTGCAAAGATGTAAGCTTGTTCCAGGTGTGCCAGTGGACTCGGTTCTCTGTGTTGAAACAGTGTCGAACATGAAACCTCTTAAAGTTTAAGGATTTTTAGCTACTTACGTCAGGAACGGCTGTGTGATGCATACTTAAAATAAAACAGAAACTAAGTTGAATTACTAGATTTCTTAATTACTATAGGTTCGGTATGTTAACATTTAGAAGAGTTTCCTGATGAAGAAACCATATCTACTATAAATATGTACAAGTTAGTAACCTGTCGGTTAGTCCTAAAATAAATTATTATAAGCCTCAACATGGCTAGCATGTTTCAAAGAACATGAATGATTATTGTTCCACAAAGATCTTACCATCGGTTATAAATACGATGGACAATTTATGAAGATAGCGTTCACCTAACATTTTATAAGGTTCCTAAAATATTATTTTATTTTAGCATCTTAGTAATTCGCTTTGTAATACTTAGGAAACGCCTATTCAACACGAAGGTAAATTGAGAATGGAAGATCTTAATTGCCATCGTGTCAGACCAGATAGAAAACAGATGTTTTCTTTATAACTTAACCTGCTTTATTGGAGAAACTTGAATTTGTATTTATATGTAGTATTCAAATCCACTTGTGTTACGTATGAAGATATTATTCCAGCTAATTAAAATTTATTTAAACATTTGATGTTTCTCAAACTTTTAAATACAAAGGAGAACTGAACTCTGTAAAATAAAATTGTTAAACACTCTTAAGCAAATTATTTGAGAAAATTAAACTAGTTATTTAAACTTGCATCTGAGTGAACATTTAGAAATATAGGCAGCTTAACAAACAGCAAAGAACTGAAGATACATAACTACGCATTACCTTGCAAGAACTAAACTGTGTTTTTGAAAGTAAGTAATCACAGAGAGTAAATCTTCAGAAACTACGACGCTGTAGTATGACACTAAAATCATTAAAGTAGCAAGATTGAAAAAAAAATTATATTGTATATACATTTTTTTTAAATTGAAAGAGTAAACATCATAAAACAAAATCCGCTTTAATAGAAAGAAAAAAACCATTGAGGGAAAATCTCTATATTGAGTGGTGGGGTAACTAACGCGTACAAAACGTCCTTGAAAGAGTCAAAATTGGTAAAGTCATAATCGGGGAAGACAAAATTTGAGTAGACTGACCATTCAATTGGGGAATGAAAAAAATTATTGAAAAAAAATAAAGCGAAAATCCGAGTATAGAGAAAACATAGCTGTCGCGCGCACAGATATGTTGGGAGGGGAATGTATTTTAAAGTTTGAATGTGAGTGCTTGCAAACGTCTGAGATATTAACTTAAAGAAAATAATAAGGAAGGACGATGAGTTAAAAAAGGTTAAGGTATGTTAAACTAAAGTGAATTTATCTGTATCTGTGCCCGTATAAAGTTTTAAATCTTTAATATTCCAGTTATTTGTTTTTGACCCGTCCAGGTTTAAAAGGTTATAGACTAGGTTTGATAACTTTTTATTAACTGTGCACAGTATATATTGAGGTGCAAATTTTGCTGAAAAGCCGTCACTAGCACTGGACAAGACTTTGCTTGTTCTCCAAACAGTGTCTCCAAAATTAAATGAAATTTCTCTTCTTCGAAGATTGTATTTGTTTGAAATTTTTTTATGCGCTGTGTGAAGTCTATTGGAAATGTCTTGAAATAAACCAAAGAGACTTTGGCGATCCTTAAAATATGCGACTCTATCGCTAGGCATAATATCTATATCTTCTGAGGGTTTGTAGGGTGAATTATAGAATTTTCCTGAGATAGAAACATGACGTCCAAAAATGAGGAAGTTTGGTGTTAAACCAGTAACTTCGTGTTTTGCAGAATTAATGGCGTATTGTATCTTGGATATGTTAACATCCCAAGTGTTATGTGCTAATACATACGATCTGACTGCTGTGCCAATGGTTTTATTTATACGTTTGACAAAGATACATTGAGGTGCATATACAGCGTTAAACCAAGTTTTTTCTATTTCATATTTATTGCAAATGTTTTTGAAAATGTTACTAGTGAGTTGTGTGCCATTGTCGCAGATTATATATCGAGGAACTGCGTAAGTTAAAAATACTTGGTTTTGTATGAACTTTTCTATGTGATGAGCTTTTGAATTACGAAGTGGATGTAGTAGCCTAAACTTTGAAAACCAATCGCCGATAATTAACAACCATTTATGTCCTTGTTTTGAATGTGGAAATGGACCCATAAGATCGATAGCAATGGCGTGAAATGGAAAACTAACGTATTTCTCTTTTCCCATGAAACCTAGGGGTGCTAGATGTGAAGCTTTTTGAGATCCACAAGTAATGCAATTTCGGTAATAATTTAGAATATCAAACTTCATTTTGGGCCAAAAATATGTTTCTTGGACTCTTGCTAATATTTTATAAGAACCAAAATGACAAGACGTAGGGGGATTGTGACAATCCGCAATAACTTGACTGCGTTGTTTAACAGGCACATAACGTTTCCAGGAAGAAATATTTGTAGGAAAAGATATTTTTGAAATCGGGCTGGCATAAAATAGGTTCGGAGATTAAATGCTGTTTTATATGTAAGAAAGATGATTCAGTTTCCGGCGTCCAAACTATGGGTTGCTTCTTTTTTCGACCTGTGATGAGATCATTGATTGGAGACGTGAGAGACGAAAATGATTTTATAAACCGTTTGTATCAATTGCACATGCCGACGAAGCATTTAACGTTAGGGGTAGTTTGTGGTCTGGGGTAGTTAATAATGGGGGATATTTTTTCTGAATCTGTACGTGATGAATTTGAGCCGACAATATATTTTAGATATTTTATTGATTTTTTTTAAGAATTCACATTTGTCTAAGTTAACTGTTAGGTTTGCTTTTTTAAACGGTCACGTACTGTTTCTAGTAATTTTATATGTTCAGAGAAAGTAGAAGAAATGATTACAAAATTATCATGATAACAAAAAATGTTTGGTTCCAGCTCTGGACCAAATAATGTATCGACTAACCGTTGCTGTGTTTGCGCTGAGTTTCTAAGGCCAAATGGTACTGTGTTAAATTGAAATTGTCCTCTGCCGATGACACTCAAAGCTGTTTTCGTTATTAAATTCTTTATATAACGGGATTTGCCAAAAGCTGTGACGTAAATCTATACTAGAAATATAGGTAGCATTGCGTAGAAGGTAGAGAACTCTGTCTACGTTTTGCATTGGGTAGCTGTCGTGAACTGTTATTTCATTTAGAGCTCTACCATCAAAACAAACTCGATAATCTCCTGAAAGTTTACTAGAAGTAAGGATGATTTTTCTATTACTTCTAATTCTAGCATCTCATCTAGTTTTGCGTTCAAAATTTTAGACATATGAGGAGACGTAGGGTAAGGACGTTTTCTGATGGGTTTATTGCCGCCTGTGTCAATGTTTATAAATATTTTATTTGTGCGACCTAGAATATTAGAAGAGCTAGCAATATTTTTAAAAGAATCTACGATAGTTTTGGCTTTAGAAATTTCTGACGGAAACAATTCGTCAATGTTACAAAGAGTCAATTTATTAATTGAGGTTTGTGGTTGATTATTATTGAATATAAGGAGTGTGACATTTAAAGAAGTATGTGCAGTCCAGGAATTATTTTGGAAATTTATAGAAAGTTCAAATTTTTTTGCGAAGTCGGTTCCAAAAATAAATGAGTGAAAAAGAGATGGTACTACTAAACATGTAATTAATATGCAAATATTATCAACGAAAATTGGTAAATCTACACTTCCAGAATTTTTTTTCTGGGGTACCGTCTGCAGTATATAATTTATGTAAAGATAATAGAAAAGGTTTTATGTCTAAAGTTGTGATTATAGGTATGCGCTGAGATCCAATGACTGAAATGTTACTGCCTGAATCCAAAAGAGCAGTAATTTCAAGTCCAAGTAATTTAACAGCAATATAAGATCTGTTGTCCGAGGGTTTGGAAATAAATTTATAAGAGTTAGGTTTTGTAGTGTTGAATTTGTAAAAATGTTTTATTGTAGATAACCAGTTAGACCAATCTGTTTTTGATTGTAGAAAACGTTGTGAAAATTTTTGTAGGTATATTATTTTTATAGTGTGTATATGTGGAGGTGCTTAATTTTGAATCACAACTTAGCGAAAGTAATTTATTTTTTACTGTTATTGATTCTTCTATTTTTCTTGAGATAGTAATTAAGTCTGGGATTGTGTTTATATCAGAAAGAGCAAGTGGTGTAATGAAGTCTGGTAGGAAGTTTTGTTTAATTATTTTTATACGTGTGGATTCCACTGGTATTTTCTAAAAATGATTAAATAAATTTTCCATTTGTAGAATGAAAATTGTTACAGTTTCATTATGTTTTTGTTTTTTATTTTAAATCTCTTTCCATAATAAATCGTCCGCATTAGTTGGTAAAAAATCTGATTCCAGCCGTTCGACTAATGAATCCTAATCTTTGATAGTATTTTTTGTTCCTCTAAACCAAATAATTCCATCTTTCGCAAATAACTCGGAAGCTGATAAAAACAATACTTCTTTAGTGACTTTTCTTGACAGTGTAAGTTCAGAAACCCGTTCCAAAAATTCATGGACCGTTTTAAAATTGGTTTCAAATTTAATAGGCCAATCTGAAACTGGATTATTAGAGGACACATAAGTTACAGTAGGGGGTGTATATTTATTGTTGGGATTGTATTTAATGAACAGTCATTTATTGTAGAGGGAGATGTAGTGTTATTTGCTTTTTCATAGAGATCTGCTTCTAATTGAATTGCAGTTGCATATTTTTCGTTTTTGAAAATTGTTGGTGCTTCAGGATCGACTTATGGAATAACAACCTACTTATTTTACCGCATACATGGATTAATCTCGATTTAATTCGTTTGAAAACCGAATCGTTATTATCACTTCAAATTCATTTATTATTGATGCTATTGATTCTAGTGTGCAAGTAATATCATTACTTTCTTCGTGAAAAGTTTTATGATATAAGGTAAGGTCTATCATTGAACCTGGTTTTGTAATTTCTTTTGATAACAATCTATGTAAAATTTTTCGTTTAACTGCTGTAGGTTTGGTAGATTTTACTAAAGGAATATTTAATTCGTACCTTTAACTCATCTTTTAATAAATAATAGGGATTGAATAAATCTTCCATATTGGAAAAAAATTGTGTATTCTAAAAAAACAATGCAAATTATTATTTAAGCTTGAAACAAAAGAACAGAAAATTGAACGTTACGTTATAAAACGTGTGGTATGCATCACGTGAGCGGTGACCCGGTGATGAATATAATAAAGAAAAACAACAAAAAAAATATATGTTGGGCGTCACGTGAGTGGTAGCCCAGTGATAAATATGACCAAAAAAAATAAAAAAATTCGTAGGGCGCCACGTGAACCCTATCCTTTTTTAGGTGCGATAAAAGGCGTAGGTGCACGACTGGATAAGGAGGCTTACCCTGGTGCAGATAACATCAACCGTTAAAGGTCGCAGAGGCTGCATAAAACTTGAAATCTCATAGGGTTAAAATTGAAAATACACACCTGAGACAATCGAATAGAATTCCTGTAGTTTAATTTAATTAAAATATAATATCAGTTTTAGTAGTCAGAAACAATTTGAAATATTCTGAGTTATATTTTGTTCACTTGTAAACTATAAAATTTATATCAGACATAAACATGTAACTTTAAATGTTCAGCCTGTAAGTTTCATGAAACCTTGGGCTTTTTCATTAATAACTAAATTTCTAATAAACAGGCAATTATCAGATAAATCTATGCTTGGAAACAAGCAGTATTTAATTTAATTTAAAGCTAAGATATGAATTGTTAAAGTATGTATTTTTCTTATAATGTAACATGTAACCTACGACAGTAGCAAATTGACTAGGGGACAGCATATGCTAACAGACATTAGAAATTTATAAAATCTCATACCTGCTGCTGGTAAGCAGTTTATTTTCATTACCCTGACATTATGAGATGTTCCACGTAGAACTTGCAAAGATGCAAGCTTGTTCCAGGTATGCGAGTGGACTTTTTTTTCTGTGTTGAAACAGTGTCGAACATGAAACGTCTTGAAGTTTAAGGATTTCTAGCTACTTTAGGAACTGTTGTGTGATGCATACTTGAAATAAAAACAGAAACTAAAGTTGAATTACTAGATTTTCTTAAATACTATAGGTTCGGTATGTTAACATTTAGTTGAGTTTACTGATGAAGAAACCATATTTACTAGATATGTACAAGTTGGTAACCTGTCTGTAGGTCCTAAAATAAATTATTATAAGCCTCAACATGGCTGGCATGTTTCAAAGAACATGATTATTGTTCCACAAAGATCTTACCATCGGCTATAAATACGATGGACAATTTATGAAAATAGCGTTCACCCAACATTTTATAAGGTTCCTAAAATATTCTTTTATTTTAGCATCTTAGTAATTTGCTTATAATACTTACGAAACGCCTATTCAACATGCAGGTAAATTGAGAAAGGAAGATCTTGTTTGCCATCGTGTCAGACCAGATAGAAAACAGATGTTTTCTTTATAACTTAACCTGTTTTATTGGGGAAACTTGAATTTGTATTTATATGTGGTATTCAAATCTATTTGGGTTATGTATGAAGATATTATTCCAGCTAATTAGAATTTGTTTAAACAAGGGGGATCGGAACTCTATACAATAAAATTGTTAAAGACCCTGAAGCAATTTATTAGACAAAATTAAACTAGCTGTTTAAACTTGTATCTGAGTAAACATTTACAAATATTAGCAGCTTAACAAACAGCAAAGAACTGAAGATACATACTACGCATTACCTTTCAAGAACTAAACTATGTTTTTGAAAGTAAGCAATTACAGAGAATAAATCTTTAGAGACCATGAAGCTGTAGTAGGACACTAAAACCAAGAAAGTGGCATGGTATACAATAATCATTTTATTCATTCGTTATTTTTATTTATATTAATTTGTTAACTTTAAATATTATAACAACAATTTTAAATTTAACTAATTAAATTTTATCTTGGATAAGCCTTTTTTCGTCATTCTTTTACTGATAATAATCGAAATATGCTTTTAAATCATTGATAATGATCGTAAAAGGTCGAAAAGGCTTTGGTTAACTAGAATAAATAATTTAGCACGTTTAACGCCAATTGCTTATTTTACTAACACGAAAACGCGCAACCAGTGTCTTGTGTTGGATATGACCTAGAAAAGAGAAAGCACTGAACTAAATAAGGACTAGCGTTAAGAAATGTATATTCCAGAAAGACAACGAGGCAGGAAATCCGCAAGGCTTTAAGTAATTTAATTTGAACTACACGTGCTTCAATTGCAAGAGTGCTTGAGCTTTCGAATCTCAAGTTTGTGTTGACCAGCATTTTAAAATTAAATTGCAAGCGAACTTTTCTTGCTTCTTCATGATTGTGTCCAATCGGTACGTGTTTTGTGAAAGTGCGATTTTTATGCTCAAGCAAAAATTAATGCGTAGAAACCTAGTTTTCAGCTAGGCTTTAAACAAGACGCTCAATTAAAGCATTTTAATATTTAAATACTCTAAGGGTGATTTTTTCCGAATAAACTATATTGGTTAAAACTGTTTTGGAAGCTAATTATGAGTTGGCGTGCCTCGTAAGTTCTAAAGTGCAAAGCGTAATAAACTTTTCCTCTTCATACTGTGAAGGCATCAAACAAAAAGTAACTTAAACATACAATTGAAATCTGTCATAAAAGTTGGAGAATACGCTTCATGAAGCGCTTTCAGTGTTTCATTTTAAGGAAAAGCTGTGGCAAGTGCAAAGGATGCGTCAGCAACGGAAGGTGTCACTTGCATCCTCTAAGGGATAAAATATATGATATCATCTATAAAACTTGGACTCACCTACAACTGTTAAATTAACGTGAGTATACCTCGTAGGAGAACGATTAAAATCCACGCGACAGTAGTAGATGTCTTCGTCCGACAACTTCATCAATGAAATAGTAAGAACTGCACGTTCTCCATCTAACAATTTTAGAAAATATCTATCACCAACAGACGGATCAGCCCAATGCTGTTCGCGAACACCCCGCATATCATACTTGTACAAAACCGCATCATTATCACCTTTATGCCACGCAATGAGACTAACTTTATCGGGAGGATGCACTGGTTGAAGACTACACGGTAACTCCGCATCACTACCCTCACGTGCCTCTGCATATTCTGTCGTTTGATCAACCGAAACCGTCATTCCCGCACCAAGAAGGAGCAAAATCTGCAAATTTCCGAACAACATCCTCATAGCTACATAATTTGAACACAATTTTGACAAAACGCATTCATTTTTCGAAGTTTTCAAATCGTTGTTTAGTTACGAAAATTACGATCCTTATATTATTACGAAACTAACCAGGTGTTGCGTCTAACAACTTTATAGTGATTTCCACCCCCATCATGCAGAAAGACTGCGGACTGACTCCGCCCGGATGGCTACCCCTGATCGTCGACATTTTCCGACGTTTTCCGAATCCCGCGTAAACATTGGAGCCCCGGAAACAAGCAGCCGTGAAAATGCTGCAGCAGCGTGCAGTTAACTACTGGGGTATAATGATTTCTACTGCAAGAGGCTTTTGCTATATTGCAACGTGAAAAATAGCTATCGTTTATCCCATCGCGACAGCGCAACTTGCAATTTAAAAGGGTCGTAATGACAAGTGTTGTATAAACCCTTACTTGTAGCGTTAATTCCATCTCCCTCAAATAACTAAATTGTATATGACTCACGTGCTTCCCTTGTCTGTTAAATTATGGCTATCTATCAAGTATGCTTTATTCCCACATGAATATTATAAATAACAACCGTGTATGAGTTACTAATTTAATGTTTAACCCTTGTTCCAAGCGAATAAGTACAAAAGTGTATGTGCGGACAAACGGGTTGATTACGTGAGGATAAGTAAAGTTTTCGCATTAATATGAAACCTTTTGGTTTTGCTCGCCTTGGAAATCATCAATTGTTAACGATATTGAGTTAGGTTTGAGTTGCAAGAGTTGCATCTTAAAACAAAAGCCACAAGAATGAGTTCATGTTAGAAGTAACTGATGGAACCCAGGACTGATGGCACAAATTTACTGAAGTTTTAGTGCACTTTTTGTGTATGTGATCACAATCTCTGTTGTCCGTCAGAATACTTTTGTACAAGTTTTTATTTGGCTATTACTTCAGAACTTTACTGTAAGAGTTTTCTACCTGACATCATTTTCAAAATAATTCTTCTACAGATAACAAACTTTCTAGAGCTTGATTGTTTTCAACAAAAGCAGAAAACAATCTAATTCTTATTATCTACTTTATTATTTGAGATTTTATCGTTCATCTTAAGCTAGGTGCTTTTTAGTACATAAGTTTAGTTATTTTAGAATACATAAATTAATAGCATTCTTACAAAATTTTGTAACCTAAATTTGATACATATAAAAATTCGAAATAAATTAAATAAATGATTACGTATAAAAATTGAAGATATTTAACCTAAATTGTAATTCTTCAACACATTCAAATGGTTAAACAATGTCTACTTATTCTATTAGCCAAACGTTTTTACGGTTATCTCAGAGGATGTTGTCAGCAATCCAAATCTGCTGCAGAGGAGATTCAGGTACAAGATAATTACACAGGAATAAGTGAGAAGGAGAGATATATCTAACACTGAAATACCAGTAGAAGGTGTTCAGCCCAAAACTGGGAGCGTCCCAGGAACGGTATTGAACCTCCATTTGCGAGACATGGTCAATTCTCATTAACCGGCGATCATCAGGCGACCGTAGGCAACCAACCGCACAATTTCCAATAGGAAGTCACATATGTGTTTATAAATAGACGCTAAATTAAAGTTTAAATTAATAATGAAAATACATACAAAGTTAAATACTAAAACCAATTTGATGCGCGTCAAACTGACACGAAACAAATTTATAGTATATATTAAATCATGCATATTAGTGCCTATTCTATGGTTAGTAAAACTGCAATAAATTGCTTAAAAATAAAATATGATAAAAAATTAAACTACATTTAAATATTATTAATAACTTAAAATACAAAAGTGAATAGAAAAGTTCGTAGCATCACTTAGAAATAGTCCAACTCACCCTTTTTTGATTTTTTTATTCTCTATTACACAACTATATCATTTAGTTCTAGTTAACCCTGCCAGTGCCGGTCCCAAACCCGGATCCAAAATAAAAAAAGGGAGAAGTATCAGCCTCGTTAAAAAACCTGGAATCAGATGGTTCTGGCGGATACTGCCCATTAGGATCTTCACGTTTATGGTTTCAGTGCCACGTACCTGGACATAACTGGAAGGACAATGAGAGAATGACCGTGCTCAATTGGCAAGTAGGCGGGGTTTTACACATACAGAAATTAAACAAATGCCTGAACATAAAAAGAAATTAACAGAGCTTATTAATACTTATAATTATTCTAAATAAATAAATAAATAAAAGCGTAGTGTGATAAAAAACAAATATCAATAACGACAATATACATATGTCAGAAGAAACCAAAAAAAAATTACTTCTTTAAATGGCGTGCTGCAGTTTTTAGGTCGCTACCATATGTTAATTATCAAAAAAAAAATTACAACTCCAGCACCAACAGCTCTAAATCATCATCGTAAGCATAAAGTTAAATACATAAAATTTTCAGTACAATGTCTTAATTAACAAAAATTTACCACTCCAAAAACTACAGCTCGAAATCATCATCGTAAACATAAAGTTAAATACATAAAATTGTCATAATATAGAAATCAGTGCATAATACAACATTACCAATAAATATTTTTTCACATAAAGATAATCATTTTACCACCACAAAGTTATAAACATGTTGTTTCAACAATTACCTAAGACCCATACAAGAGAAGAGTGAATAAGCACTCACCTGCGTGCTCACAGTGTAGGATTTATCACACCCTCTCTAAGGCCAGAGTAGAACAGATGCACCTGAGACCACGCCAATCGTGCGTCCTTCCTACAAAAGGAACGTCAATCGCCTTGTCAATCTTTGGCCAAGGTACTATCTACCGGAAGAAGCACACAACGGAGTACACGAAATTCCTTAGATGACAAAAAATGTAATGACAAAAAATTGTTGTTGTATAGCTACAGGAAGAAATCAAATGAAGTTGCTTGATAGCACGAATTAACATCAATGTCGGCATTACCAACCACAGGTGTTAGATAGACACTTGGAAACAACCTTTTATCGGAGATGTGCGATCCACTATTTCAACGAGTCTTCTACTTGGCGTAGTATAAGAAGTAAATATTCTCCATAGGAATATGCATCAAGCCAACGGATACCTCAAACAAGGTATTGACGATTGAGTTTATAGAAGAGCTTTTCGTTTCGCAGTAAATAGGCTTAATGAAAATTATTGTAAAGCGTACTTATTGTGGGAAAGTCTAATATACAGGGTGGTGTATGAAGAGTAGAAGCAGAATCTTTGTGAATGAAGAATGAAATAAAGGGACATACGATTTAGTACACCGTCGGAAGGCGAACGTAAAAAATGCTCTCCTCCCCCCCTTCCAGCAAAAGCAGCAGTATAGTACTTACTAAAAGCAAAACAACAAATTCATTTGAGAAAGCTTAAAGAGAAGTAAAAAACAACAAAAATCAAGTGATATCCGGCTCGAAAGGCCAATATACCATAATAAGATGAACCAAAAGAAAAATCGCTTAAGAAAACTACAAGAAACACTCAAAAATTAAAAAAAAAAGTTTTCATCCGGCTTGAAAAACCAAAACTGAAAAGAACCACAGGAAAAGATAGGTAGGTAGTAGCAATGCGCGAGGGTAAAGGTAGAACGGTGTCAACACTGCCAAAGTTGTCAAAGGACGGATGTTTCCGAAAAGAAACAGTACAGTATTCAACCACAAAAGATAATTTGTTTCCTGCAGAAAAACCAAAAGCTATGCTACCAAAGAATCGCATCAAACGAAGAACCTAAGGAAAGAATAGGTAACTAGGCCTAAAGTCAACTAAGTCGTGGTTTCCGAAGAAAAGAATGAAAATGTCTAAGAAGCACATACCATAGGAAGCGGGTAAAAAATCAAACCAAGTCAGCACGAAGACCGACAGAAAGAAAGACCAGCCACAGGAAAAAGGAGAGGAATGTGGAGCGAAAGAAACATGAGGAAAAAAGAAAAAACTAACAAGAACAACACTAAGCGACAAGTACAAGAACCACATAAGAAACCCTAAAAATAGCACAAAAGAAAGTAAAACATACTCCCAGTGTAGTTATGTATGAGCATGTGAGAGAGTGTGTGTTTGCGTGCGTGAGCAGGTGTATATGTGGAAATATTCTCATCCCTGACCCACACGGGGTTGGTACACAAGAAAAGAATGAAAGAAAAGAGAACCAAGCAGAAATGTATGTGTTTATGAAGTGTGTGTCTGAGTGTGTATGTGTGTGTGTTGGACCGCTTTAGTCGCCTCTTACGACAGGCAGGTCGTACCGTGGGACTATTCTATTCCAGGACCCACACGTAAAATCGGCATAAGAATCTGGGGGCGCAAGGACTAGATATTGAGCTTATTAAGACGTTTGCGCCACCGCAGGAAAACGAAGTGAAATAAAGAACATTAGGATTTCGCCAACATACATCTTTAGGTTCGGAGTCAGCATAGACTAATGTCTGCCTTTTTGGGCAGTTTTTAGCAAAACAGGAATAGAAGGGGGTGTAGTAGTTATAGCACGCGGTTGAGGTGGTGGCGGCGAGGGCGGTTTAGGAAACTCCAAACGCGTTATGGAAGAAAGTTGTTTGTTTTTGGGATTGGTGGTAAGAAAGTCAACGGTAGAAAAGGAAACATCATGGACTATGAGAATATCAATAGTAGCAAAAGGAAAAGCATTGGCTGTAAGAGAATCAACCTTACAAAGAGGAACACAATCAGATAACACTTCAGTTACGTTAGAAGGAATAGAACCAGGCAGAATATCATCAACCCTACAAGAACAAACAGCACCAAGGTAGATAAAGGATTTGAATGAAGTTTATCAACATTAATGAAAGGAGTAGCACCAGGTTGACTTTTGTTAACATTAAGAAAAGCAGCAGGATCAAGAAGAACTTCAACAAAGAGAGCAGCATCAAGAAGAACTTCATCAATGTTAGGTAACGGAGCAGAATCAAGAAGAACTTTATCAACATCAGCTACAAAAGCAGAATCTGATAGGGCTTCGTCAACAGTAGATAAATGAACATCAGCTAGAAGTTCACTAACCTTAGATAAAAAACAGAAACAAGTAGAATTTTGTCAGCATTAGATAAAGAATCACAATCAGGAAGAATTTCGTCAATATTAGAAAAATGACTAAAAGCGAGTAACGTTTCATCAAAGTCCGATAAAAGAGTAGAATCAAGTAAGACTTCATCAATGTTAGACAAAGGAGTAGGAACAGACAAAACTTTCACCACAATAGGAGCTAATTCTTTGACAATAGCAGACAAAGAAACAGGAATAAGTAAAATTTTGACAACGGCAACAGGCAATAAAGATACAGGTTTATGAATTTCAACAATTACCTAAGACCCATACAAGAGAACAGTAAATAAGCACTCACCCGTGTGCCCACACGCCCACGGTGTAGGATTAATCACACCTTCTCTAAGGTCAGAGTGGAACAGATGGACCTGAGACCACGCAAATCGTGCGTCTTTTCTACAAAAGGTACGTCAATCGCTTCATCAATCTTTGGCCAAGGTACTAGACGATCATATCCAGCGGTAGAAGCACACGACTGTGTACACGAAATTCCTTAGATGACGAAAAATGTAGCGGCGAGTAATTGTTGTTGTATAGCTACAGGAAGAAATCAAATGAACTCGTTTGATAGCACAAATTAACATCAATGTCGGCGTTATCAACCACAAGTGTTAAATAGAAACCATTATTTCAACGAGTCTTCAAGTTGGAGTAGTATAAGAAGTCATTATGCTCTATAGTCGTATATATCAAGCCAACGGATACCTTACAATTGAGATGATAGAAGAGCTTTCCGTTTCGCAGTAAATAGGTTTAAATGAAAATTATTGTGAAGGGTACTTATTGTAGGAAGGTCTAATATATAGGATGGTGTATGAGGAGTAGAAACAGAATCCTTGTGAATGAGGAATGAAATAAAGGGGCGTACGATTTAGTACACCGTCAGAAAGTGAACGTTACAACAGGTATACGCATATTACAATACAACCCTGTACATAATGCACAATTCTACAATTTAAGGTAATAGGAATATTGCTACCCCGTCGCCTCCTCGCCTTGCCTGCTTACCGCGGGTTCCGATCTTGGGTAGAGGATACAGCAGAAAAATTGGAAATGCACAATCATACAGCCAGAGGGAATAGGGGTCCGGACACTCTTCGAACCAATGGGGTGGTCAACTTATCATCTGGTGTATCACCTTGCCAACTTCTTCGCTAGCAGTTGAACCTGGTGGGGATGTTCATGAGCTTAACTGCTAGAAGTAAACCTTTGTACTGATATTTTCATATTTCTGCTTTGGCGTATATTGCTTATACTTGTGTGATTTAATTGTACTGTGCGGCATTAATTTTTTTAATCTGGGGCAGTAAAATAACTTAAAGAACAAAAATTTAATCAATTAAGTAATAAAGAAAGTGCATCTTGCTTTGAATTTTAACTAAAATCCGCGTTTAAAACCAAACAAAATTAAATTTTGTTATAATAAACTAAAAACCCTATAAATTAAGACCTACCAAATAAAAAACTATTTCAAAGGCATTTGTAATAAATTTGCAGTTTCTATAGCAAAAACTGTGTAAGTCGAGTTAAAACTGCGTAAAACTTGCAAATAAATTGTAATATTTTTAGTAGTTTAGGGATTTTAAATTAACAACTTTGAAACCGAAACCAAAACCTTTTCTGAATTAAATAAATAGCATTGAAGTTGCAATTTCTGCATTAAAATTAAGTAAACTATTATAACTTTTAAGTTCACATGCACTCAATATTGCTTAAATCAAACTCTCCTGTTTAAATTGTGCAACAGCCGAACAGTCAATCTATTTTTTATTAAAAGTGTGGTTGTCTATTTGTGTCGCTATTATTCGAGAAATTGTTATATGATCTTTAGCTTTGCGTCGTTTGAACGTCGCGACGATTGCTTATTCTTGTTTTCGATTGTCAATTACGTCTTTCATTTAAGGAAATTGATTCAAGTTATATACATAATTGATGTATCAATAACTTGATCATCCTACTTGCTGCGTTCAGATATTACAAAGATGTATGTACATTATTATTCGGTTCAACGCTCTAACCAACTGAGCTATGCAGCCGATTGGTTAGAATGTGTTATACTTTATACTACTGAAGCTTATTCTTGTTCTCGATTCTTCGAAAATCGTATTTGTATGTAAATAATCCTTCTAGTAGATAAATACAAAGTCATTGAAATGCAAAACAAAACACACCTTCCGTGTATTTAAAAGCCCCAATTTAAATCAATAATACAGCTGTGTGTACAAATAATCATTAAAATATAAATACAAAAACCAATTTAATCCGCATAAGTACAATATCAATTTATTGCCCCCCATTTATTAAAATGCTAACTTTATTAGCTTATCAATCTTGATAAAGAAAGCAATTGAAGCTTTAATTAATTATCATAAAAATACATCTCGGTGCATAAAAATGCGCTACAACGTGTTTTAATTTCAGTCTAAACCCATATTTTGTTACAATTATTTGGATGCAAATCGTTTTGCATTTTGCAAAACCATACAGAACGTGGGAGCTTTAATTAGCTAAATTGACTCCTGTGTGTATATTATAAATTCATTTTTAAATAAAGGGTTTTTCTGGATGCTTCACGATTCAGAAACGATTACGTCAAATCAAAAGAAATGCTTTAAACATCATCAAATAAATAAACGTTTATTCAAGAAACTCATAAATTTATTTTATAACTTTCCACTTTACTATATGATGGGATGCGACGCGACATCAACGCCGTGCGTTGGACAAGAACAAACGGCTCGTCAATCACGTAGCTTGAAACTAATTAGGCGATAAAGCGCGTCATTTTCGGAAATATGGCATCAACAGAGTATATTCTGTTCCAAACGTAACAGGAGAATTCTCGAATTGAGATAATTTTATACATCAATAGAGGTAAGCGACATTAGATTCATCCTTCATAAACCTAGTACAATGTAACGACTCTTTCATTAATTCGCGTTTTGCCAAGGATACTGAAAAATTGAGATTTAGTATTCGGCGATTCATTCATAATTCCTGATTTATTTTTAAACGTCGAAGATATTATATTGCTTTGAGTAAAGTATTTGACTTATTTAAAATAAACACAAATAATAATGAAACTCCAAGTCATTCGCCTAACCTATATTATCCAAACAGGAATATCTCAATATATAATAAACACAACAAAACAAATAAATTATTATTAGCATATAGAGTTGTGTTTCGTGTTGATTTTTTTATTCTAGATTCATGAAGAGCTACTGCCAAGTAAGTAGATGGGCGAGAGGATGGGGTCCGTCAGGTCGAAAGCCAAAGGTGAAGCAATAAAAAGGCCAAATGCGATGTTGAATGACGACGTGTTGGAAACTCACGAGGAGGTTGTGGGTTCGCGAAGGGAGCCTACGCCTGAGGGGGTTGAGTTGGTGTGGTCTAGACCCATTGACGATGTTGTCGCGCAGGAAATTCCGTCAACATCAAGATGACAGCAAGAGTGACGGCTAGCAGTAACGGAAGCGTTGTTGCTAGCTACCTCGATGAGCTTAGGCGAGGAAGTCGCATGCCGTCATCTACAAGAGGGTGCCGACGACTTCCAGAACGATCGTTGTGGACGACAGAAAAATAATTCAGAACGCCATAGATGGTTTCCATGGCACTACAAACCAACTTATTGGGATATTTAGGGTGATAAAAGCGTCGAGAGAGATGAAGAGAAAGGAGTTAATCCGGATGGTCGCGGGTCAGAATCCCCCCTTCAACGACCTGAAGCTGGAATACCAGTTGACTCAGAAATTTCGGTTTGGTGGAAAGGACCCCAAGAATTCACTCGCCAACGTGGTCTTCAAAGTAACTCCCACACTTTGGAGATGCATCCTGGTGAATGACGTAAACCTCAGGTAGCAAAAAGGGTGGACACAGAATCATTTCTCAATAATGCAGAGTACCGCTGCTATGAGTACGGTCAGATTGATAGATTGTAGAAAGAAGACACAGTGGTGCAGTAACTGTACCGCACATGGGCATGAGTTCAAGAATTGCCGGAAAAGAGTCCTCTGCTGTGTGATGTGCCCAAATACAAACGACAGAGTAAGCGATTGTGCGAAGGTCGATTCCCCACATAACGCCAAATCGATTAGATGTTCGACGATGTTACGTTTGAAGAACGCCATCACTAGCAACATTGATTATGGATTGCACAGCCCAAACAAATATAGAAAGAAGAAAGTATATTAATGCGCCTATTTTAACTTAAGGAAATGCAATGGGGCGGCTAGTAGTTTTATTAAACTATTCGCAGAAAATAAGATCGACATCGGGCTTATACGGGAACCGCACTTGTATAATCATAAAATTACAGGTTCTGGGAGAGGGTAATCCGCTCACCGTTTTACTATTAAAGAGCGAGAGGCCGCGTAGCGCTATAATAATAAATAATGGACATGCACAAGAACAATGCTAAATAACTTATCCAATAAGTTTTTAACGGCGCCAGATAGGTTTTGGATCTCTTGGAGCGGCTTTTAAAAAGCTTCTTCCAAAACTCTTCTATCAAATTTATTTTATACAGATTTACGATATTAATCTTAATTACAAGTACGTTGTATGCAGTAACGTGTGGAGATTCTAGGTTGAGTTTCACTAATTAAATAAACTAAAATTACGGTGAGTAGCTGAACTACCAACAATGTTAAATTCGTGAAGCCCTAGACTGACTGGCCATCTTGGGCTCTCGAGGGTATTTATGCTATCCCTGCCCCTCACATTGCTTGTGGGAACTGCAGAGCTCATGTTTGATTATTTCTGTATGTATAATGGGGTTTTGCTGCTTTTTAATGAAATAAATTCACACGACGATAAAAGATATTTGATTCCGGGATCATACAAGACATTACTCGTAGGTCATTATTCGATAAATAGCATGGAGGAAGCAGTTTAAATTATATTGAATTATTCTAATATATGCATGTAGAATGTAAGTGTAAATATGTTCATCTAGTAAATAAGTGTAAATATACATAAATAAAATGTTAATTTATATCTAATAAGTGAAGAGTTATGTACTATATATTAATTGAATTGGTACCACCAATCCTATTGTAAGTGTACTGTTATTTGAGAATGTAGTTTTTAAGTATGTTACTCTAACGAATGTTAACTTAAATTAAGCAATCGATATGTGTGTAATATATGTGAATTCAGATAAACCGATATCCATATAAGTAATATTAAAAAATATTTAGGTGGTGAGGGTGAGGCAGTGCATGGAGGGGTAGATTGTGGATCGGACTGCACCAGAATTCCTATATAAAATGGTTAAACAAAAGTCTCATAAACCTTGAAGGTAGGATCACCCGGGGTGAATGACTTTTCTATCTGACAAAAATGGTACTTTTGGACCTTAGAATTTCCCATGTTAAATCCCATAAGAAAACCTGCTTTTGCGCTCGTACGCTACTTACAGATTTGGATTCTACGGCAAAAAATACAAAGTAATTGTCTGTGAAATTTTTGACCAACAAGGTGCTTTTGTGATATGACAGCGTAAATATTATTGCAACATTCTCTGCTTTGAGCTTCCGTGAGACGTTCTCACTGTAGAAGTAACAATGAAGGGTATAACACTAGATGGTAGAAAGTATCCAAGCCTCAGATTTAATAATAGATAGTAAGATCGAACCTGTTGGCTGACACCGTTTCCTAAAGGCAGATAATAAATAGGGTTTTTATTCATATAATGGGGGAGGAGGGCTTTTGAAGACTTCCGCTCTAACTCCAAATTGTAACTTTGGCGGCGATTGATAAGGCTGTAGAAACTCTCTAGGCAAACAACGCTTTAATACTAAATGCTTGAATACACAAAAAGCGCTAGGGATAGCAGTAAAGGAATAAAACATAAAATATATAACTCGAGAGTGCTAATTGCGTTTCACAGAACAAAAAAAATAAGCACAATTTCATATATCAGGCTTAAGTTGAAACATTGGCATATACTAAAATTTTGTAACACACTGTATAGTGTTTTTTCTAATGTTATAATTCGCTAAATCCAAAGAAAACAAAGTACTAGGGGCACTATTTATGTATTGAGAATAGAAACAATAAACAAATGAATTTAATGAAAAATACTTTTATTGGTTTTCAAAATAATCGCCCTTAAGATGTATACACTTTTGCATGCGATTGAACCACCCTTCAAAGCACTTTATCCAGTCAGAAGATGGTAGCTCTAAAACATGCGATGAAAATCGCTGTCCACGCAGTTTATCTTTAATTACTGGAAACAAGAAGAAGTCATTAGGTATCAAGTCGGGGCTTTTGTGTATCCAAATACTCGTTTGTTGCATGTGATATGTGTGAGCTCGCATTGTCATGATGCAAAATGATTCGTCTTTTGGGTTGGTTTCTCTCAATTTACCAAAAACAAATGGTCGTATACTACGCTGAATTAACGGTCTTTTGATTTTCGAGAGCCACAGTTGCCACAGGACCGGTTTTCGTGAAGAAAAACGCCATCATTTGCTTCTTAACGCTTCGAGAACGAACAACTTTTGTTGGCTTGCTTCACATTGAAACACCCAAACTATCAACTGGCCTTTTCTTTCTGGCTCATACACATAAATCCACGACTCGTCATCTGTGACGATGTTGTATACCGCTTTGGATGCACCTCAGTTGTATTTTGAAATCATTTTACGGCACCAATCGACACGAGCATTTTTTTGAGCATCTGTCAACAAATGTGGAATCCAACTCGCACACAGCTTCCGAACACACAAATGTTCGTGCAAAATCTTTTGTATGCTGGTCATACTAATGCTTAAACATGTCTCGATTTCTTGGTATGTCAGATGACGATCTACTTCTATTAGTTTTCGCACAGCATCGATATTTTCCGGCACAACGACCGATTTTGGACGACCTTCTTTAACTTCGTCCGTGAACGAACTACGTCTACGTTTGATTTCAGTGTACCAATATACTGTGAATGGCACTTCATCGCCAAAAGTTGAATTCAGTTGATTGATGCATTGTTCTTGAGTTAGACCACGTCAAAAGTCATAATAAATCATAGCTCGAAAATTTTCGCGAGTTAATTCCATATTTTGGCTAAGATAAAATTTTAAACACTGCAAAAAACACAAATAGTACTCGCACGCCAAAATGTTCTGAATACCTATAACCTCAAAAATGTCAAACGTTTCGATGGCAGTTTCAAATTTCACCTGACTATACGAGTGTTGCCAGTTCTCAATCTCATATCTATTTTATCATTTGCTTCAAGCAGTTTCCTTTTATTTGTTTTTATCACTGAGAGATATAAACTCAAAATTTCATATCTGTCAAACACTCAAAACTCATAAATAACAACGTGAGATTATTTTCATACATATATTGTGATATTTATAAGGTAAAGATAAAGAAACAATAGTCACAGACATTTACATAAAGCAATAGAGCCGCGATTAGTATTTTAAAATTTCTATAAATGACATTTTATAGCATGAAAGCTTTTACTGACACGTTGTATATATAGCAACACAACAAATTTAAAATACCAGTTATAAATGAGTTTCCATATTTTGGGTAAACATAAAAGTATATGATATTTGGTTTGCAAAAAGCTAATAAAAATAGTTTAGTTAATTATCGAAGTTCGATTGAATATGCAGCGTTCCCTTTAGTGAAAAATTTATTACACAATGCACAAGCATTTTCAGCAAATATGTTTAATATGATGCATTTTGAGTTATATTATTACTTAACTGACGTAAGAATGTTAATTTTGTGGACAAACATCATAGGCTAGGACACTAACCTTAAAATTTTAGTTTACAGTTGAATTGAAAATCAATAAATTTCACTTTATTAATATCTTAATTATCATAGCAAGTGTTCGTTTTTTAAACATTTATCATCATCATTAGGTCTTCGGTCCTAGAACTGGTTGGACGCGTACCCTCATTGTTTCCTAGTCTAAACCAACCTACACATTTCGCTGAAATTTGCTCTGTTTGCATCTATCACTATCTGTGTGCGAAAGTCTGATCTCTGTCTACCCCTACCTATCTTTTCCTACCTCTGCTTGTAATATATCCCGTACTATTCCCCAGAAATGCCTTAGAACGCATCCTGTCCTTCTATTTCTCCTATTTTTTCGTTTTCGACAGATATCTTTGTTCCTCTACTGTTGTATCTCTTTCTGTCTGCTTTTCCTACTGCCCCTATTTCATAGATGTACTGTGCTGTGCTCCACACAATGCTTTGAACAGTTTTTTTTCTTGTATCTATGTTCATCGTCTTTGAACATAGCCGCTGTTCTTTCTTGTATAATGCAGTTCGGTCACCTTCTATTGTTTTACCCTATTTCCCTTATATTCAGTGATATGTGAAAGGGGGCAGCTTTTTGCTGCCAAATTCCCCCAGCACTTGAACCTTTGTCGAATTGAACGCGTACTCTTATTGTTTCCTAGTCTGAACCAACCTACACATTTCCCTGAAATTTGAACAATCTGCATCTATCACTATTTGTGTGCGAAAGTCTGATCTCGATCTCTCTTTTCCTATCGCTGCTTGTAATATATCCCGTACTATTCCCCAGAAATGCCTTAGAACGTATCCTGTCCTTCTATTTCTAATATTTTTTTCTTTTTCCACAGATATCTTTATTCCTCTACTATTTCTACAACCTATTTGTTATTTATTACCTTTGTCTGTCCATGCTACCATCCCCATACATCTGAAGCACAACATTCCAGTAGGCTTCTATCTCTTTCTGTTTGCTTTTCCTACTGCCCTGTGCTGTGTTCCACGTTATGCTTTGAACAGTTTTCTTCTTGTATCTATGTTCGTTATCTTTGAACATAGCTGCTGTACTTTCTTGTTTGATGCAGTTCGGACATCTTCTATTGTTTTACAGTTATATACCCTATTCTCCGATATTCAGTGGTATGTGAAGGGGGGTAAGCAGCTTTTGGCTGCCAAGTTCCCCAAGCACTTGAAGCTTGTCACATTAATAGTTTTTCCAATTTCTCCTTTCGCATAATCAAGATTAGTTAAAAATATTTCACAACCAACACCTGTATTTGTTTATATTAATCAACAGATTTAAGAGCACTTATTTTTTCGTCATTAGGTTTTACTTCTTGAAACTGGTTGGACTTGTACCTTAGCTTATTTATGTTCTAAGCTAGCCTACACAGTTTCCTGCACTTCTTACAACAGCCTATATACATGTGATTTTCCAATGCTCCACCCGAAGATACTATGGCTGCCAAGGATCCCCCAACACTTTTGCACACATTTGTCGTATTAAGTTTTCCAGTAAATCCTTTCGCACAATTAACATTAGTTGACAGTATTGCAAAACCAATATCTGTAGTGGTTTATAATAATCACCATGTTTAAGTACAGTTATTATTTTTGTCATTAGTTTTTAAATCTTGCGACTGGTTAGAAGCGTACCTCCATTGATTTCTATTCTGAGCTAGCCTACACATTTCCCTGAAATTGTCACAGCCTACATCTTTCACTATATGTGTGCAGTAGTCTAACCTAGGTCTACCTCTACTTCTCTTTCTTTCTATCTCTGCCCCTAATATATTCCGCACTATTTCCTTATGTCTTAGTATGTGGCCTATCATACTAACTCTCCTATTTTTTACTGTTTTCCACATACGTCTTTCTTTCTCTACCACTTCTAGTACTTCTTTGTTTTTAACTTTGTCTGTCCATGGTATCTTCACCATACGTCTGCAGCACCACATTTCAAAGACTTCTACCTTTTTCTTGTCTGCTTCTCCTACTGTCCAGTCTTCACAGCCATACAGTGCTGTGCTCCATACATATATTTTAAGCAATCTTTTCCTTGTTTCTATATTTGTTGTCTTTGAACACAGTAGTTGCTTTTTCTTGTTAAATGTAGCACGACCCTATGCTAATCGTGTTTGACTTCCTAGGTAGCAGAAATCCTTAACCTCTTGTTAGTTCTCATTACCTACTTGTATTCTTGTTTTTCATTTATTTTCCCCTCTTTTGCACACTGAAACTTTAGTTTTATTTTTGTTAATTAGCATACCATATCTCTCCGTTAGAACTGTTTCCATTTCATTAAGAGAAGCTTCTAACTCTTCTTTGCTAGATGCAAGTACCGCTATATCATCTGCAAATCTAAGCATATCAATCTTTTGTCCCTGCATATTAATTCCAAATGTCTTCCTGCATTTGACAGTATTCATTGCCTCTTCTATGTACAAGTTAAAAATTAATGGGGATTAGGCAATCCCTGTCTCACCCCTTTCATAATATTTATTTCTCTAGTTTCTTGCTCTAATGCTATTACCGCTGTTTGCTCTTTGTATAAGCAATGCACTATCCGTCTATTCCTAAAACTCATTCCAATCTTTTTAAGTATTTCGAACACTTTTTTTCCATTTTACATTGTCGAATGCTTTTTCCAGATTTACAAACCCTATATATATACGCTTTCCACCTTCTCTATTGTTTTCTCCATTATCAACCTCAGAGCTAAAATAGCCTCCCGTGTTCCCCTGTTTCGCCTAAACCCAAATTGGTCTTCTCCTAGTACTTCTTCAGCTCGTTTTTCCATTCGTCTTTGTACAATTCTAGTTAATGTTTTTGAATAGTGTGCTGTTAAACTTATTGTTCGAAAATTTTTACATCTATCCGCGACTCTTTTTTTTTAGTATAATTTCTATGATGTTACTCGCCTATATCATAGATATAGCTTACAAGTCGAAAGAGACGTTCTGTTACTGCTTGTCCAGCGGCTTTTAGAGTTTCTGCTTGCACCTTATCTATACCCGGCGCCTTACCATTTTTCAGACCCTTTAATACTGATTCAAACTAATCTCTAAGTATTGGATATCCCAGGTCATCATTTTCAATGTCTGATTCCTGTTCTAATGCTGTTAGTTCCTCTCCTGAATTTAAATTTCCTATATATTTCTGCCATCTACCTACTTTCTCTACATTTTCTATAATGACGTTTTCTTCCACGTCCCTTATATTTTTGCTATATGGTTTTACATCCCTAAAATTGATTCTAATTAATTTGTATGCTTCGTCTGTATTTCCTATTTCCATCTTAGTTTGTACCTCTTTACACTTTTCATTAATCCATTGTTCTTTAGCTTTCCTGTATTTGCGAATAATTTCCCATTTTATGGCTTTGTATCTCTGTTTTCCTGTTTCGTCTGATCTATATTTGTATCTTCGTCTTTCTTCTATTAAATTCAGGATATTCTTTGTTATCTATAGTTTCTTATTTTCTTTTTGTGTATACCCCAGAATATCTTTGGCCGCCATGATGTAATGTTATTCTATTCTGTTTCTACTACCCTAAGGTACTAATATCAGAAATTTTCTCGATATCTTTCAGTAATTCATTTGACTTTTTTTCAAATCTTTCATGGATATCTTTATCTTTTAGCTTCTCAAAGTCAAAGTGCCTTTTTCCGTTCCTTTTTTCAGATTTTTAAATTTAAGTGCGGCGTTCATAATTACGATGTTGTGATTAGTGTCTATATCTGCTTCCGGGTAGCTTTTACAGTCTTTTACTTGAATTCTAAACCGAGGTCTAACAATAATGTAATCTATTTGATATCTTCATATATAACCACGTGTATCGTTTTCTATCATAATGTTGAAATAATGTATTTGTGATGGTTAAGTTGTTCTTGTCGCAAAATTCTACCAGCCTATTTCCTCTGTCATGTCTCGTGCCTAAACCAAATAAACCTTCTATCGCTCCTTCTCTTCCCTCACGTACCACTCCATTAAAATCCCCCGTAATTATTAAATTTTCATTTCCTTTTACGTTTCTTAGTATGTCTTCGATATCTTTGTAGATCGCTTCTACCTCTTCCTGACTGTAACTATAGGTGGTCATGTATACTTGTATTATTACTGTATTTACTGGTTTAGATTCAAATCTAACCATGAGTACTCTTTCGTTCTTGTGTAAGTAGTTTTCTACACTTTGTCCTATCTTTTTTCGCATAACTATCCCCACACCCGAATTTCCTTCCTCTGATCCTGTATGAATTACCCTAAAGTTTCTACTCCAAAAATTTCCCGCCTCGGGCCAACGGACTTCGCTGATTCCTACTAGGTCTAGTGCTAACCTATCCATTTCGAGTTTCAGATTCTCTAGCTTATTTACTTGTTTCATACTTCTGACATTCCACGTTCCGACTCGCAGAATGTTCACGGATCTTTTTCTATATTTTCGGATCACATTCCCCGAAGTAGTCCCCTCCTGGAGATTCGAAATGGGGACTATTTTACCTCCGGAATTTTTTACCCCAGAGGATGCCATCATGTTTACTAATAATTTCTGTACGCAGTGTACTTGGGAGGTAATGTGGTGGTTTCTCGTTGCCTTCCACATCGCAGTAGTGTGTCTTAGAATGTCATGCCGACCCCTATGGTCTCTGTCACTCTAAGTACCGAAAAAGCTGCTGTCCTCTTTCGGGGACCTGTCGTAGTTTGGTTCCTCACTAAAACTACACTAATTTGATTAAACCTATAGTTCGGCTCTTTATCTCATTGAAAAACGCAAGCCATTCTACCTGTTCTAGTATTTTAGAACGTCGTCAAGGTGCAGGTTCGTTACATTTGTAATACCCGCAAATTTGAATGATGTCCATGGTTTATTATAGACAATATCAACTAATTTAAAGTACTTACCGAAGATCGCGACGAAGTCTAAATGACATACTTAAGAAAAGAGGTGAAACTGCAATACATAACTTTCAAATTACTAAGTGTCGTACCAACATAATTCCATTCACAGTGACTACACCATATAAATAACGAAACGAAAGCCAACAACTGGAAATCTTCATAGCAACCAGAATCTATCAAGATCTAAGCACAGAAACAGGTGTCCATTTAAAACAAACTATAACTTGAAACGTAGTGCGTCCATGTTTATCAATAAATCATAAATCATTAATAAATATTTGACTGAATCTTTTGCACAAGTAGGAAATCATTGTCTTGCATTAGAAATTGAAAATGGCATAATAAATTTATAGCCAACCGCAAGCTTTGAGGCCTATAAATTATTACGAGCTATTGTTAAATGGGTGGAAGGCCACTAACTTCAATTTCGAGCAGGCTCGTCGGGTGACATGATGTGTGGGGGAAACGTTTGTTTAATACGTCAGAAATATCTTCAAGAATAGATTGCCTTTACTATGTTTGTTTTATGCATTTAATTAAAACATTGAAACGGAACTGTTACTTAAATATAGTAGATATCGGTTTAATAACAAAAGTGTTCTAAGTATTGAAAACTTAGACCTATAAACCCGTTATCTAACTCATTTGAATATAAATTAAAGGTCGTTATTTTTGACATTATATATATATATATATATATATATATATATATATATATTTGCCCTTTTTTAAAAACAGTTTTTAAACTTATCTGAATTCAGTTAGGTTCAATTATCACTTTGTATAATGGTTAAAACCTGTACTGTTGGTTTGCCACTCCTTTAAATTAATTTATCTGGTTATTACACACCATTCTTATCCGTAAATTCATAAGACCTGCACACAGAATAATTTCATTATACAACTCAACTAATTAATTGATACATATGAGTCTTTTTAAAAATTTTAGTACGATATATTTATTTTACTATTGCATATCTGCTTGTTATTGGCTTTTCGCAGACTCCATGCTCCAAAATCGTATAAATCGACCTGCACACAGAATAATTTCATTATACAACTCAACTAATTAATTGATACATATGAGTCTTTTTAAAAATTTTAGTACGATATATTTATTTTACTATTGCATATCTGCTTGTTATTGGCTTTTCGCAGACTCCATGCTCCAAAATCGTATAAATCGTTTTAAATAGTAAGCATTTCATGTCAATTGATTCATATAACATATAGCAATCTGTTCCAGTTATGTATGCCTTATTCCAATTAAGAAATTTGTAGTAGTTTTAATTATTTTTATGTATTTATTTTCCATTCTGAGACCATTGTAAGTACTTCAAATAACCTACTCAAGTCTGAGTATCGATAAACACTTTAACGTCAACTATTAATGATTTTCACTACTAAATACTGAACATGCTAGGTTGAACTTTAACTAAGTAACGCATTATCTGAATCGATCGACTGTGTGGTGACGTTTCAATAAGACTCGCCTTTCCTCAACACTTCATTGGCTTTTATAAAGACCAGACTTTTCTTACGTAAGCTTCGAGAATTTTTATGGTTCATCCAGTGTCAGTTTTACGTTCTATTTGTTCGCAAATGTGGGTATGTTATTCCGGTTTGTTGTAGAAGGTGTGTCGTATTCACATCGGCTGTCAACTTTCAACAATTTATTGTTTTGCAATTGCCTTCAGTTATTTACTAATTAGACACCTTCTCTTTATCCCAACATCTTATCAATTTTAGGAATTTTAAGTTTATAGGTTCTCTACAGTTCATTGCTGCTTCGGGCTATTCGCTTCGTTTACATGTGTTTTATTTTAGCATTTAATACTTCTACAACAAGTCGTCAATAAACACGCTTGTATACTGAGGCTATCCGCTTTAATTTGAAATACTAACGCACCTTTGTTATTAAATTTTAATTTCTTTTAGAATATGCAATTTTAACATAAACTTCACAGCATTTACAATTATTTTATACACGCGTCTTTATATAAAATTTAACTGTAAATTTCTCTAAATATATTTACGCACTTAAACAAGATTACTTAGAAATGAAACCTTTTTATATTTAATTGCAAATTAAGAATTTTTTTAAGTATTTGTATGCGTTTGAACGCAAATTGATCATTAATTTAAAAAGATAAGATATGGTGTACGAGCGCAAAGTCACTCATTCTTACATATATTTTCCCATAAGAAAATCTAAGGTTTATTTTAGTCATTTTTGGTATATACAAAGATAATCACCCCGTCCATTGACCTATCGCGTGCAGATCCCCACCTATAATCTTATATGACGGTTTTAAGTAGTTCATTCGAGAATCACATGACGTCAGTGCCTCTGACGCGGTGGGGCCATGGAGTGGTGGATGCCCCATGCCGATGGATTGCCTGGAGATGCCCAATTAGAGTTGGATCGTAAGTGGATGTCACATTGCACTATTTGAATCTTTTAAGGATCACATCGTCAAATTGAATTATCAAACAGTTGATTATACCTTATCAATCTGTATTTATTAATACGAAAAGAACTTCAAACCACGTTGAACCCTATAATTAATAAGCAATTTCTGATTTCAATTTTTATTTAAATAATATATGTACATAATATAAAAGATAGATACAAAACATAACAATAAACATATTTGTAATTGAAAACCACGCGAGATAGGTTTTGGGGCTTTGGGAGCTTCTTTTTAAAAACATTTATTTCCCAAAAAAACTCTTCTATCAATTTTATTCTCAATTATACAATTACAAAAATGACTTTTTTTTGTTACAATAAACTTAAACGTTTATATTGACTAAACTATTTGAAATTGACAACATACGTGAAGTTAATAATCAATAATTACGAATTATGGTGAGTAGCTTGAACTACCAACAATGTTAATGTTATGAAGTTCGAGACTCACTGGCCATCAGGTGCTCCTCGAGGTATTTATATAATCCCTGCTCTTACATCCTTTTGTGGGAAATGCAGATCTCACCGTCTGCTACTTCTTGATAACATACAATGTCTTACTTCTTAGTAATCTTAATTAAGTCTGCTTTTATTGCAGTTCATTGTGTCCTACACCTGCAGTATCAGGTTGCGTTTGGAACACAAAGTAGTTGTTTCCGTTCTGATATGAACTTTCGTTAACCTATTATATTATTACCTTCAATTATACAATGTAACATTCTATTTCTTAAGACAATAATTGCATTTAATTTTACATACATATTAATTAGAGGATATGTAATTCGCGTCGGTAAATACTTTACCTAAAATAAAACATAATGCTTGATCCAACTTCAACAACAAGAAATGTTGTTACTAGCTTGCAATTAAAGCATTATACAGGGTGTTTTAGATTAAAGTATCGTAAATTGGGGTATATATAGTTCTCAATGAGTTATCAAGGAAAGTAAAATAACAGTTTCCTGTAAACCCACACGTTTCCATTAGACAGAGTGATGAAGTAATATTGAAAAATACATGTTTTTTAAAAATATTTTCATTTAGAGTAGAGACTTTAACTTGAAAATAGGTACACGTTAGTTGTTTACTAATACGAATAATTACACTTCATTTCGACAAAATAGGATAATCCATTGGCGTAAAATAAGGGAAGTTATCAAACAATTTTGACCTATACCTTTTTCACACCCTGTATTTCATAAAAACTAAATCTCATAATTATTCCTCATACAATTTGCCACAAGAAAGATACTCTTGGAGGAACGGTGTCTCACGACGCAGTCTTTAACAATCACACAAAAATAAAAACCGCTAATTAACTTAATATCCTGTTAAATAAAACAACAGCATGCCGTTCTCTGAAGTACTTACAATCATTAAACCAGTTTTTTCAAGAAAGTCTTCAGGGTGGAATCCGAGTCTACGATAGGATTTCGCTGCACCTTCTGTAGAAGACCTAAGGAAAATGCAGAAAGAACTGTACAGAAAAGAAAAGGGATAAGGTAGAGGTCTCCTTCTGCACAGCTCACCACTTCAAGGTAGCGTTAAAAGTGCGTACTTTATTTTGGGAAAGCTATTGTACTCTACGTTCGGCAAAGTTTAAATGCACTTAAGTTGTTCATCAACCATATCAATTGCTTCTTGAGCATCTTCCTCTTCAGCCACGTCGTCCAAAATGATTGGCATTGCATTTTCGCAAGATTATCCATTTCAATACTTTGCACAATGTAAGAACAGCGCAGTTTAATTTTCCTATTAACATGCAGTTAGACACTCTATAAAAGGAGAAAACGCATTCAATTTATTTATTCTGTACCTTTTTCGCAAGCACATAAAATGCACTGAAAGAGGGACTCTGGTACTGGATCTTTCTCTGTTTTCTTAGGAAAGAAACCTATTGGAGTGTGCATCCAGTCCCACTTTAAAGGGTCCTTTTCGTTTCGCGGCCATGTTTGCACTTGGTAGTAACATCGAATGACATGTAGTTGAGCAGCATCTATAGTTGGTGGCATCTAGCGAGGTTAAATTTAATTTTGGCTGCAGCTGTAACAAATATCTGGTACCGTAGTTCATCAAATTTTTGAGTAGCTACATCATTTACACACAAAGCAAAAAGAACATTTTCCTGTACTTACGCAACTGGATTTGTTGAAGCTTGGAGATTAAAAAATGATTTATTCATTCTGGATGTTTCAAAAATAAAGTGATAAATTCGTTTTTACCCTGGCCAAACAACGCTGATGTAGTGTCGCACACCCACTAATAGCACAAATCGATAAAATTTTATGTGTAAATTGATGATCGAATTTCTTCTTTAACACATTTAGAAAAAAAGATTACTGTGTACTGGTGCCAATGCAGTGAGGAGTACGAGAAGATCAACGTCCTAACGAACCACATGCACGGAGTCGTACTGAGCAGCAACAGGAATAGCAGTGTTCACAATCACATGGTCAGTATCTTCAGATGCCTGCTGTACGTAAAAGTTGATGGATCCATTGCGTAGTTGGTAGGCGTGTGACTATTGTGCCCAAGTTTCCTGGTTCGAATTCCGACACGGCAAGCATTTTTCACAAAAATATACCCTCGTTCGGATGAGAGGTTCCCGTGTGTGTGTTGTCACGCACGTTAGAGATCCCTACTTTGCTTGGAACAGCAAGGGTTCGGATAAATTCAAAATTTTCCAGGTAACAAAAACTCGCATCCTAGCCAATGTAGTACCTTCGAGTGAAGCAATGGAAATCAAATATGGTGTACGTAGGTGTTGGCTTTTGTAAGGTATTCTTTATTAGATCAATAAATCGTTTCTTATTGCTTTGATTTGCAAAGGATTCTTCTGGTGTACTTTGTAACGCATACGCATAACGCTTACGCACACCCTTCTCTGTGAATAAAGACAAACGATGACAGTTCGAATTTGAAAAATTGTTTTAAATCACTATCCAACTACTTTGCTTTACGCAACATGTAGAAAAACATAAGGGAATCCGCAACTATGCTAATGTTCCCAAACTTTATGGTATTGTTAATAGAAGCAAGCGCAACTACCTTGTCCTTCCGTTTGAATTTGACATTTTCAAAGTTTTTGTTCGTCATTTTAGGGATCAACTCTTTTCCAATCTGTTCAGACAAATGCAATTTACTTTACTACGTCCTACAATACCTGAATCTATGGATATTATTACATCAATTAAAGGAAACGTATTATGTTCAGAAAGCCACTGAGAAAGCTTTGTTGCTCTACATTATCTCGAGCTATTCGGAAAGGTCTCATGCCAACATGTTGTTCAGAAAATGATAATGAGATATTGCAAACAGTTTCAATTTGGGAAGGAATGTTTTACAGGTGGATCATCCAAAGGGTCCATCGATTAAGAACTCCATCAATTATACCCTTACCTGACGTCAAGCTACCAGATGTTTTCATCATTCGCATTAGAGTTTACTCTATCGTCTAATCAGTCCAAATACAAGACCAAAATTTTGTTGAACGCCTAATGGTAAAATATCCTGAACGTGTGAACGCATGGTATGCATCTATACATTTTGCTGTTATACGTAGATCACGCCCATCTCCACTCGCTATCCAACTCTCAGCAGCCGCCTTCAGTGTGTCTACCCGATACCTGTCTAGACAAATCACCTACCGTAATTACTAAACTTCACGCATTCTTGTTTCAAACACTTCTCAACTCTCTTACCCAACTAACATCCTTGCATTAGTTTGTTAAATGTAGTAACAGCACCGTCTATTAGCCAGCAGCCACTTGTACAATTCCCACGTTTTATAAATTGTCGACGTACTGTACTAACACCACTTTATACACTTTTAAATTAGGATGTTGCATTACCAGCAAAGCGAAGTCAACAGATAAGCGACGTACGAGAATAAGTAAGAGTAAGAGATCTTTACTACATCTCCTAGTGTATTTATATTCTTTGATACACCCCTCTCGAACCCTATTTCAGTCGAAAAGCTGATTTTATCATAATTCATTCTAAAATTTTGCACGTAACAGACTAGTACAACCGAAAATTCTCATTCTACGTGCTTATAGCCTGAAAACTGCTCAGCAACATATAACCGTCGCGAGCTTCTTGAAAATTTCTAGCCTTCAACCAATCAGACACCTATCTCCCTATTTTTACGTCCAGCTTTTAGTTATCTTCCCTTGCTTAACCCATATTTGCTGTCTCTTTTAGAATCCCACTCAAGCAACAGAAAATCGATATTGTGGTTAACCTCCAAACCTGCTACGTACTTTCAACGAGTATTTTAACCAACGTTTATTATACGTGCTTTCTGTCTGATTTACACTATGGATATTCCATTTTACTTTGCCTTCAAACCATATGTTGTTTTAATAGCTTTCGCATCGACCGTTAAATAGGATTCTACAGAATTCTGTTCCGACGTTCATTTAAGTTTCCTTGAACTTGTTATTTTCAACTGCCAGGTTTTTCTATGAAGCAACCGTCCGTTTGAAATTATATCTCCAAGTTTTAGAGTTTCTTGAGATTCGTATTTAATGAACGTTTAGTTTAGTTAAATTGAAAATATGCGTTTACATTATTGATTTTATATTCCCAAAAGCTCTGTTTCTTATCCGATGCGCTTGATTTAAAATAATAAAGTTAATTATGCGTATTCTTGAGTTTTCACGTACTCCAAAGCTTCTACACATTATGCAAATTTAACATTCCGATTTAAAAATACAAAAATATGCCATTATCCGTTCGTTTTCAATGTCACAACTAATTAATTTGGCGCGTAAATAAATTGTTCATATTTCCTATATACACAGTCGTTAAAAATTTATTATCTAGACCTATTTATCCCTCTTAACCTATAATTTCCACGACAATATATATATATATATATATATATATATATATATATATTGTTGTAAAAATATATTTGGAGATATTTTGAAAACTGAGACATGAACAAAAATTTGTCAGTTTGTATAAGATGGCGGCGCCCGCTGTGGTAGGGGAACTAGAAAACTTGAATTTTTCAACAGGGTACTAACCCATACAACTTACCAAAAAACGACCTTAATTAGTGTAACCATTTGGGCACTTTCATGACAATTTAACTAGACCATAACGGAAAAATATTTTTGTTAAGCTGTAACAAAAAATCAAGGTGTACCCTGATTGATTCGATATACGCTTAAGTTGTATGAAACAATCTTCTTTACTTTTCAAAGCAATCTTGACGAAACATTGCTTTTCAGCTAACTAAATTTACAAGTACTTACTTCTTCTTGAACCACAGCAACACTTTACAAATTTATCAATAACTAAGCATTCAACTGTCTATTTTCACTTCTAAATGAACCGTAATAACGTAGAATAAATAAAAACAACAAATGCTGCTAATTCGTTTTAATACCGAATAACATCAACATATTACAATAAAATGCCACAAAAGTTTTGATCAATCATTTTTATGTACACTCATTCGGTCGAAAAGACTATCTAAGTGTAAAAATGATCCAGCACCATGAATGACTTTTTCAGCAATACTACGAGACTCTGAACCATCGTGCAAAGATGGTGGATCAGCAAGTTCCGGCCGTACGGGCTTTTTCGCTATTAATAAATTAATTGCAAGCTTCGACTCTATTTTTAAAGCCTGCCAATATGAAATCTAAAAACTACCCTTTAAGTTCTGTTTATATCGATGACTTACTTACGTGGTCCTGAACAGATGCAGTGCGCACATGCCAGAGAAACTCAAATATAGCAATTACAAACGAAATACTGACTCCTATGCATAGAACTAAAAATACGCCACCTACGTTTTCTAAAGTCATTCCTTCTTCTTGGGATTCGTCGTCGGTCTGATTAATAGATTAATGTACCTAATAGCTTATAATAGAGTCGGTACTTACAACGCATGTTTGGGTATCTCCTTTATTGTATTCCTTCCACCAGGTGTGTTTTAACATTTGTAGTGTGCCTGATTCTTGTAGGTGTAGAAGAATATCGTTGATTTCGTCTCTAAATGGTGCATCTAAAATTAAATGGTTTAGTTTCCTTTATATAGTAACGAACTTAAATTTAGTGTTGTTTAATTGGTCCAATATTTGCATTATATTTCACAATTATTTACAGAGAACCTTAATGAAGATTACTGATAAAATTATTACAATGTTACTAACACTAAATTCCTTCACTATACGAAATTACACTATACTTATTTCTAAATTCGACTACGTAATTTATCTATACTGTACTTAATTTATATAAACATTAAACGTATTTATTTTAACAATCAATCCGACAATTTGCTTCATAAAGCTGTGGATTTATAGTTTAAACTAAAAAAACTGAATACCCTGCCGGGCTTCGCTGTTTATATATACAACTAGCATAGCTTTCACCGATTTTTAGAAATTACGAGGTGATCTATTTTGTTAGCTCTATGTTGGTCCTTTAAATACACCCTTGTATGTCAATCAATCCATTGTTAGTTTAATGGCTTTGTCTGTTTCAATTCTAGACTCTTCGGTCCATTGTTACAATATTTTTGTGCAAAGTTATTTGCTAATAACTGCATTATTGAAGTATATTTTAATTTAACTTCATTTCTATAGAGCAACGCATTCTATGAGTTTAAACAAATTCAGGGCGGAGTATTATATAAGAAAATAGTACAAGTTTTGGTAATATATGCGAGTAACTTGCGTGTCGCTCTTGAAAAAACATTCGTTGATTCAGGAAAAACTATGACAAAAGAAATAACTAACTGGATCAACTTATAGGTCCATACAAATATTAATTGCACCACTACGACAACAGAATAATGCACTAAAACCTTCGAAAAATTGGGATATGACCAATGTTCAATTAATTCAAGACGAAACAAAACATCGAACAACGGCTATGCTCGCTTTTTAGCTGAGTATGTGACGCAGGATCCTGGCTCTGTTATTCCATCAAAAATAGTGGGTAGAATTATGGATAATCAAACTTTCAGAATATGCATAGCATTGCATTTAGACTGCAGTATTTTTAAATATCATTAGGACTCGAGTTTTTGGGAAGATCGTCTACGCTGACTGTCATGTCCACAAAGTAAATGGGGGATAACAAGACGTAATAAGTTACACCAAATGATTCAACACACACTGTTCTTCACCAATATCGTATCTACCCTATAATTCTCTGAACTAGGTCGTGATGGTCAAGGTGACCGGTATTAATACGGAGGTGTCGCCGTGGATCAATATAGTAAGCGTAAGACTACGGATCCCAAGGTCCCGGGTTCAAATCCCGACACGGTCGACTGCTTGAAAAATGGCAGGTGAGCATTTTTCACAAAATTACGCCCTCGTTCGGATGAGGGGTTAAATGGAGGTCCCGTGTGTGAGTGTTGTCACGCACGTTAAAGATCCCTACCTTGCCTGAAACGGCAAGCGTTCGGCAAAATTCTAAATTTCTAGGCAACAAAAAAACTCGCCTCCTGGCCAATGTAGTACCTACTGGTGGAGCATTGGAAAAGTAAATGAACGGTATTAATACGGAACGTTACCTGTGTGGGCACTTTTGCTGACTCCTACCTTACAAAAATCAGTCAGAAAGAAAGTTCCGCAACAGGATAAGCTTGTAAGCGGAAGCACGGTAGGTACACTACCGTGTCATTCAAAAATATCTGCTCTGTTACGGATGAATGGATTGTAAGATGTCAAATTTTATATTGCCCAGAAGGGGCAGGAATCCCATAAGAAATTAAGGGTGCACAGACTATCTACAATGGTACGGGAGCAGCTCCTTACACAATCAACCAAAAAAAACATAATCACTAAATGGAAAGGTAAATAGTTACAATTCACAAAGCCACCACTAACACATTGAAAAGTTTTTTTTGTATTAAATTAATGGGCGCCAACTTGTCTGGTTTATGGATGATCCTCTGAAAGACGAGTTTTTTAAGGGGATCCTAATTTAGTCGGCTTCTAAGTAAAATGGAATCTATATAACAGGTATATATATATATATATATATATATATCATATAATTTATTCTTTCTTGACCTTTCTTGATAAGTATCAATATTTTCAATGTTTTGGAATTTTAGGTCTTTCATACGCTACAATCAATAAACTATTTCATACTTGTCAATACATATCTATTGTTATCGTTTCAAACGTTTCAACCTATTAAACAGGTCTTTATCAATGGTGACTATAACAGAAAGTACATACAATTTTATTTACATATATATTTTTATTGTTACCTTAAAACGAAATTCAAAAGCACAATTAAATTTTAATTTACATACATTACACATACCAATGAATATATTTATCAAATATTTATTTACACTAGGTAGGTTGGTTCGTTACAAACGTTAAAATAATATCATTTTATCCGAAATGACAGTTATAATTTTAGTAAGCTAATCGTATGGTATCTGTTTTACCGGTCATAACCTGACATTTATTCCTTGATTTATTTACTATGTACAATTATTATGCTGTGTTAATTTATATGGTATTTTATTTAGCTTTTAATTGTCCACACTATTTAATATTTAAAACTCATGTCACATTACAATTATTAATGCTATTTTAGTAAATTATTTACGTATGTGCTATCATTGTTTTAACCTTAACATTATTTTCAATTGACATTATATTTAGAAATCATGTGTAATTTTACCTTATACATTATTATTTACTTTACTTATATTATATATCTATTATACTATACCTAGCTTAAGTTTTTATGCATTCTACATTTATTTAGTTATTTTAATTTAACTATTATTATTTTCATATTTACATTTATATTAGTTTAATTAAAGTATTTTCATATCTCAGATAAATATTTAAAAAATATTTACCAGAGCTTTCAGAGAAACTACAAAACCTGTTCAAAAACACAACCTAGCAATAGCACACAGAAGTTATAATTTAACCAAAAATTTATTTAGTAATCTGAAAGATCAAGTACCGAAAATAAAAACACACACTATATATAAAATTCCGTGTCAAACAAACTGTGAACATGTATATATTGGACAAAGCTCACAACACCTTGAAAAACGCCTTAATGGTCATAAATATGATAAGAAAAATCAGACAGCACTTACTAAGCATGAGACAACAGCAAAACATAACTTTGATTTTAAACAAACAAAAATTATAAAAACTGAAATAAACCAAAAAAAGCGAGAAATACTTGAAATGATTTATATAGCAAAAACCCCTACTGCAGTTAATGAAAAGACGGATATTAAAAGCTAAGTAAAATATACCATAATATAATTAAATAAAACACAGCAATAAATAGATCATAATCTCTACGTATAGTATAATATTAAATAAGAAATAAATTCAATGTAATAACCGGTAAAACAGATAACGACCATACGATTATCTACAAATATAATGTCAATTCGGAAAATGAATATTAGTTTAAGGTTAAAACAATATAGCCACCTATACGTAAATAATTTTACTAAAATAGCATTAATAATTTGCATGTAATGTGCATGAGTTTTAAATATTAAATAGTGTGGACAATTAAAAGCTAAATAAAATACCAAATATAATTAAATTAAAACACAGCATAAACATTGATAATAATCTCTACATAAGTATTAATATTAAATCAAGGAATAAATGTCAAGGTTATTACCGGTAAAACAGATACCATACGATTAGCTTACTAAAATTATAACTGTCATTTCGGATAAAATGATATTATTTTAACGTTTGTAACGAACCAACCTACCTACCTATGTGTAAATAAATATTTGATAAATATATTCATTGGTATGTGTAATGTATACCTGTGTAAATTAAAAATTTAATTGTGCTTTTGAATTTCGTTTTATGGTAACAATAAAAATATATATGTAAATAAAATTGTATGTACTTTCTGTTATAGTCACCATTGATAAAGACCTGTTTAATAAGGTTGAAACGTTTGGAAACGATAACAAATAGATATGTATTGACAAGTATGAAATAGTTTATTGATTGTAGCGTGTATTGAAAGACCTAAAATTCCCAAGAACAATTGAAAATATTGATATATATATATATATATATATATATATATATATATACTGTGTATCCTTAAATTGATCAAGCCTCTTCGAATTGGGCGTCAAATTTATGCCGTGGATCTCGGGTAAGCATTTGCGATATAAAAATATATTCAAAAATTTTATAAAATTTTCATATTCGACAATAAACAAAATTTTCCAAAATTACCTAATCAAAAAAAAATTATCCTTACCCGTTTTCCTTTCCTCCTGGGTTGTACGGCCTTCTTCAACTGCTTCCGGCTAGCTCATTCGGATTTCCTCTTGGGTATCTAAATTCACTCGCATATCCTCAATCATACACACACTCTAGCAATAAAACCTCAAATACAATCAACATACAAGCTTTTATTTATAACTATTTACACAAGAAATGCAATAATGTCCATATTCCATTAATCACGTTACACTTCAGAAAAACCTTATTTCATAATGTCCAGTATTTTATTTTTATATCATTAAACACAGAAATTGTACACGGAGTAAATGGACCTTGAATAATACCTTCGCTAAAATTCCTTCTTTATAATTTATTTATTTATTTTACTCTAACTAGACTCTGGAGTAGGATGAGCTCAGAATACCCAGTAATTATGCATTTGCATACCTTTAAAACAAATAACAAAACAAAGCCATGTACTCTTTACAAAACAATTTATGTTCAGATGGAACGTTTAAAGCTTTATAGAAACCTTCAACTTTTCAGTTAACTACCATAATAAAGTTTTACACGTATTACGTTCAATACGTAATTAATACACACTACCTTGAAATTTCACGTTAGCATTCTCCCAATATTCACAGTTTTAAAAGTCACAATTCAGATCGTTACCTGGAAAGTTTAATAGTAGATCTCTGCTTTGAGGATGATGTCGTCGATTTCTTCTGTCCGTTCTGCAGGCCGTTTCTAGCGGTTACTAGAAAAACTCCATCTCAATTGAACTGCAAACGCGGCCTCCTGGTGTAACCAATTCCAAATTCCATTTAAATTATTTCTTCATTAATTTGAAGCTTCGCACCACATTATTTAAAGCGCGACACGAGTTGATTATAATTACAGATGATATCTCTATTAAAAATAATTTCGGCACACTTAACCGCGTATTTAATTACGAGACTATCACCTTATAATAAATTAAATTGATTTTGTAATACTTACAACTGTGATACTGCGATATGTTCTTTTGAGCGGTCGTAAACTTAAGGGCTTTTACTACGTTCACGAAATCATTTATACATTTAGGCTGCCACCTCTTGGCCGCCTTTCATCCGAAATCCCTTATCTACAACAACATATTCTCGCAAATTTGCACTCAACCCCATTCTTACTCCACAAATTTTAATACATCGTTATAAAATTTTCCGAATAATACGCTACACTAAGCTCTTGTTCGTTTCAAACTAGACTAAACATTTCAACCAATCAAAGACCTAGTGACGCTTCACAAATCCCTCTTTATATTATTGGTGTCTTTTACTCATGCGTTTTATTCGTCCCTTTCTAATCTGGTCTGAGTGGTACAAATCGATATTCTTGACTATCTACCAACTAGACCCCACGTGGACTTAGCGACGTGACTTTTAAATAAATCGTTTTGTATTTCGTGCTAAAACATTTACCCGTTTCCAATATACGTCGAATCTTGACTTGTTATCTGCGCAAATTATAAGAACATGACATTTAAAAGTTTGCAGGTAATCGCTCCTAATAAACGTTTTAAATACAATTCTCCGAGCTTCGTTTCATGGTATTTTAACCCTCCTTTTAGCCGTTTGTTATAACGCGTTTCACCTTGGATAAATATAGGCTTTTATGCTTATTATATATCAATAATTGTTCAATTAACTCTAATTAAATTAATAATGAATGGCATTGACTTCTACCATTTAATTTTTAGCAAAGCTATTAAATATTAATTATTATTAGTACAATTTGATTAATACCCGTTACTTAAAAATTGAATTAATTAATATAAATTTCGCACGTAATTTCTGTTTGTTCCTTTATACAGGGTGTTTTGAAATTGCTGCGTTTATTTTTATTTTTAACAATAGAAAAACCACTATAATATATATATATATATATATATATATATATATATATATATACATGCAAAAATACTTACACAATGTTTCAGCACTATATATGTGCAAGTGGAAATTACTCAGAAGATATCTATATATATATATATATATATATATATATAGATGAAATAATAACTTAGACTTTTATGCAAAGCCCAAATAATCATTTCAAATGATATATATATATATATATATATATATATATATATATATATATTGACGTGATAAAAAGGTCGCGAGAAGTCATTGAAACCCAAATTCTATAAGCAAAACTACTAGAATATAAAAGAAACCGGAAAGAATAGAAATTTCTGTAAATTCATGGTTACACCCTGTATAATACACAGTAACTGATAAAGTGCTAAGCGAAAAACACAATTTCGTGTATGTAAATAACTACCCTGTATAATATAAGCGTATTGTAAATACGTAGCCATTAAGTGAAAGCAAAACACACTTTCCGTGTGTTTAAAACCCCCAATTTATATCGATAATACAGCGGTGTAAGCATTATGTGCAAAAATATTTATTTCGAAATACCTTAAAACGCATTAAATGCGAATGCAAATCGATTATTTCAAGCGTAAATACAAAGCTATTTATATATACTTATTAGCATAAAAATACATTTCCCGTTGCATATAAAACATACATTCTATTTAGCGTAAGTACTATAACAATATTGTAAAAAAAATAACGCTTTAATTTTATAAATGTGCATTAAAATCTGTTTTGCTGTAATAATCAATCTTTTATTACAATTATGAAGATGCGGATCTTTTTGCATGAGCAAAACCCGTTGATAAAGCAATTATAGTTTAAATTAATTACCCAATTTGAGTTCTGTTCAAATTTAAATAAAAAATTCTTTGGAATATACGAGAATAAGAAGAAATATTTGGGAGAATACATCAGTTTATAAGAAATATGGTATAAACTCATTAATAAACAAAACGTTTATTCTAAGAAACATTAAAAACCCATAAAAATTATTAAGAACTATTTATTATCTTTCGCATTACTACATAATAGATTGCGATGCCACAATAAGCTTATGAGTTAGAGAAGGACGTAGATCGCTGGATTTGAATGTTAATGAGGTAATAAAACGAGGAATTCCCAGAAACTTGCATCAGAGAGGTGTATAGTTTTTGGAATGGAATTTTGTACGGAGCTTGTACATTCTATAAAAGAGATAATATTTATATGTCACCGGGAACTTTTATTAAAGAGGATCAATTGAAAAATTCTTGTCACCAAGCAATATGTAAAGAGATTCAATGAATGAATTTGATTTGATTAAGTCGCGAGCATGTTGCTTTACGAAGATGTTATTTAGAGTATGCAATATGCATACCGTAATTAATAAGTACAATGTAACAGTGAATAAAGAAGTAAATGTGAAACGTTGATTATAAAACTAAAATAACACGCAAAGTTTACATATGACTTTGAAAGTTGTTAAATGTAGTTATTTTAATATACAATAAAAGAGAAAATTCTTCGATACAACGCTACTTTAATTTAATTATTAGGATGGAAATTTAAGCGAATGGATAAATTTATAAACTGGGACTTGAAAGTTAATTTAAAGTAAAACCAAGAAGCAGAAGATATTTAATACCATTAATTACGAATTGGAGGCGCCTTTGTTGGATTTTGCAAGTATTATCTGTAGAATCTATCGTTTGTAACATATTTCAGTAAATTTGTCATTTAACTTAAGGTAGAATACGTCTTAATCATATAATTTTATTGTTGTAAAATATACTTACCAGGAAGTTTGTGGCCGAAGTTCCAAACACTTTTACTTTTTTATTAAATTATACATAAAGGATTTTTTGGCCAAACAAACCTTACAAGCGTAGAAATCAAAACCAAGTAAACTATCCATAAAAGAAGAGATTTGAGTTTTGTAAATTTAAACATAAATAAGGTGAGGAATATTTTGATAATTAAGTAAATAAATATTTGTTAGAAATAATTTGATGTTTGAAAAAAACTATGCCGTAAATGTTCTATGTGCTTTTGTATGAGAGAAAATATTTTAAACTATGTAGATGTTTTTCTGATACTGCTGTGTTTGATTTCATGTGGTAAACTCCAGCATTACCGTTGAGCTAGCCAGGCAAAGGAAAGTTAGAAAGAAAGATAAGTCAATAATTTCAAATTTTACAATTAGCTGTATTTGTATTACGGCACTCTTTTAGCGACGCCTAACGCCGGCCACTGTCATAGCAATACTGTAGCGGCGCATCAAAGCGAGGCATAATCACATCAATATATATATAAAAGAACAATAGTCATTATTACTTGCTCCGTGAAGTGCACTCCGTAAGTTGAAAATGTATTCGCAAGCTTAACTAACTTAAATGAACCAGGTGTTTACTTACTCTAATTTAAAATTTGGTAAGCATGTTCTTGACGTTAACATTAATTTACAAAGGAAAGGCAACAGCAACAAATACTCTAACGTGAACTTTGGTTTAAATAATCGTGACTTGAAGTATGAGTACATAATTACACGTGCATTGTAAGAATAAATTGGTGACGTGCAGTCTGAAATTTATTGAATACTTACGAGTAAGTAAACTATAAACAGCAAACGAAGTGTTTGTCTTTCAAAGTAGCAGCAAAAATGAAGAAAGCAGAAAAACTGTACGTGAAGTTATCGGCCTCTCTGGTGCCATATTCAAGAATTCGAAAATGCGGCCTGCATTTGTCGATAGGCTGGATTCTGAACGACCCAATTTAACTATAACAGCACTTCGTACAACGACGTATTTTAAAATCGCGACTCACAACAAAATTTTTCATTCAAAGGACGTTGTGTAGGATTAGAATTGAAGAGAGAATAGGTCCTTTCAAAAGCTCAAACTGCATTTATACAGATTGAGAGCGACGGGGGAAATAAAGAAAACCATTCCCAGCAATAGAATGTTAAATATTCTGCGAATGCAATTAAAAATATATTTCAGACAACAACTGCGATGTATTTCTAGAATGCACGCACTAAAAAAAGCAAAAAGCCTCAATAATATGATAATTGGTTCCAGTGAATTTCGTTGTTTGAATGGGAAACCAAGATATATTTTAAAACAGCCAACCAAGTATGCAACCTTGCATACTGGCAAAGAAAACTCAACATATAACCAGTTGCCTGGGTTTTAGAAGTGAATAGAGATTTGTATTAATATCGATCCACACTACGGGGATACCAAGAATGAATTAATTAAGAGACCCGTTTAATTATCCATCAAACTTGAGCCACCAAACACGTGCAGATATAACGAGGTAAGGTTTCTCAGTAAACGAGTAGATTACCAACTCATAGAAGTATGTTGATAAACGAGAAGTTTTAAATTTTCCAAAGAACCTATTAGAAGCTTTTAATATACGATGCGTATTTCAACAAATAAGTATTGGAAATAATAAGCGTATTTCAAGGAAGAAGGAACTATTTTAGTAATTTTAGAATATATTTCACGTATTTCTACACTGAGGGAAGTTTTATACAGGACGGTTTTAAAATATTCATTTTAATTAAAATAGCATAAAAACGAGCCGTCACTTGGATTAAAATTTGTAGAAAGCGGTTAATTAAGGCAGTTGGAAATTAATGCAAAAATCAATCGCTTTCCAAATTTTAACGTAACAATCGTAATGGGAAATTAATTGAAAATCGTTATTAAACCATACATAGTAACAGGCAAACATGCAAAATGAGGCTGTTACAATGTATAACGGTTTGTCAACGTTCAATCGCTACTATATCAATTAGGAAAATAGAATAGTGGTAACATTTCTTGTTTAGCATATTACAACAAAATTGAGTACTTTGACATTTAGTTGGAATATTTAAAATATACTGCGTACTTGATAAACTAGCAAGAGTGCACACCATACCAGTTAGTAATAACATAGTAACTAAACCAACTATAATTTCAGTAAAGTTTCACATCTTAAATGCAAAGTTTCTCTCAAGCCAAATACGTTATTGTTCTTTAAAATGCTAAGAGTGGAACATTTCATGTATCGTATATATAAAAGACAGACCAGATAGCAATACTTACTAATAGGCATAGCAATACCATATCCCTTGGAATCTAGCCGAGAACCAATTTGTTTAAGGTCACAATGTTTATTAATTTCATATTCCATGGTGGAACTCTCCATAAAGTACGCATATTCTTGATTCTTATTCAAGACTCTGAAAACTCCTTCAACATTGTCACTGACAAAAGTGGATGGTTTAAACGAGCTCATTTTGTCCCATACACGTTCATAAGTGGAATAGTTAGATGATTTGAAAAACTCGTACGTAGTTCCATTCATCATAGTACCAAATTTAATCCTACTCTGTTTAACCAAATCTTCAACACTATTTATTTGAGGGCCTTTCCTCCCCGCTGATATATAAGCCGCCAGGTTAGCAGTGTAGGAACTCGTCCATAATAAAGAAAAAAACCACCACATAGCTGTTGTCATTCTAGACGAAACACCTCTAAAAAAATAAAGAACATAAAGAAAATTATTTGTAGTTAATTGTAGTCCCTATTACTTAGGCAGGATTTCACAACCTTGCGCCATAATTGATCCCATGGCTAGCCACATGCAGTTACCTATGTTCCATGCGTTTTCTAGTTCTTCAGGATTTTCGTTACATGGATGAGGATTGTCCCAATCACCAGGTGCCATTCTAGAATATTACAGATAGCCGAATTAATAATTTTTGCTTTTGCCCACAAAAGAAATACATACTGAAAGCAAAACGTATTTAACTAAACTGTAAAAACGGTAAATTTGAAACATTAGAGGAACAAGTTAAACAACAGTGAGCTGTTCGATGTTTGTATAAATTCTAATGCGATAAAATAACAGAAAGTGAAAAAACACTAAAAATGTTCACTATTTTAAAATCGTAGATAGTAAGAATATAATTGTTAGCAATATTACCCATTGACTGTATCTTGACTGTACCGTGCGCGGACGCACAAGCGTTTGTATCCGCCCACATACGCACGTTTTCACCCGCTGCCTACGCACTCGCACTCTCACATGCGCACACACCACACACACATGCACACTCACGCACACATGCACACTCAAACTCTCACACATACTTACACACGCACAAACACCGCTAAAAATTTTGTGTCTGCATCACAAAATAACAATTTCCATATTATTTTAAATAAAAGATAAATGTAAATGGATACTACTTTCTGAATGTTTAGTGCATAGAGTAATCTAAAACGTACATTTCGTTACTTTACTACTTTCTTTGATCTCGTCATTTAGGTTTGCATTTTTTCTGTAACAACAGTCAATTTTATAATAAAAATAACAGATGCTGTTAGTAATATCTTACTCTAAATTTAAAACAATAATTTAAAGTGACGAAAGTTCATCCTAGACACCATGCAAACAAATAGTTGTCATTTGAATAATGAATAACATGGTCTTTAACTAAATAAGAATCTTATATTTATTTTAATTTCATGTAGACTGCAAAAGCGGCTTTTATTTACCTTGCTGTTAAATAAAGCATAATGGAAACAGCTAAAAATGCTGTCGCTGTATACATCCATACATCATTGTCTAAAGGTCCCATAAATACAAAAAGATCCTCATCTTCTATGGGTGGATTTTTATATAAAATGCTTATACCTAAAATTTCTGCCTTAATTAGTATTTAAAAATATATCAAACTAAATGCAAATAATTATTTTAACAAAAGCTTTGTAATACGAGTGCCTTACTTCAGCAAACAATAAGCAATAGAAATGAGTTTATAAATTCAAATTAGTTAAATGAGCTTTTTGTACGAAAGCAGCTTGTAAAAAATCTTTAATAGAATACACTAATAACGTGGTCATTTCGATCTAATATCCGGAAATAAACAGAAAAGCGTACAATACGTTACTGTTACGTTACAATACGTTACTGACAATTAAGATTTTGTTCACTTGGTATTAAATTTAGAAAAATACAGATGTATAGCAATAAAACAACGAGCATAGGAAAGTTAATTTGTACACATTCACACGAGTTCAAAACAAATCATTTAATTATCTAATTGGATTGACACACCTTACAACCACAATAGTCATATAAATTAATGTGTTACATGTAAAGAAACTGTCACTGGTAAAATACCCCCAATATTCATACACTTATAAATTTACAGCCATAAAAAATGTGTTGCAAGCGTAAACAAGTTATACCGCTTTTGAAAGTATGGGAACAAATAACCGATCACACGAAGTGAACAACACCGACCTCTGCCTTAAGACATCAGTTAGACGTATTACCCTGTGAGAACGAAAAATAATATGCGATAACCCGGGGTTGTTGTAACTTATAAAACCCCCGCATATTATAAGGAAGAGATCAGTTCGAATCATATTATCATACACACCCCAGCGATCTCTCAAAACTCAATAGCGGCGCAAGCAACAGATGCGACAAAGTACAGCATGATATTTTAAATATCGAGACTTTCAATGATTGAACAAGTCAAATGCGATTAACGCAGACATCAGATACCGGTCTCATCGGGAAAGTGACAGTGTTGGGTTGCTTTTATCAACTGTATTAGGCTATAATTTTACCTGTATGTTCTGCTGGTTAAAGTAAATGTTCGAGGGGTTGAAATCAAAACAACTGTATGTTAAATTGAATTACAACCATCACATGCTGTTTGTTGTGTCCAAAAATTGAAATTGATTTTTAGAATTCATACCTGTGTGGAGCTTATTCTTACAAAGAGCTATTGATGTTGGTGCACGCTTCCGTAAATTTAGGACGTATTACATCAAATTTGTATACATAAACGCTCGTTAGCTGAGAAAAAGTTTACATTGATTAAATTTCGACGAAATTGTGCTATTAATAATCTAAAATTTAGTAGCTGAACGTGAATTTGGCTAAATTATAATAAACAATATTTTTTGTTTGTTTTTATTGTTGCTACTTGTAGTCTTAAAAATCATTGGATGGATATACATGGAGTCAAATTTTTTCTCTTTGTTTATTTTAAAATTAGGACAAAGTAAGGCAGACGTAAATCGATGCTCCATCAATCTCGAACAACAGTGGAAACCACTAACCGTCTCTCGGAATACCCACCTTTCGGTGAGTATTTATCTGTGTTGATTCTTTTCGGGTGGGTTGGCGCCCAAAGGTTGTATTAGATAAATAGGGTTCAACAACCTTTCAAGTTAGGTGTAAAAGTATTTAGTAAAGGTGTTGGCATTTGTATACTCCTAAAAGTTATTTGCTTTTATAGAACCCACCTCGCGCTACGGAAAGCTAGCCGGTGCACAAATTAACTGTTACGTCATTTCGTCCCCGGTAGAGTAAAATTTAGCACGCAACAGCTTGAGTAGAATCAGGTCGTTTGAATGTCGTCGTCTACTGCATAGAAAAGATTCTTATCTAACGATGTTACGATTTGGTTCTAGGGCGTGTGGCTTGGTAAACCTTTAGTTGCTCGAAGTTTGTATTTGTAACTAGTGGTGGGTCAAATGTCGCACCGTACTTATGGTATGTGACCTGGTAAACTTTTAGTAGAATAAAGTGCGTCACTTCTTGCCTTGTTATTCATCGATCTAGAAGCCTTTGATGTCTAATGATATACCATCATTTTACAGAAAAGTTTCTGCCACTCTAAGTAGTTTGAAGCAATGACGAATCTTTGAGTTCCTTCGGTTCTATGCTTGAAAACTTTAGATCAAGCTCGTCAAGTTACACCACATTTGATTTTTCCAATGCCCCATTCGATATTACTACATTGGGCAGGAAGTGAGTCTTTTTATTTAGAAATTTTGAATTTTGCCGATACTTTGTTGTTCCAAGGAAGGTAGGGATCTTTAACGTGCATAAGACAGCACTCACACCCGGGACCTACATTTTATCTCTCATCCCAACGAGTGCGCTTTTTGTGAAAAATGTTTGTCTAACATTTTTCAAGCGGACCGTGCCTGGATTCAAACTGGGAACCTTAGGCTTAGTAGTCACACACTTACCAATTAAGCCACGGAGCCGCCTCTCAAGCTACATTCGAACTGCTTGAAAATTTTATTTCAAGGCAAGAACAGCAGGTACGAGGTTTTTGTGTACCGTGTATACACTAAATTGGTCTCTGTTAGACTAAGCCTAAGGACAGTATCAAATTAAACTTGTTTTATTCTATCTTGGTACATTTATAGTTCGGCTCGTTGAAATCTAGAATACGAGTATGGTCAAAACCAAATAGGGCTACGGTCACTGATCGAAAAGATTTCTTAAATTAATATTTAAACGTACTACAACAATAATACAAATAAGATTATATACATAAACTTCAGAAAATAAAAATTTATTTTAATGAAGAATTGAACCTTTATTTACAGCGTGACAGGCAGAAATACTACACCCTAAAGATCTATGCAAAAGTTTGGGAGGATATTGTTTTAAACTATTAAACCATAAGGTTACCTCACAACCATATACAATCTTTGTTGAACAGCATTGGTATCCGCCATAGGGTCGCCTCAAATCCGTATAAAAATTCGTTAAACAGTATTGGTATCTGATAGGTGTTCGCCAGCCTTAAAGTCGCATCAGAACCATATAAAATATTCGTAGAACAACATTGATATCTGACAAGTGAAAACCCGCCATAGGGTCGCCTCAGAACCATGTTAAAATCTACTAAATAGGAAACCTAACTCATAATGAGATTTCCGCATCAAGATAGACATAAAAAACGGTTGCTTAAGCCTTACGGTAACGTATTCGCACACTTCTTTAATAACCATACTCTCATGTTAAAAAATATTTTCCAATCCTCAAGTTATTGAATTTATATGAAATTTAACTATATAAAAATTAATCAGCTGATTTCACGTTAAGCGCATTGGCTACCTCAAAGTCGCTCCCAGGGCGCAACACAAATTGAAGACACTCGTTCTTTTAAACTTTAAAATTTTCACCTAATGTATTCAAATCAAATATATCAAACACTAATAAATCAAAGATACCTACAATCTGTGCTATAAATGTCATGCTTGAAATTTTTATTATTTTGACAACGATCCTAAGTCATAGATTGAAATGTAAATAAAGACGATTTTAACAACTATGAGTGGTTTAATTCCCAAAGAAGATCAAGAAAAATACAAAACAAACCACAACAAACATACATGAAGTATTTTAAACTATATTCAGCAGTTAAATAGAATAAAAAACATTTTATTGCTATTTTCAATATAAAGATATTGAAACTAATAAACACAAATATCTGTGTTAAAACTAAAATTATCTTGATTTATTAAAATATGCGATAATATTGCTTTTGTAAAAGTCGATTAAGTAAAAAATAAATATATTGCTCTATTACCAATGAATCGCCAATATGTCATTGTGAGGAAATACTGCACAAACTGTTTCCAGTACCAGTAAAGTTTCCGGGTACAATAGTTAATTTCTCATAAAATCCAACGCTAATAGGCTTTACTAAACACAGGTTCGGAAAAAAAACAAGTCCCAAAACTGATCAAAGCAACGTACTCTAAAAACATCGCTTTCATAGAATAATTTAATTGAACGCTTCACGGGCTCGAGTGTATAATTCGCTAGAATTAACTTTAGCAAACACCAAAGAAAAAATACGTATTTTTGAACATTAAATTGAAAAAGGAATAATAATTTAAAGGCAGGGGTTCATATCCAATTTACGGGATTCTTGGGTTTTGGAAACGCTGGTGTTAGATAATAAATTAACAAATTTGAAAAAACAAAAAACATCTGTTTATGACGTCGATATTTCCACTTTTAAATAGCAGCGAGCTGAAGCAGCTGCACTCTTTTGAGGCTTTTTTCTATTTTGGCCCTTTTGAATATTATAGTTCTTTGCGTCTTAGGGGCTTTGTTTGCAGCTTGTTGAATAAGAATTAATGAAACTGTTTAAACAAGCAACTTTGAAGTTTATTTCGAATATAAAAGAGAGTTTTTATAAAATTTAAAACAAAATTATAGTATTCTCGTATGTGTTCTACGGTATAGATGGCAAAATAAAAAGTAATAGAAAATTTTAATGGCATTAAATGTATAAATAGCTAAGACAAGATGGTTATCTCATGATTGCGTTTGTAGGGAAGCCGTGGTGACAAGACAGGTAATCTCTTGCATATGTTAGCGATCTTGTGTCATTTATACATCATTATTAACTTTTTAAACAATGAGCTCTTGCCCGGTATGCGTTATCTTTAGATAGTAATAGTATTTGTTAGATAGTAAGCTATTTTCGTACAGTATCAACAATTGGGATGTCACAAGGAGGTTCAGGCTTATGCAAGTAACGTGCAGGGGAAGTAGTTTCTAAATTGACGCAATAACTACGTTGACTTTTAGAACCTGAGGTGTCGAGAAAATATATCTCACTCATACAATAACAATAGCATTATGAAATAAGAATGTAAATGTTTAGAGTAAACACAAAACAAAGGTAAAAGATAGAGTGGATAAAAATCGCTAACTTTATCTTAATAAGAAAAGCGGCATATACTTACCAAGAGTCATAAAATGATTACTAAAATCTACAGCCTGACGTCTTTGGTGATTCACTGTTAAATCACTAATCCCCAATTGAGCTCTCTGCAAAAATAATAATACACCATTAATAAAATATTTGACTGAGATAAATATATTTACTCCTTCTATAACATCGCCTATAATTCCACTCCATGTTTGTGTTCGTTCATCAAATTTCCCATTGGATTTATCAGCAGTTAAATAAAATTCGTATGTAAAATTACGAGCCCGTGCTATTTCGTCCATTAAATCTTTTACATATCCTTTATATTTACCATTGAGGTCGTCGCTTGAGTATGTCCTATTCACATCTAACATTAAATAAGGATCATTTAGCCTGAAAAAAAAATATTAAGAACTAATGAAACTAGATATCGTTAGTTCAAAATCTCATGAATGTGCTCATGTTAAGCCAGAGATCCCCAAACTTTTTGTGATGGACTACATGCCATTTTTTTCTGTTTTGAATATACCACCTCTTCGCCTTTCTAATATTGAATGGCTACAAATTCATCAGTTTCAAATATTTTTGCAAACAACACGGTGTTACTCACTTTGATAGGGGTAGCTGTAGAGTAAAAAAAGTTAGAAAAAGCACACGTTACTATACATTTACTAATTAAAATTATAAAAAATACAAATGTAGTAAAATTATAATATAAAATAACCATACAAAAATAAATACTTTTAATAGGAGGGATAAGCCTGATGCTCTAACAGCAATTTTCAATATTTGGTTTTCAGTTAGTTAGGTTTAACTTTAAATCTCCTCAATCGGTGATTTCTAATCTTCCTTTCTTTTGTAAGGCTGCGTTGAAATTCGTTTCCAGGAGCTCTAAAAGTGGAAAAGATATTAAAACTTTTTCGCGATGGTCCAAAATGCAGAACAAGTAATAGGTATGTCTCTCTAAAGCCAAAATTCCTGATATTACTTTCTGAAATGTAGATTAAATTCTTCATTAGTCTTATTTCGACCAGTTCTTTTTGTAATATGACATCCGTTTCTTCAATCTCACAGCACATGGATGGATAATCCTCTATGGTATTTCCATGTTAAAAATATCTTGAAACCGAGCTTCAAAGTCTGTGTTAAGCATACTTAAATGTGGACCTGGGTTGAAACGTCATCATCCTAGCAGTTTGTCTGTCACAAATTGGGTAACTGGGAAAATTTGCGCTGTGTAATATTGTAACAATTTTATTTTTGGTTAATAAATCCCTTCATCAAAGTGCGAGAATAATAAAACACTTTTACTAGAATAATGGTAAAATACATTTAACAACTAAGGTAATACGTTAAAGCAGCATCGTACTTTGGTATTCTATTTGAGGTTGAATATCTGTGTCTTCTACAGCTATTCGCAGGCGTGTTTCGGTTTGACAGCCTCCCCTCGGACGCTCCGGTCGCCCGAGCTAGTTTGGTAATCAGTCGGCCATACGTGGAAGAAGAGATAAGATGTACCAAAGACTGCAGGCCGGCAATTTGCGTATCCACTTTGAGGAGTCGGGACACATCTTTGGTAAGCGCGCGTACGATGTAATGTAAGCAACTAAAACAAATGCAACTTAGAAGATAGGAAGTTTAACCAATTTTATTAAGAAGATCGCTTTGTTATACAGCGTAAAGATGCTACTTTGGTAGAGGCTGTTTAGTGCGAGCTTGGTTCACATTACACGCAATGAACTTCGCATGATATAACAAGTACCTCATCAAGGCGAGAAAAGCAGCTTTTGGTTCGTAGTTAGCTTTAAGTACCTTCTTGGTGTTTCACTTTAGAAACACGCTAATTTGTTCTTATGTGTAAAAGCACGAATATTATAAAAGTTACAACTATTGCTGAGCTGGATTTCCAGTGTCGAAATTAAAATTCACTAATTTGATGTTTTAAGAAACAACACGCGTGGTTCAGTATGAAGCGTTAGTTACAACAACAGGTGTTACTGACGTCACTTATTTTTCTGTAGTATACTGCTGACAGATGTGTTCTTGAAAGCAAATGCTTAGAACATCGTTAGCACAAGTTATGTAAACAAGAATATTTTTGTGATCTGCTTTTTTAGAAACTAAAACTAGTTCATGTAACTTAAAAAGGAAAACTTGAATAGTAACATTTTTTAATGTAGCCTGCCTGAACAGATCTGCACGGGTCGGAGTTTTTTTTGTGTAACAAGTTTACAATTTATTGTAAAATGTTTGATTATGAATAATTTAGATAAACCTGAAATTAAAATCCACGAAGTAATTCAGTTATTAATTAACTTTTGTAGCAAGTCATTTTATTTTAAAAGAGATTCTTTTTAGTAAATAATTGGTTCAAGATTAAAGTTTTTTATTTTGATCAAATATGATCAAACCTAACTATAGAAAGCTAACATCTTTAAGAGTAGAATTTTGATGCCAACTCTATATAGAAAATATCTTTTTAATACTTCTTTATGTATATTTGCGGGACACAAATAGTGTTCCACTTTTTTATTAACCTAACTATTATAATTTCTTACAGGAGCCATTATCCTGAATAAGTCCGGACTTGGTGGCGCCTATTTGTCTGAGATTAAGTTTGACCCACAAACAGATTTCGACTTACCCCCCCATTTCTCATAGCTCTACCCAAGGAATAGACCCCTAGTTATGTCGGAAGAATTCGTTACACTGGCGCCCATGCGTGAGGCTAGCCTTTTAACTAATTAAGAAAAAAAACCGTTTCAATATTTTATTTCATTAGTTTTATTCTGACAAAAAAAGCTAAAATGATGGAATTTTGATTTTATTAAATTCACACTGTCTTCACATTATATTTAGTGAACGGATCTGTTAAATAAGCAGTATTGAAAGTTCTCGTAATTTTTTCACACAGCTCCACATATAACCTGGTATTCAACGCGTTAATACGAATCTGTTTACTGCGTTAATGATAAATTGAAGAGATTGATGCTATCTATTACTCAGGTTTTTTGCAACTAAATGTTGTCGATGGATGACAGTATACTGCAAACTGATACGAATGTGATAGACGTTACGTTATAAATATAAGGGTGCTTTGAAGGGATGTGGGAGTGGGTTTCTTTTGAAGAAAATAATAAAAGGAAGTAGAAAAATTTGAAATAAAATTGATAAAATGACTGAAATGCAAACAACTACGTTACACTAATTACTTAACCGATAAGGCTTTTTCTCTTGTCATAATTAGGAGGCTGTGAAGAATCAGTCTCAGAAATCCCTTCGATATTATCGCTACACGGAATAGGCCTCCTCCGTTGCGGGTTTCCTAAATTTTATCACACTATGTTACCTTTCTTTACGGACAAACACACGGACAATGCCATAAACATATTTGTGCAATGTAGTTAAATACAAAGAAGGTACTGATAATTTAGTGATATCCGCAGATACTAGATTACAAATTCCAACATCATAAAATACAAGGTTACAATGTATCAAATCAGTTACACAAAAAAAATTTACAGCATGGGAAGTCATGCATTTTCCGCGTGTTTCAATACAAGCTATGTAGAAAGACTATACAGTGACATACTCCTCGAAAGTAAAGAAGGTGGGGGAATGACAAAAGTTAGACACGCCACGGAAAAGAATTAATTAATTATTCGTGAGCCATAAACGAAGACTCGTGTAAGGGTTACCGTTGAGAGGTTAGTCGAGCACACCCCTTTGGCTATGAATTGGCAAACGAGCGTTACCATAGTGAGATCCGCGGATTTTCGATTGAATCCAACACTAATTAATTAGGATAGATTGGTTCCAAAGTAGCCAAGATTGAAAATGAGAAACTCGATGGTACATTAATTCATCCCAGCCTCCATAGAATTCTTTTCCGCATAAGCCTTTACTGTAAGTCATGGCTAATTAGAGATTGCTTTTATTGATTGTTGGCTGCGTTTATGCATTGCGCTAGTTCAATTAAATATTGACAAACTTATACAATGTCTACCATTAGTGTATAAGTATAGTGTTAAATTATTATAGATATAAAACCTGGACATTGCCACTTTTAGTCGAAAATCTGAGACATATAATTTATTATAGTTGAATCATCAAGGTTATAACTAATTGAATATAAACTAATTTACGCCATTTTACAATTCTGTGTGAGTGTATATTTATTACTGTTATGTCGCTAATATTAAAATAGGTTTAAGTGACACAGTAAGCTGAAATTTGGTGTTTTCTTTATTTAAACATATTGTGCAGCATTTGTAAAAAGAACCCCATTCCACCGAGAGGTTGACGTAATTAAAATCCCTAAGAATACTTGTCGTTCAGTGAATTCTCGCTAGACTAGACTAAAGGAGTTGACGCCCATAATTTACGACAGGTTAAAAGCCTTTCAAGATATGTATTATTGGTAACGTAGCTTGAAATTGTACATAGTTGACTGTTACATTTTTTATTTTTGTTCCATTACTTTCATTGTTTCTATAGGGAGCCGTACCATAAGTGTTAGTCGTTGTACTTTTAATTTGTTACGGGATTCCCGCCGCTTCTGGGCTATTCCAAAAAAACGTAATTTAACGCTTCATACACCCCAAACAATTAATTTACAATAACTGTTCAAATGTCTGTTTTAATCTTAGGAACAACGGTCCTCTTAAGAAGAAGTAAAATAGATGTAAAAAGCTGAACACCATAGATCTCAGTAAACGAGTGTAAAATACACTGACGGCTCCGAGGCTTAGTTGGTATGCATGTGACTACCGAGCCAAAGGTCCCAGGTGCGAATCCCTACAATGCCCGCTTGAAAAATGTTAGGCAAGCATTTTTCACAAAAATACGTCCTCGTTCGAATGAGAGATAAAATGCAGAACCCATGTGTGAGCGTTGACACGCACGTTAAAGATTCCTACCTTGCTTGGAAATGCAAGGGTTCGGCAGAATTCAAAATTTCCAGGGAAAAATTTTTTTCCTGGACAATGTAGTACCTTCAGGTGAAGCATTTGAAAATCAACTGCAGTATAAAACAACACTGTCTACTAGCAAGATACTGCTGAGAGCCTATTTATGAAGTATAGTTCCCTGCCGGATACAAACCATTGGTTATTAGATAAAGAAAAGCTTAACAGACATGAACTATTTGAAATGTGGTTCTATAGACATATTCAAATTTACTATTAATTCTAATATTTTTAGCCCGATTTGTAAGCACATTTTTTTGTATTTCACGCTACATTTCTTAGATTCTTTACACTCATCAATGCTTGGCTCTGACACAAAAAATCTTGCTTTGTCGTTACAGCACATTTTGTCTAACTTCCGCTTTGTATGCAGATCAAATTATGATGGGATGGGTACCCATTGCAGTTACCCATACAGTTCACAGCCTGCGTGTAGGAATATTATATTATGATGACCTACAGCTTTTTGCTTTGTCCAATAATTTGGGGATTTGCATTTAAATTTACTATTAAAAATATGTACTTTTTGTGTACTTTTATGTTTTAGCAGCTTCTAGTTAGAATGAATTCGGTCCGCGTCAATATAGTAAGTAGTGAAGTATTTATTAGATGTAGGTTTATACAGCTTTGGAGATATGTTTAATTAGTTGTTTACTGTGCTAATACAGATTTTTATTAATCACAGTGCTTATATGCCACTTAGATATAATTAATACTTAATGTTAGTATTTGAGGAGTGGAGGATACAGATGTTTGTTCTCGAACCAGCAATTTAGTATTGCGTGCTCTCTAAATTCCTATAAATGATTTATTACAGTTATATTTTATCTGTGCTTACTGTTTAATTATCCTTTCATGTACAAATGTTCGAAGAAATAGGCGAAGTGGTTCGTGTGTACTGTCGTTAGATCCCTCTCCCTTCAATCACCGACTGTGTTTAACGCGGCATTCGTTTTCTTTCTCTTTCTTCCCCTCCTTTGTTACCCCGTAATTCGGACAGCAATTCTTTACTGATTTTGTTCTTACTAGCCCACTCGTCCTACGAGTAACACCCTAGAAACTTTTAAGTGACTTTGTTTAAAACTTGTTTTATTTTTGTATTCCTTGTGTAGGAAAATTCTATTTTGTGCCTAAGAATATTCAACATTTGTAGGTTTTAAGGGTCCCAGTTTCATGAGATTTTAATGCTTAACTAACATCTACATAAAATTACTTTGTTGAAACTATAATCCTGTTGTTTTGCAAACTTTTAAGTATTAGCTGACGACGTTCAGCAGCAGATATTGTAATATTTAGTAGAGTTCCATTTGCAGGAGACCACGTTGCTTTGATTATGTCTGTGTTTAATTCTAGGACGTATAAGGTGAAGTTAACCCGTCGTCCATAGTCATCGAATGCTATAGGTCCTGATATCGTATTGGCCATTCGATGCTGAAAATATACATAGCTATTTAGAAACATTTTATTAATTATGTTATCTATCTTAAAAAGTATACAATTTCGGTATAGAGAAATACCTATTTTGGGTAGTTTGACATGTTTTAGCCAATGGTCATTTAATAATTTATCTAGTTCCTAGCCCCATTAAAAAAACGAAATAGAGTGAACCATCTGATTTGTTTTAAATATTCTGAGACCAAAGATGCAGTAAATTACCGTGCTAATTAGAATAAATAATTATAAAAAACAAAGGAGCATTTTAAATGTCAATTTATAACAATTGCTCAATTTTTTAAACAGAACATCTTGTACATTATTCGATAAATCTATAAGATTTGTCTCTGATTCCATATGCGTGTGCATATGTGCACGTGAGTGCGTGCGTGCATGTGTGTGCGCGTGTGTGGTGTGTTCTGGAATGTGTAGGTACCTAAGCACTTGCGTGCGCACATGCAAGCGTGCTTGAGTGCGTTTGCGTGTGCCTATGTGTCAGCGTATGCGTGTGTTTTTCGCATCCGTATTCGAATACGTGTGTACGTGTACGTGTGTAGCTTTTATGTAAATACCAAGTGACTATCGAACTAATATTGAAAAAGGAAATCTATAATTCTCGTACACATCAGTGTTCGCTATTTTTTATTATTTTATACTTTACAACTTAAGACATTTCAGCTTCAGTAATTTAAACGTCTTTGTAGAACTAATTTTTGCTTAGTGTACTCAAACCAAATATGTCGAACATCAATAAATTAGAGCCACCTTCAATTTATGTCATAAATGTCAAACTTGGAAGTTTTTATTATTTTAACAACAATCCTAGGGCATGGATCGAAACGTAAATAAAGATGATTTTAAAAACTATGAGTGGTTTAATTCCCAAAGAAGATTAAGAAGCATAAAAAAGCATTATTTAAAACAAAGCAGATCACTTGTACGTCAAAAAAATTATTATTCGAGACAAAGCGTTCACTGTAATTTACAATCATTTTTTACTTTAACATGGCGTTCCTAATTATTTCAAAACCAATTCATAAAGCAAAGTTAAAATACTTCTTGCAAATTTGCTTGTTTTTGATATGCATACATTGCTGTAGTTATCATACTTTGGAGATTTACTTAAATTACGAACATAAATATTCTGTTTCCTAGCTGCATTTTACAAGCTGAACAGATATTGCTCAAATTTTCAATTAATGTAGTTAGGTTCCATTCCATATTTGAAAATTCACTGCCTCTTTACTTTAATCGCCATTTTAGTTTCAACTCACTTGAATTTACGGGTTGTTGCACTTCCATAATTTCCTTAATTAGGCAGCCAACTGTGCTGGTTCTTTATTTAATTTTATCTATGTATGTATTTTTATTAATTAAGAATTTCCTTAATGTTGCTAGTTTAATGGTAATTAAGTAAAGTAGTTGTGTTATCTATGAAAAGTAAACATTCTCAAATTTATTTCTATTTTATATGAAATTTTCGTGATTATTTCTTCAGAAAACAATTTTATAACTACATTAATTGGACGAGTTTCCTAGATATAATTAGTATGTAAGAGAAGTGAAGGCTACAGATGCTTGTCCTAAAACAAGCAATTTAATATTGTTTTGCTATCCAAATTCCTAGAAGTTATTCTTTCAGGTATAGATGTTCGAAGAAAAATGCGATTTGATTTGTGTATTTTGTCGTTTCGTTCTTTAGGGGGACCCTCATCTACGACTGTGTTTAGTGAGGCATTCGTTTCTTGCTCTTTCTCTCCATACCTTTAATACACCGTAATTCGGGCAAGCATTGCGTTACTGATATCGTTTTCGTATAACGTGTCTGCTCGTATTGCGGATAACAAATTTTAGGACCCAACGTTGTAGCCAAAAATTAGTTACCCGTAGTACGAGCAGACTAGTCCGAAAAGACCAAAATTGTTAACGGATTGCTTACTCGAAATAAGAGTAACACAGGAAAAGACAGATAGAGCAAGAAAATGAATGCCGCTCTAAACACGGTCAAAAATTTGTTGTGGCGGTGTCTAAAAACAAAACAACGGTAATGGAACAGAAAACCCGTTAGCTTTTTTCTTCGAATATCTGTACCTGTACCACAAAGCACGCATGAAATATAATTCTAATAAAAATTTTTTAGAAATTTAGATAGCAAAACAGCAATCATTTAATAATAATCGTATACACAGCGGCAGAAACCTGGATACACCAAACACTTACTATATTGATGCAAAGAAACTTCGTTCTGATTAGATATTTAGCACTAGTTCGCGTTTATTCTTCTACGCTAAATAAAAAAACTGGTGGGTAATTAAAGGGTGATATTTCTTTAATAGAAATGTTAATATTATCAACCCGATTTGTTGTTAATATTGTTCGGTTCTTCAATCTAATGTTTGCATGATTGTACCACAGAAACTTGATTTATCATTACAGTTTGTTGTGTCTGGCTACCGTATTGTATGTAGATTAAGTTAAGATGAAACGTGTATTGATTGCAGCTACCCTTACCCTTCACAGCCTACGTAAAGGAATAGCATATGATAATGACCGCCAGATGACTGCTTTGCTCCTGGACGGTATGTATATTGCCTACATTATCGAAATGTTAGGAGCAGTAGTTAGGCTATAAGATTTATCCAATAATTTGTGGTTTTGATTTAAATGAACTACTGTAAATATGTGTTTTTTGTGTACTTGTATATTTCAGTAAATTCTAGTCAGGACTAATTCGGTCTGCATCAGTATAGTAAGTAAGTAAGTATTTAGTATAGATAGGTTTCAACAAAGTTGTTAAATATGAAGGAAATTCTGAATAAATAATGAGGTGCATTTCGGTCACCAAAGACCAAATAATTATGTGAAATCGATCAGTCGTCCTGATTCTGAGGGAGAACTCAAGGATTTTGTGTTTCTTTAGAAAGGTTAAAAACAAAAACAGGGAAAGGACAACTCATACATAGTCGTAATACGTGCAAACTTACCAATTTCGTTGAGGGGATCGCGTCTTGGTACGCTCTCACCACCAGTTCTCTACCGAAGACAAAGTAAGAAAGAAATTTTCTTTTATTATTCAAGGGCCCGAATGAGGTTACCAGAGTAGTCAACCCCAATTGCTATCGAATTTGCGAGGACTCGACCGGGTTGCCTCTCGGAGTCTATAATATAATAAACTTGAAACCCTATCAAGCGGCAATTGATCTGGCGCAGCCGTCTCGATGGTGAATTGAATTGAATGGAATGCAATTTTTTCGTACTGAACTACAGTAGTAGGAAATTAAACGGGGGCATTGGGGACATTCAATGGAATCGAAAACTTTTAGAAATTAATTTGGAAGGTACTGATAAAGTTCAGAGTATTTTGAAGGCCGTTAGCAAACAGTCCGAGAGAAAAGTAAATGAGAAACAATTAATTAACGCCCCGAGGATAAGTGGCACCCAATATTTAAGTATTTGAAAAAAATTGGGGGGGGAGGGTCGTATAAACGTCGTATAAACCCGATTACGTTTATAATTAAATTAGAGACATTATTTAACGAGACAGAAGTACTGCATCATAAACAATTAGCGCCAGCTATTAGTTCTTTGCGCGATTCGGCATCGGAAAGTGAAATTAAGGGGAGACAGTGCACTGACTTCAATAGTTTTAAAAAAATTGTTCTTGGATTATTATGAAATATTCGAACACAACGGTCATATTTCAATGAATTCAAGTACGGCACCTTCGAGAGAGGATCACGCGCGGAATATTTTTTAAGAAAATGCAAAAAGACAAGTCATTTGGAGGCTGATCCCATTGAGGAGGAGATTATCGACATTTTGGCTGATCATTTTGACGCCGAGATACGCAGGGGAATTATTACTTCTGGGATTAAAACTATTGATAAGTTTGAACGATATTTACGGAGGGTTGATGCTACGGATGAACGCGAGTTATTTCCGCGTTCTAATAGAAAAGGCAGTGCTGGTAAGCCCTTAACCAAATGACGGAGAGGAACGAAAGAGAGTGCACCAACATAGGCCAGATACGGATCGTAGAAACGATCGTGTAATTTCTACTTTGTTCAGCGATAATTATGATGATTTGTTAGGGGAGAATTAATCCGAAAGCAGTCCGACAAATAAGGTTCCGGTGATAAGGGCAATGGTAGATGGCATAGGCGTGAATACCCTAGTCGACACTGGATCGGTTATGGGTTGCATCAGTCAGGATTTTTATGATAAAGTTGTAGCCAATAAGCAGAGCATGATCCCATCATTATCGACATCTGGCGCAACAGTGTTTAGGGTTTTCAGAGGTAAAAGTTAGGCTGTCAAACAACAAGTATTCTTGGAAGTCGTTAGTGGCAGTCTGCATTTCGTTTGTTCTTTGATTGTTGTACCACACCTGATAAAAGATGTGATTTCAGGATGTGACTGGTGAACCCATTCGCTATGTAATTAGTTTTGAGAAATGTTCGTTGGAGGGAACGTTCTAAACAACAAAGGAAGAAATTAAATTTTTGTTAGTCGCGCAAAAAAATATATTCCGGATTGCCGTATGCGATATTTATGTTGAGATTGAGAACGGTGCTTAGGACGGGTTGACAGAAAAGGGTACCCACATGAGGATATTTCGGGTGTTGTTGAAGCAGAGATATTTGAAGTGGGGTTCAAAAATCCATACCACAAGGTTGTTAAATGGGAAGAAAGTTCTGAAATAAATAATGAGGTGCATTTCGGTCACCAAAGACCAAACAATTATGTGAAATCAATCAGTCGTCCTGACTGTGAGGAGAACTCAAGCATTTTGTGTTTCTTTAGAAAGATTAAGAACAAAAGCAGGGAAATGACAACTTGTTCATAGTCGTAATGCGTGCAAACTTACCAATTTTGTTGAGCGTATAAAATAATAAAATGAAGTCAATCTATAGAACAATACTTGAAGACGTTGGGAAATTAACAAAGACCAGACCTCGTATATTTGGAAAGAAGTTGTTTTGAACACTTTACACCTTGCACTGAATCCTGCAATAAAATGTTTAATCAAAAACAAAACTGAATAAGATATATATATATATATATATATATATATTGTTTAAGTCAGTGGACTATTAATTTTTTAAATACAACTGTTAAGCGTCGAGGTGCTCATTGTTTATATATAAAAGAGGGAAATGACAACTTTTATATTGAAAGATTGGTAGCTTCACGCTAGAAGACAAGCAAGCCGGTGGTAAATTTAAAAAAGCTCGCCTTGAGAGCTAAAGTTGAATGATTTTCCAGTTTACAGCCAATTAGATAAATTTATATTTTTCATTAGTGTTTATTCTTTCTGTGATTTTTGAAGCTGGCGGATACCATCAGTTAAATGTTAATAATTAGATGATTTATTATATCGATAGGTGTTTTGTAATTCTTCGCCGAATTCTTTAAGATTTGAAAGACCTTTTAATCTTGTTTAGAAATTGCACATAAAATAAAAACAATTTGAAAGCTAGATACTTTGTGTGCTAAATCTAAACACTATACATGCATAAGGAATACTAAAGCCACAAGCAACACTTCTAGAGTTACACTTTAATAAAAAACGAACTTATAATTATATTCGGTTATAGAATACACGCACTTCTTATTGTACATGCTTGCTTCTGCAGCAATCTGGATTCCATTTATTACGAATACACAACAAATATTTAAAATAACGACAAACACTCATGGAAAATTTTGTGCCGCAGACAGAATTTTAAGCAGCCACCCAAGCTATTTAGTTCTAGTTTGTCAGCATTCTGTCTGTTACACACATTTACAACCACCAAAATAAAAAATTTATCGAAGCAATTATGTGGTTTACCTTTTTCATATAAGCAGCAATTCTATATCCATCTCTCCATGTTTCCGTTGCAAAACAGTCCATAGGTTCCGACTCGATTGGTGCAGTTTCAAGTAGCTGGTTCACTGCTTCAATCAAAGAGTTTACAGCATCAATCATTAAAACAGCTTCCGTCTAAAAAATAAATCAGTTCAGAAACGTATTATCACCATTTGGGTACAAACCCGAATTGTTTCTGGCCTTGTTGTTATTATATTGCCACGTCGTTGTTCTCCAACTTCCCATGTTTGTATATTTCTAGCAAGATTTTCGTTTAATGGATCAAACATTCTAGCCATTGTAATATTAGAGTTTGTTTCTAACACAGTAAAATTTAATGTATGGGCATCCTACAATAAAAATATTATATATATATTACTCATATTTAGACCAGGGTAGAAAATTAAATAATCACATCAAATAATTTTAATCACCGTGTATAAGGAATTTCATTAAATAATACGCTTTATTAAAACCTTGAAGCATAAATAAATGCGGTTGTTTCAGTAAAAATAAGAAATTTAAATTATTTATAAGACGCTTTATATCAAAAGAAGCAGTATTGAAAAGCTCTGCGTGTAATGTAATTATTCCTAAACAAAGGGAAATTACGTGCAAAGTTTATATTAATTAACCCTATTTTAAGTAACCGGTAGTAAAACAAAGTGTACATATAATAATTAATATTTAAGTTGTATTCGCTAAAAATGAAAGGATAGAAATCAATTTAATTGGAGTTAATTAAACCGTTAATAACATAATACCTATAGAAACTTGTAAAAACCCAAGATTAAAATACCACGGAGTAAGGCTCTGAGAATTAATAGTATGTTTAAACACCTGGGTTTATTTAAAAGCTCATTCGGCGTAAAGTTTGCAGATAATTAATGTTTCAAAGAATCTTGGAGAAACCGGGGCTTAGTATTCACGAGAATGTGCGATACGGGTTTATTAAACCCAGATAACAGTCCGCGTGGACTGAAATAATCGATAATGAAGAATATCAAGTTGCACCAATAAGAACACGGTAGAGAAGGAAAGAGAAAATGCGTCAAGCAAAGACACATATTTTAAAAGGCGGGATTTAAGCAACGTCATGGGGTCACAATTGGTTAAAAATAGGATGCAAATATCAGAAGTAGAACAACAATTTCTGTACAAAATCAATTAGTTTTTCTCGGACATGCTTGCGTACCGTGTAGAAATTTTCTGAGATTTAAATGGGGCGAGTGAAAATTCGTAAAAATCGACGTGCGGGCGACAGACTGGGAACAGAGCATGAGAAATTCTAGAAACTGGCCGTTTTAGAGACTCGACCGACAGACAGGCTTTTTGCTATATATACCGAGATGAATGTAAACAAATTCTCTTAGACTTTTGACTATTCGATGCGTTAAAAGCTCTTACATCCGCGACTTGATTGAAGATGTTAAACAGTGCATTTTAGTTTGATAAAATAATGTAAAATTTTGCTCGTATATTTTAGTGATTCAAAATAGTTGGTTATTTACGTGCTAACATGAATGTACTTCAGTGCACTTAGATACAAGGTAATAAAATTTAGTTTCACTGTACCAATTAGCAAAATTTACAACGACAAATGTATACACAAAAGTAGGCAGTTTTGGCGTATATTGGTGAAAGAAGTATGAAGTTATTTGCTATTTTTCGGGGTGTTAATAATTAAATGGTTCAAATACGTGTCTGTATCCACGAAACAAGGGTCAGATATACATAGATGAGTTCCGGAAAAGCCCAGAAACAACTGGTGATGGAGAAAATTTTAAAAGCGTTGAGAATTAGAAGCCGTAAATATAATCCTGTTGGAATGGTGTGATTAACTAAAGGGACGATGTACTTTGAAGCTACGAGGACAGTAACCTTCAGGTAAATTATACTATTTTGTTTGACATTTTGTGTGTGTTGAATAACTTTATAATTGATATACTTTAAATGGACATTAGTGAAATTGTACTAACCATAAAATTTTAATTTTAAGATGAAATTTGCTTGTTGAAGTAGAAAGGAGTATTTAGTTTTGATGTTCGGTAATATGATGAAAATTTGGGTATGTCTTTGAGCTCAATTAGACGAACCTGGTTAATTAACGTAAAGGGGTGGTAGATGCTCCCTTTATACTCAGACTCCGGTCTGCTTATATTGTTATATTAATTAGTAGGCATCCAACAAGGACTTTAATTTTGGATGCACATTAAAAGGATAATAAAATTAATCTTGAAATTCTTTTGAAAACTGAAATTTATGCTGAGTTTTAATTTTGAAATTTTAATGTATTCTGAATATTGATGTAAATAGAGGTAACGTTGATGTTTTGGTAGGAATGTGTTGTTTTTTTTATGAATGAGGAGGTTTATAACATTAGATGAGCAGCCGAGGCGAAAAGAGGATCACAGCCGTTTATGACGCCCAATCTGTGGGACTAGAATTTTTTTTGTTGAAAGGACCCAGTTCCCGCATTCAAAGGAGGATATCACAGCAAATTTTGGCGACCACAACGTGAGGGCTCGAGCTCCAAATAAAATTTTTGTTATTTTATTCCAGGAAACTGGCGATCTGAGAAAGAGAGTTTCTGTTTGTGTATAAATTTAAGAGTATTTTAGAGTGTGTGTGAGTGATTAGAACGTATGCAGAGAAAAGAGTGGTTAAGGAGTCAAGGAGTGGAAATTGGAAGTGACGATAGTGCATTGTGTGAGAAAAATTCGAAAATGGAAGAAGCTGGAGGCAGTAGAGATCAGTCGAGGACGGAATCAGGAGAAACAGGAAATGAGTTAATGATGAGAATGTTAGAGGAAATGCGATTAGCTAGGGAAGAATCGAATAGAGCGATGGAGGAGTCTAACAGAAAATTAGAACAGCTAAGCGATGAATCGAATAGAGCGAGAGAGGACTCAAATCGAAAATTTGACCGAATGAATGAGACATTAACAGGAGTTAGGGAAACCCTAAGTGAGAAAATAGACAAGACGAATAAAAAGTTTCAGAATTTAAAATAGTCTTACCGTAAAGATGGGGAAGTTGAAAATAGGGTAGATAAAATGAGCGTGATATTACAGGTCTTCGACAGGAAATGGGACATTTAAAGTCCGAAGTACGCATTTTCTGTGAAGAAGAGATTAATGTAAAAATGACTGAAGTGACGGACTCATGTAGGGATCAGTTAGGCAGGGTAGAACGTGAAGTTAGTAGTATTAAATACAACATGTCAAATTTAACGGGGGATGGTCCCAGATTTGCTACAGGTGGAGTATCATTGGACCAACACATGAAGTTTTATGGCGATCACAGGGTAAATCCACAAATTTTTATTAATAGTGTAAGAAATCTAGTGGGAAATTTATTTGACGAACAGACTAAACTGAATACGATAAAGACTTTATTAAAGGACAACGCGGAGGCATGGTACAATTTAGTAGGACAGGACATAGACACGTATCAGGACTTTGAAAACAAATTTTACAACATTACTGGAGTGATCACAAACAGGATCAGATTAGGGACGACTTGATTACAGGAAAATTTAAGGAGAGTTTGCAGGTTCTAGGAGCAATATGCCATCCGCAAGTACAGTGTGGCCAAACAACTGAATCCACCATTGACGGACAGACAGATTATCAAGTACCTATCACGACATTTTGAACTGGAAATTAGACAACACGTGGCCTTACAAAACATCACAGAACGGGAGACATTTTAGAGTATTTGCAGAGATATGACGATGTATGTGTAGGACGGACAAGAGAGATACGAGAACGAAACGTTAACACAGTTAGGTTTGACAACAGGACACCGAATTATCCGAGACGGACTGACTACAACAGAAATTTTCGACCGAATTGGGAACGACGAGGACAGGAATACAGGAGCAATAGTGCGACTAGGGGACCGACGCCAAGACCTAGTTACACGAGACAGAACAGTTTACCGGAAGTAAACGGACTGTGACCAGCACGCCGAATAGAGACAGGGACACGGATATTAACACGAGAAGGACGTACGCACAGGTTGTAGAAGGACAACCAGGACCAAGCACGGAAAACAGGATGAGACAGGATTTTTAGAACGTGACAGACCACTAGATTTCTGTGTAAATGTATACGAACATCCACGTGAATTTTTCAAAATTGAGGAGGAAGTAGAGCCAGAAACTGTAGAAAAATTATGTTTGCCAATTATTAATTTAGAAATTTTTGAAAATAATGTAGAAGTACTACTTGATACAGGGCAGAGGCGAGTTTAATATCGGAGGAATTCGTCAGCAAAATTAGGGATAAGGTTTGTGATAGAATTATGCCTATAAAACGTAGCCATTTAGTAGCTCCAAATAAAAAGAAGTTTGCTGTAGTAAATAGTGTTGTGGTGCTTAGGATAGATATAGGAGATTTAAGCTGTGAACAGGAGTTTGTAATTGTACCTGGACTGAAGTTTCAGAGCATTTTAGGTGTTGACTGTATGATGAAGTTAGGGTTTTGATAGATATGGAAAGGAAGGTAGTAAGGATTAAGGATAGGGTAGTGCCATGGAAGGGCAGTTATGAAGTCACAGAGGATGACACGGGGTTAAGTATTAATGTAGTAGAGGTAGAGGATGAGGAAGTTAAACAGATCAACACAATAAGATGTCCAGAGGATAGGAGAGTAAAGGTTCAAGCTTTATTACAAAACATGCAGAATTAGTGGGGGTAGAAGCAAGCACAGCGTTAGGCTATGAGCACAGATTGGAAGTGGATAATTCAGAACCGTTCAACGCAAAGGTTTATCCAATTCCAGCAGCATATCGGGAGCAGGGAAGGCAGAATTAAATAAAATGTTGGAAGATGGCATAATAGAGGTATCAAACACTCATTTCATAAATCCGTTGGTGGTAGTTAAGAAAAGGATGATAGCATTCGTTTATGTTTGATGCACGAAAAATTAATCAACGGACCAAACCGCAATTCCATTGTCCACCATCCATGGACACGCTTTTGACGAGATTAAGTGGCAAGTTTATTTTAGTAAATTAGATTTAAGGAATTCATTCTGGCTGATTCCATTACACAAAGATTCTAGAAGGTACCCAGGATTTTCCGTAGAGGGAAAAATCTATAATTTTAAGGTAGTACCGTATGGTTTGTCAACGTCAAGTGCAGCATTAATTAAGGCAATGCAAGCAATTTTAGGAGCATATGAGCAATTCTGCATACACTATGTGGATGATATTTTAATTTTAGTGAAACTGAGGAACAACATTACTCTCATTTAGAACGGATATTATTAGAGCTTAAGTTAGCAGGATTGAGGCTGAATATAGAAAAATGTGAATTTTTTTCAAAAACCGTTAAATTTCTGGGGTATGTGGTGAACACTCAAGGTATGTGTATCGATAAAGAAAGATTGTCCGAACTTCTGACATATCCGAGACCTAATAACATTAGGAAATTAAGAGCTTTTTTGGGGGTCCTTAACTTTTATAAAAAGTTTGTACCGGGATTTGCTGAAAAAGCGGGTCCATTGTTTAAACTTCTGAAGAAGGGAGTACGATGGAGTTGGACGGAAAGTCAAGAGGCAGCATATTTAACACTGTTGGAACAATTTCACGACCAACTAATTTTGAGGCATCCCAGATTTGATGTAGGTTTCGTACTAAGGACGGATGCATCGGATAGTGCATTAGCAGCAGAGTTGTACCAAGTACAAGAGGGGGAAGAGGTGCCCATATCTTTTGTTTCACGCACACTGAAGCCGCATGAAGTAAATTACACGATTAGTGAAAAGGAGATGGCTGCAGTGGTGTTTGGTGTTACGAAGTTAAAATTTTTTTTGATAGGAAGACATTTTGTAATCGAAACGGATCATTCGGCGTTGTGTGCGTTGATGAATACGAGATTTTCTAATAATCGAGTATATCGATGGGGGTTGTTACTACAGGAGTTTGACTTTGAGATTAGATATATTAAGGGAGAAAATAATTTTATAGCAGACGCGTTTAGTAGAAACAGGGACATGGATAACAAAAGACCGTGTGACATCATGATTGCCATGAACAGTCTACTACAAAATGATTCAGTATATGGAGAAGAGGAGATCTTGAGGAACCAGAGGCAGAGTGAGGAGCTACAGATTGTTAGAACGAAGTTAGAAAGCGAACCGGAATTTAAAACTTCCATATGATAAACGGCTTTTGTGTAAAAAATTCAAGAATTGGAAGTGTATGTGGTGGATAGGGTACAAGCAAAATTAATTATCAAAGATCTGCACTTAAGATATGGTCACATAGGAACTCCGAAAGACATGGTTAATTTTTAGGAAACGTTTTTTCAACTAAAGACTTAGGGTTAGTAAAGTCTGTCATCAACACTTGTCACTTATGTACTTTAGGAAAGTACAAAATAGTACGAGTCAGGATGTGGTACAAAGTATACACGTACAAAATCCCTGGACTTAGTTGCTATTGATTATTTGAGCAATCTAGTCCGAAGTACAAAAGGACACAAACATGTGCTGATTGTGACTGATGTGTTTTCGAAATTTACCAAATTATATCCCACTCGGGATTGTAACACAGTCGGAACTAACAAGAAATTGGAACAATTTTGTAGGAAGTAGGAACTTTAAACGAGTATTAGCAGACAATGCTACTTATTTTAATAATCAAAGATTTAGAGATTATTGGGAGAGGCAAAACGTTAAAGTGGTGTTTTGTAGCATAAGGCATCCTCAAGCGAATCCAGCTGAGCGATATATTCAGGAGACGGTTAAGTTTTTGTGTTTAGCTTCACATAGGAATCATCGTTTATGGGAGGACAATTTGTCTAAGGTTGAATCTTTCATCAATGAAACCCCTAGTACCGTGACAGAAACCAGTCCCATCATGCTGATCAAGCAACAGTATCCCGAAAGACCATGGCAAATTGTGCCTAGGGACGATGAATTCCAACAACTTTTGGTAGATGTGAGGGAGAGGTTAAGGAAGAGAGCTGAAAATATACAAGGAAGATGAACGCAAGAATTAGAAAGAGGGTAAAATTTAAAGTGGGAGACCAGGTAGTAGTAAAAGCTTGAGAGTAGGGAAGAGAGATAGGATGACATGTGCTAAACTACACTTGCCATATGAGGGACCTTTTGAGATAGGGGAAGTAGTAGGGGAGTGCACATATTTATTAAGGGAAGTAGGTACGGGAAATGAGAGGGGACGGTTTCACGTCAACCTACTATTCCCTTATACCGGAGAACCAGCACCACAGGAGAAATAGGTGTAGAAGAGAGTTAGATTTAAATAGAATAGGGATAGAATAGGTGTATATAGAAGAGTAGAAGTAGGTGTTTATAGAAAATAAAGCTAGGTATAGGATAAATATGGGAGATAATTAGAAATAGGTTTAGGATGAGAATAAAGATTAAATGTAGGAAGAAAATAAGATAGGTTAAGTATAGATATTTCATATAAGATTAGTGGAGAGTTAGGAATAGAGTAAAAGTAGGATAGGCATATAGGATTAGGTAGGGGGAAGTAAAGTATAGTGAAGATTAGTTAAAAGTTAGGAATAGGATAGGTATATAGGATGTATATAGGATTGGATGGATAAGTAGGATGAAGTTAGGATAAGTTCAGTTTATAGAATTAGGTGAGAGTTAGGAGTAGGATAGGGATATAGGATAGGTGTAAATAATTTTTGATTGGAGACAAAGTAGGTAAGTTAGATAGATAAGGGTAGAGAGAGATAGGCAATTTTTTGTAATTTTTTGTCTAAATGTTTTATATTTGAAGTCAAATAAGTGGGATTATTTGTATTCAAATAGGGGGAAAATACTCATATTTAGACCAGGGTAGAAAATTAAATAATCACATCAAATAATTTTAATCACCGTGTATAAGGAATTTCATTAAATAATACGCTTTATTAAAACCTTGAAGCATAAATAAATGCGGTTGTTTCAGTAAAATAAGAAATTTAAATTATTTATAAGACGCTTTATATCAAAAGAAGCAGTATTGAAAAGCTCTGCGTGTAATGTAATTATTCCTAAACAAAGGGAAATTACGTGCAAAGTTTATATTAATTAACCCTATTTTAAGTAACCGGTAGTAAAACAAAGTGTACATATAATAATTAATATTTAAGTTGTATTCGCTAAAAATGAAAGGATAGAAATCAATTTAATTGGAGTTAATTAAACCGTTAATAACATAATACCTATAGAAACTTGTAAAAACCCAAGATTAAAATACCACGGAGTAAGGCTCTGAGAATTAATAGTATGTTTAAACACCTGGGTTTATTTAAAAGCTCATTCGGCGTAAAGTTTGCAGATAATTAATGTTTCAAAGAATCTTGGAGAAACCGGGGCTTAGTATTCACGAGAATGTGCGATACGGGTTTATTAAACCCAGATAACAGTCCGCGTGGACTGAAATAATCGATAATGAAGAATATCAAGTTGCACCAATAAGAACACGGTAGAGAAGGAAAGAGAAAATGCGTCAAGCAAAGACACATATTTTAAAAGGCGGGATTTAAGCAACGTCATGGGGTCACAATTGGTTAAAATAGGATGCAAATATCAGAAGTAGAACAACAATTTCTGTACAAAATCAATTAGTTTTTCTCGGACATGCTTGCGTACCGTGTAGAAATTTTCTGAGATTTAAATGGGGCGAGTGAAAATTCGTAAAAATCGACGTGCGGGCGACAGACTGGGAACAGAGCATGAGAAATTCTAGAAACTGGCCGTTTTAGAGACTCGACCGACAGACAGGCTTTTGCTATATATACCGAGATGAATGTAAACAAATTCTCTTAGACTTTTGACTATTCGATGCGTTAAAAGCTCTTACATCCGCGACTTGATTGAAGATGTTAAACAGTGCATTTTAGTTTGATAAAATAATGTAAAATTTTGCTCGTATATTTTAGTGATTCAAAATAGTTGGTTATTTACGTGCTAACATGAATGTACTTCAGTGCACTTAGATACAAGGTAATAAAATTTAGTTTCACTGTACCAATTAGCAAAATTTACAACGACAAATGTATACACAAAAGTAGGCAGTTTTGGCGTATATTGGTGAAAGAAGTATGAAGTTATTTGCTATTTTTCGGGGGTGTTAATAATTAAATGGTTCAAATACGTGTCTGGATCCACGAAACAAGGGTCAGATATACATAGATGAGTTCCGGAAAAGCCCAGAAACAACTGGTGATGGAGAAAATTTTAAAAGCGTTGAGAATTAGAAGCCGTAAATATAATCCTGTTGGAATGGTGTGATTAACTAAAGGGACGATGTACTTTGAAGCTACGAGGACAGTAACCTTCAGGTAAATTATACTATTTTGTTTGACATTTTTGTGTGTGTTGAATAACTTTATAATTGATATACTTTAAATGGACATTAGTGAAATTGTACTAACCATAAAATTTTAATTTTAAGATGAAATTTGCTTGTTGAAGTAGAAAGGAGTATTTAGTTTTGATGTTCGGTAATATGATGAAAATTTGGGTATGTCTTTGAGCTCAATTAGACGAACCTGGTTAATTAACGTAAAGGGTGGTAGATGCTCCTTTATACTCAGACTGCGGTCTGCTTATATTGTTATATTAATTAGTAGGCATCCAACAAGGACTTTAATTTTGGATGCACATTAAAAGGATAATAAAATTAATCTTGAAATTCTTTTGAAAACTGAAATTTATGCTGAGTTTTAATTTTGAAATTTTAATGTATTCTGAATATTGATGTAAATAGAGGTAACGTTGATGTTTTTGGTAGGAATGTGTTGTTTTTTTTTATGAATGAGGAGGTTTATAACATTAGATGAGCAGCCGAGGCGAAAAGAGGATCACAGCCGTTTATGACGCCCAATCTGTGGGACTAGAATTTTTTTTGTTGAAAGGACCCAGTTCCCGCATTCAAAGGAGGATATCACAGCAAATTTTGGCGACCACAACGTGAGGGCTCGAGCTCCAAATAAAATTTTTGTTATTTTATTCCAGGAAACTGGCGATCTGAGAAAGAGAGTTTCTGTTTGTGTATAAATTTAAGAGTATTTTTAGAGTGTGTGTGAGTAATTAGAACGTATGCAGAGAAAAGAGTGGTTAAGGAGTCAAGGAGTGGAAATTGGAAGTGACGATAGTGCATTGTGTGAGAAAAATTCGAAAATGGAAGAAGCTGGAGGCAGTAGAGATCAGTCGAGGACGGAATCAGGAGAAACAGGAAATGAGTTAATGATGAGAATGTTAGAGGAAATGCGATTAGCTAGGGAAGAATCGAATAGAGCGATGGAGGAGTCTAACAGAAAATTAGAACAGCTAAGCGATGAATCGAATAGAGCGAGAGAGGACTCAAATCGAAAATTTGACCGAATGAATGAGACATTAACAGGAGTTAGGGAAACCCTAAGTGAGAAAATAGACAAGACGAATAAAAAAGTTTCAGAATTTAAAAATAGTCTTACCGTAAAGATGGGGGAAGTTGAAAATAGGGTAGATAAAAATGAGCGTGATATTACAGGTCTTCGACAGGAAATGGGACATTTAAAGTCCGAAGTACGCATTTTCTGTGAAGAAGAGATTAATATAAAAATGACTGAAGTGACGGACTCATGTAGGGATCAGTTAGGCAGGGTAGAACGCGAAGTTAGTAGTATCAAATACAACATGTCAAATTTAACGGGGGATGGTCCCAGATTTGCTACAGGTGGAGTATCATTGGACCAACACATGAAGTTTTATGGCGATAACAGGGTAAATCCACAAATTTTTATTAATAGTGTAAGAAATCTAGTGGGAAATTTATTTGACGAACAGACTAAACTGAATACGATAAAGACTTTATTAAAGGACAACGCGGAGGCATGGTACAATTTAGTAGGACAGGACATAGACACGTATCAGGACTTTGAAAACAAATTTTACAACATTACTGGAGTGATCACAAACAGGATCAGATTAGGGACGACTTGATTACAGGAAAATTTAAGGGAGAGTTTGCAGGTTCTAGAGCAATATGCCATCCGCAAGTACAGTGTGGCCAAACAACTGAATCCACCATTGACGGACAGACAGATTATCAAGTACCTATCACGACATTTTGAACTGGAAATTAGACAACACGTGGCCTTACAAAACATCACAGAACGGGAGACATTTTTAGAGTATTTGCAGAGATATGACGATGTATGTGTAGGACGGACAAGAGAGATACGAGAACGAAACGTTAACACAGTTAGGTTTGACAACAGGACACCGAATTATCCGAGACGGACTGACTACAACAGAAATTTTCGACCGAATTGGGAACGACGAGGACAGGAATACAGGAGCAATAGTGCGACTAGGGGACCGACGCCAAGACCTAGTTACACGAGACAGAACAGTTTACCGGAAGTAAACGGGACTGTGACCAGCACGCCGAATAGAGACAGGGACACGGATATTAACACGAGAAGGACGTACGCACAGGTTGTAGAAGGACAACCAGGACCAAGCACGGAAAACAGGATGAGACAGGATTTTTAGAACGTGACAGACCACTAGATTTCTGTGTAAATGTATACGAACATCCACGTGAATTTTTCAAAATTGAGGAGGAAGTAGAGCCAGAAACTGTAGAAAAATTATGTTTGCCAATTATTAATTTAGAAATTTTTGAAAATAATGTAGAAGTACTACTTGATACAGGGGCAGAGGCGAGTTTAATATCGGAGGAATTCGTCAGCAAAATTAGGGATAAGGTTTGTGATAGAATTATGCCTATAAAACGTAGCCATTTAGTAGCTCCAAATAAAAAGAAGTTTGCTGTAGTAAATAGTGTTGTGGTGCTTAGGATAGATATAGGAGATTTAAGCTGTGAACAGGAGTTTGTAATTGTACCTGGACTGAAGTTTCAGAGCATTTTAGGTGTTGACTGTATGATGAAGTTAGGGGTTTTGATAGATATGGAAAGGAAGGTAGTAAGGATTAAGGATAGGGTAGTGCCATGGAAGGGCAGTTATGAAGTCACAGAGGATGACACGGGGTTAAGTATTAATGTAGTAGAGGTAGAGGATGAGGAAGTTAAACAGATCAACACAATAAGATGTCCAGAGGATAGGAGAGTAAAGGTTCAAGCTTTATTACAAAAACATGCAGAATTAGTGGGGGTAGAAGCAAGCACAGCGTTAGGCTATGAGCACAGATTGGAAGTGGATAATTCAGAACCGTTCAACGCAAAGGTTTATCCAATTCCAGCAGCATATCGGGAGCAGGGGAAGGCAGAATTAAATAAAATGTTGGAAGATGGCATAATAGAGGTATCAAACACTCATTTCATAAATCCGTTGGTGGTAGTTAAGAAAAAGGATGATAGCATTCGTTTATGTTTGATGCACGAAAAATTAATCAACGGACCAAACTGCAATTCCATTGTCCACCATCCATGGACACGCTTTTGACGAGATTATGGCAAGTTTATTTTAGTAAATTAGATTTAAGGAATTCATTCTGGCTGATTCCATTACACAAAGATTCTAGAAGGTACACAGGATTTTCCGTAGAGGAAAATCTATAATTTTAAGGTAGTACCGTATGGTTTGTCAACGTCAAGTGCAGCATTAATTAAGGCAATGCAAGCAATTTTAGGAGCATATGAGCAATTCTGCATACACTATGTGGATGATATTTTAATTTTAGTGAAACTGAGGAACAACATTACTCTCATTTAGAACGGATATTATTAGAGCTTAAGTTAGCAGGATTGAGGCTGAATATAGAAAATGTGAATTTTTTCAAAACCGTTAAATTTCTGGGGTATGTGGTGAACACTCAAGGTATGTGTATCGATAAAGAAAGATTGTCCGAACTTCTGACATATCCGAGACCTAATAACATTAGGAAATTAAGAGCTTTTTGGGGTCCTTAACTTTTATAAAAGTTTGTACCGGGATTTGCTGAAAAAGCGGGTCCATTGTTTAAACTTCTGAAGAAGGGAGTACGATGGAGTTGGACGGAAAGTCAAGAGGCAGCATATTTAACACTGTTGGAACAATTTCACGACCAACTAATTTTGAGGCATCCCAGATTTGATGTAGGTTTCGTACTAAGGACGGATGCATCGGATAGTGCATTAGCAGCAGAGTTGTACCAAGTACAAGAGGGGGAAGAGGTGCCCATATCTTTTGTTTCACGCACACTGAAGCCGCATGAAGTAAATTACACGATTAGTGAAAAGGAGATGGCTGCAGTGGTGTTTGGTGTTACGAAGTTAAAATTTTTTGATAGGAAGACATTTTGTAATCGAAACGGATCATTCGGCGTTGTGTGCGTTGATGAATACGAGATTTTCTAATAATCGAGTATATCGATGGGGTTGTTACTACAGGAGTTTGACTTTGAGATTAGATATATTAAGGGAGAAAATAATTTTATAGCAGACGCGTTTAGTAGAAACAGGGACATGGATAACAAAAGACCGTGTGACATCATGATTGCCATGAACAGTCTACTACAAAATGATTCAGTATATGGAGAAGAGGAGATCTTGAGGAACCAGAGGCAGAGTGAGGAGCTACAGATTGTTAGAACGAAGTTAGAAAGCGAACCGGAATTTAAAACTTCCATATGATAAACGGCTTTTGTGTAAAAAATTCAAGAATTGGAAGTGTATGTGGTGGATAGGGTACAAGCAAAATTAATTATCAAAGATCTGCACTTAAGATATGGTCACATAGGAATCCGAAAGACATGGTTAATTTTAGGGAAACGTTTTTTCTACTAAAGACTTAGGGTTAGTAAAGTCTGTCATCAACACTTGTCACTTATGTACTTTAGGAAAGTACAAAATAGTACGAGTCAGGATGTGGTACAAAGTATACACGTACAAAATCCCTGGACTTAGTTGCTATTGATTATTTGAGCAATCTAGTCCGAAGTACAAAAGGACACAAACATGTGCTGATTGTGACTGATGTGTTTTCGAAATTTACCAAATTATATCCCACTCGGGATTGTAACACAGTCGGAACTAACAAGAAATTGGAACAATTTTGTAGGAAGTAGGAACTTTTAAACGAGTATTAGCAGACAATGCTACTTATTTTAATAATCAAAGATTTAGAGATTATTGGGAGAGGCAAAACGTTAAAGTGGTGTTTTGTAGCATAAGGCATCCTCAAGCGAATCCAGCTGAGCGATATATTCAGGAGACGGTTAAGTTTTTGCGTTTAGCTTCACATAGGAATCATCGTTTATGGGAGGACAATTTGTCTAAGGTTGAATCTTTCATCAATGAAACCCCTAGTACCGTGACAGAAACCAGTCCCATCATGCTGATCAAGCAACAGTATCCCGAAAGACCATGGCAAATTGTGCCTAGGGACGATGAATTCCAACAACTTTTGGTAGATGTGAGGGAGAGGTTAAGGAAGAGAGCTGAAAAATATACAAGGAAGATGAACGCAAGAATTAGAAAGAGGGTAAAATTTAAAGTGGGAGACCAGGTAGTAGTAAAAAGCTTGAGAGTAGGGAAGAGAGATAGGATGACATGTGCTAAACTACACTTGCCATATGAGGGACCTTTTGAGATAGGGGAAGTAGTAGGAGTGCACATATTTATTAAGGGAAGTAGGTACGGGAAATGAGAGGACGGTTTCACGTCAACCTACTATTCCCTTATACCGGAGAACCAGCACCACAGGAGAAATAGGTGTAGAAGAGAGTTAGATTTAAATAGAATAGGGATAGAATAGGTGTATATAGAAGAGTAGAAGTAGGTGTTTATAGAAAATAAAGCTAGGTATAGGATAAATATGGGAGATAATTAGAAATAGGTTTAGGATGAGAATAAAGATTAAATGTAGGAAGAAAATAAGATAGGTTAAGTATAGATATTTCATATAAGATTAGTGGAGAGTTAGGAATAGAGTAAAAGTAGGATAGGCATATAGGATTAGGTAGGGGGAAGTAAAGTATAGTGAAGATTAGTTAAAAGTTAGGAATAGGATAGGTATATAGGATGTATATAGGATTGGATGGATAAGTAGGATGAAGTTAGGGATAAGTTCAGTTTATAGAATTAGGTGAGAGTTAGGAGTAGGATAGGGATATAGGATAGGTGTAAATAATTTTTTTGATTGGAGACAAAGTAGGTAAGTTAGATAGATAAGGGTAGAGAGAGATAGGCAATTTTTTTTGTAATTTTTTTTTGTCTAAATGTTTTATATTTGAAGTCAAATAAGTGGGATTATTTGTATTCAAATAGGGGGAAAATACTCATATTTAGACCAGGGTAGAAAATTAAATAATCACATCAAATAATTTTAATCACCGTGTATAAGGAATTTCATTAAATAATACGCTTTATTAAAACCTTGAAGCATAAATAAATGCGGTTGTTTCAGTAAAATAAGAAATTTAAATTATTTATAAGACGCTTTATATCAAAAGAAGCAGTATTGAAAAGCTCTGCGTGTAATGTAATTATTCCTAAACAAAGGAAATTACGTGCAAAGTTTATATTAATTAACCCTATTTTAAGTAACCGGTAGTAAAACAAAGTGTACATATAATAATTAATATTTAAGTTGTATTCGCTAAAATGAAAGGATAGAAATCAATTTAATTGGAGTTAATTAAACCGTTAATAACATAATACCTATAGAAACTTGTAAAACCCAAGATTAAAATACCACGGAGTAAGGCTCTGAGAATTAATAGTATGTTTAAACACCTGGGTTTATTTAAAAAGCTCATTCGGCGTAAAGTTTGCAGATAATTAATGTTTCAAAGAATCTTGGAGAAACCGGGGCTTAGTATTCACGAGAATGTGCGATACGGGTTTATTAAACCCAGATGACAGTCCGCGTGGACTGAAATAATCGATAATGAAGAATATCAAGTTGCACCAATAAGAACACGGTAGAGAAGGAAAGAGAAATGCGTCAAGCAAAGACACATATTTTAAAAGGCGGGATTTAAGCAACGTCATGGGGTCACAATTGGTTAAAAATAGGATGCAAATATCAGAAGTAGAACAACAATTTCTGTACAAAATCAATTAGTTTTTCTCGGACATGCTTGCGTACCGTGTAGAAATTTTCTGAGATTTAAATGGGGCGAGTGAAAATTCGTAAAAATCGACGTGCGGGCGACAGACTGGGAACAGAGCATGAGAAATTCTAGAAACTGGCCGTTTTAGAAACTCGACCGACAGACAGGCTTTTTGCTATATATACCGAGATGAATGTAAACAAATTCTCTTAGACTTTTGACTATTCGATGCGTTAAAAGCTCTTACATCCGCGACTTGATTGAAGATGTTAAACAGTGCATTTTAGTTTGATAAAATAATGTAAAATTTTGCTCGTATATTTTAGTGATTCAAAATAGTTGGTTATTTACGTGCTAACATGAATGTACTTCAGTGCACTTAGATACAAGGTAATAAAATTTAGTTTCACTGTACCAATTAGCAAAATTTACAACGACAAATGTATACACAAAAGTAGGCAGTTTTGGCGTATATTGGTGAAAGAAGTATGAAGTTATTTGCTATTTTCGGGGGTGTTAATAATTAAATGGTTCAAATACGTGTCTGGATCCACGAAACAAGGGTCAGATATACATAGATGAGTTCCGGAAAAGCCCAGAAACAACTGGTGATGGAGAAAATTTTAAAAGCGTTGAGAATTAGAAGCCGTAAATATAATCCTGTTGGAATGGTGTGATTAACTAAAGGGACGATGCACTTTGAAGCTACGAGGACAGTAACCTTCAGGTAAATTATACTATTTTGTTTGACATTTTGTGTGTGTTGAATAACTTTATAATTGATATACTTTAAATGGACATTAGTGAAATTGTACTAACCATAAAATTTTAATTTTAAGATGAAATTTGCTTGTTGAAGTAGAAAGGAGTATTTAGTTTTGATGTTCGGTAATATGATGAAAATTTGGGTATGTCTTTGAGCTCAATTAGACGAACCTGGTTAATTAACGTAAAGGGGTGGTAGATGCTCCCTTTATACTCAGACTCCGGTCTGCTTATATTGTTATATTAATTAGTAGGCATCCAACAAGGACTTTAATTTTGGATGCACATTAAAAGGATAATAAAATTAATCTTGAAATTCTTTTGAAAACTGAAATTTATGCTGAGTTTTAATTTTGAAATTTTAATGTATTCTGAATATTGATGTAAATAGAGGTAACGTTGATGTTTTTGGTAGGAATGTGTTGTTTTTTTTTATGAATGAGGAGGTTTATAACATTAGATGAGCAGCCGAGGCGAAAAGAGGATCACAGCCGTTTATGACGCCCAATCTGTGGGACTAGAATTTTTTTTGTTGAAAGGATCCAGTTCCCGCATTCAAAGGAGGATATCACAGCAATATATATATATATATATATATATATATATATATATATATATATATTACTATGTAATTTGTAGATTAGAATTAGTTAGGTAGGTGATAGGACAATTTAGGGTAGGCTAGCGTATGTAAATACCATCTGTTAAAAAGTTAAATGTGTAAATACCATTTATTAAATAGTTAAATAGACGTCTTCAAAATCTGGTGTAACCATTAATTAATTTAGAGTAGGACTTGTAAAGTTAATTTTATTTCAGTTTCAGCTTTGTACTTATTTGCAAGGAAATTTTATAATATTTAGGAAGCATAAACAATTAATGTTAAGCATCTATCATAAAGGTCAATTCATTAGTGTACAGTATGAGAATGCAGCTTTAATTATAGTATAATCAGCGTATAATAGTTAAAAAGCTTTTTCATTTTACTTTAGCGTAAGATCAACAATTTTAGGGACATAATTTTAGTAAAGTAGAAACATTTATTTAATATCGTGTAGCATATGTAAATATTACAGGGGAGAATTTAGCATAAGATAGCATTTAAAATCATGAGGTTGGTAGAAAAAGATAGTTTCTGAGTACGAAAGTGCCTTCGATAAACGAAACTCGACTGTTACGATAGACATGCTCTAGGTAACGATTTATTTCAAGGATGGGGCGCGTTGTCAAGAAGCTCATAATAAAATCAATATTTTCTACGAATGCAAGTGGACATTAAAGCAGGCGGGGATCGATATGAAAACAAGGACAGATTGGTTATGACATATAAAAGAGGGATATGCAATTGTCAGGTGTCAGTTACACTTGGTAACTAACAAGGGAACAGGGATAGATTCGAGATTATAAACAAGAGTGAGTTGGGAGATGTTTGTGTAAGATATCGATTTAAATGGGGAGAGAAATTGTGAAACGTAATTGGACGTTACAATTAGAAGAAAGACGTGCTACAGTCTAAGATAAAGAGAGGGAAAATGTTCGTATGTAAGATAGAGAGAGATGAGGTCAGGTTCGTCTTACATGTAGGGCGTGAATCTAATAAGAATTAATGTCAAATGAGGCTAGTTTCGGGGAAGCAAAGCAGCCGTTACACGGTTGGAAGTGATTTTCGCGGTAATTTGGTGTGTTTGGGCGTTAAAATTTCGGGAATTTAACGACCGTTGATGTTTATTTACAAAATTACGAAGAATTAAGGAAGGCTAACTTGGGGTTTTGAAATTTTGTTTCGGTTGTGATTTTGGGTTTTGAGAATTGTGGCAACGGTTAGAAGGTTAACGAGAAAGCTTATTTATGCGGGGTGGAATTGTGAGAAAATTAAGTAACAGGGGGGTACTTTTGGTCTATATAAACACCTAGGAAGTGGTGAGAGGCTCTCTTCTTTTCTGCGCTCGTCATCGACGTTAATACAAGTGGTAGTCAATATTATTCACTGCTTTTAAGAAATTGTTATTTATAATTACACACAGGTTAGTGTACTGTTAGTACTTGTCGTTTAGAAAATCATGAAGTACGTTTAGAAATAAAAGCGAAGTTTATCAAAGTCATGTAAGTACAGACTACAGTTACTTTAGTCGTTGGACTTGCAAGGCGTCCTAAGATGGATTAGTGATTGTAAATGCATCGAGTAATATTTTACTGATGGTGTATGAAACAAGTAGAGGAGTTTGGAAAGTTTGGATGCACTATCGATGGTTAGTTTGAGAGATTTAGATAGCTGCGTGCTGGTAGAAATGGTGTAACTCGACTTGGGAGCGGGTCCATAACTTATAGTCATTATCAAGGGCAACATCATCGAGGGCTAGATTATAGACGCATGCGGTGTGATGGTTTACAGGTAACTGATTTTTATAAAAACATTTTTGTTGAGTTTATTTTATGTGTTCTGAGATTTTGTGCTATTGAGTGCATTTTTATGAATTCTATGGACTTAAGAATTTATTGAACTTTATAATTATATGAAAATATGTTTATGTAGAGAGGAATATTTACAATAATAATACAAAGGCTGTTTATGTACAAAGTAAAAGGGATTTTTTGTTGTTGTTGTGCTATAATTTTGCACACATGGTTAGAAGGATTTTACTGTGAGCTCATATTAAGACAGGGGTTAAAATCAGGCATGAGGTTAGCCCACTTACTTTAAATTTTAATCTAACAACATTTTTGAAAATGAATTGTTTCCTAATCGAGGATATGTAATTTCTATGTATGTGAACCGTTATAATTGAAAAGGTTTTGAGAGTAGTAATTTTTTTGTGTAAATAGAATGTGATGAATTTTGGTGGTTACGTTTTTTGATAGGAGTGTAGGGAAGTATTATTCAGATTGCAGCAACGTTGCAGTTAGGTGAAGTTTGATTTTCAGCAGCCCAGGTAAGCTTCTTAAATAGATTAGCAAGATTTATGCAGTACCAGTAAAGCAGCCGAGGTAAACTTTAGAACAAAATATCGATCCAAGCGTGGGGCTTCTTACAGAGCGAACTACATAACAAAATGGCGACCCAAGCGTGGGGCTACTTACAGAGCGAACTGCATAGCAATATGACGCGAAACATGTGGGGCACGATTCATTCAAGTGAACTGCATAACAATATATATATATATATATATATATATATATATATAATCCACATTTCGAATGCAAATGCATGTTTGTCCGGCAAATCAATGGTCGTAGGTCCAAATCCAGCTGCAGCTGTTGTTTTAGCGGTTTTCAATTACCAGTTCGATTTGATATGATAATTCAACTTTACATAAACAAGTTGGGTTTTTATTTCATCTTATAACTGTTAATATATATATATATATATATATATATATATATATATATATATATATATATTATAAAACTGATTACGGTTATTGAGGACTTCAGTCTTAAGTAACCGTAATCAGTTTTTATAAAAATAAATATGCAGGACATGATATTATTCAATATCAACTATATATATATATATATATATATATATATATATATTGATAAGAAACATAAAAACAACAAAAAGATTGCTGAAACCATAAGTGTAGAGCACAGCATTGTATGACTGTGAAACTTGGACAGTAGGAGAAGCGGACAGGAAAAGAAAGAAGCCTCTTAGAATGTTATGCTTCAGATGTATGATGATGTTAGCGTGGAGAGATTAAGTTAATAACACAGAGGTTATAGAAATAGTAGGGGAATAAAGGTATCTGTGGAAAATAAAAAATAATTGGAGAAATAGAAGGGCAGGATACGTTCTATGGCATTTTTCGAGAATAGTGCGGGTTATATTACAAGCAAATATATAAAAAAAGAGGTAGATCTAGATCAGACTTTTGCTTGCAGATAGTGAAAGATGCAGACTGTGTGAATTTTAGGGCAATGTGTAGGTAAGCTTAGAATAGGAAACAATGGAGGTACGAGTCTAGCCAGTTCCAGGACTAAAGACTTAATGATGATGATATTAATAAGACTCCATTTTGTTCGTAGAGGTTGAACACCAAATCGCATTCAGATAATATAAATGAGTCAACCTTTATTACATACATCCTCATATAGCAAATACACTTTGTATGAGCAAAATTAGGCAAGATTTTATGCAACATTTCATTCCACATAGAAACTACTTAAAAAAGACTTGAAAGTAGGAAACTGTGAAACCTTCATTAAAGAGTGTTCGTTTTTGGAAAATTTAAGTAAAGTTTTGTAAATCATTCCATTCATTATCAACGAAAGTTATTAAAAAAATAAACGCACTAATGTAAACTGAAAAATTTCATTTATTATGAAAAATCATGCAAATATTATTAATCGTGTTATATTAGGAACTTCAAATTCCTGGTACATTCAATCGGTCACGTAGCTTGTATCCAATTTTGTTGTACGAGCCACACTTGTAAGCGATAAAACTAACCTATTATTTGCAATTGGAGATAACTGAATTATATCAGTACAAACTTTATTGGAATTTTGCCTGTGAGAATATTAGATATTTAAACCTTTCAACATAGAGAATTTTAAAAGGTTTGAAATAAAGATCGTTCATTTACTATGGTGTACGTGAAATTTCTCAAGTTCTGCACCAGACGTGGTTTTGCAATTTCCTTCATACAAGCACTCTGTTAATGGCGCTAATGTTTATAGATAAGAGTATACGTACTAGGAGAGGATGATTATTAATTTTTTAGTGAAAAAGTAACATGTATATACAGAATTAAATAAAGGTGAAAAGTAAAATCGTGCGCAAATTTGACTTAGCCAATGCAAATCGTAGGTAATATTACCTGACTAGTGTTTTTAGCAATGATAATTCTAGAGCTTTAAATTGCCACCCAAACTACAAAGAACCACCCTAAAATTTAAATCACCATCCTAAGTTTAAGTACCACTATTCATGCCATACGTTTCACTTTAAATGGTTTTATTACTCCAAGAGGATTTTTATCTAATAATGCGTTCACTGGAAGCTGTTGTTTTAATTTAATTGGTTTGATGCTGCTTAAATAAGATTTGTGTTTTGAATTTTAAACTGGATGTCGATCTGGGTAACTTTGTTAGTACATCCATGCTTGTGGAAGATGCCTATATTCAGTAACCGTTTATTTGGAAATAATTCTAATCTAGTCTACTGCAGTCAAGGTCCGATTAGTTTATAAGTTGTGTGTTTTATGTAAAGAACAATTAATTAGAAAAGCGTGTTGTACATTAGATAATTTTAAGATAATATTTAGTAGTTGTAAGATTTTATTAATGCTATATCCATTAGGAGAATGATTTGTAACTAAGAGCAATTTACACGAGTTTTTGTGGTAAAAGGTATTTTTATAAGTTGTTACGTTTTATTTTAAAGCTTTCGAGAATTAGAATTATTAATTTAGAAGTTAGTGACTTTAATTTAACATTTGTAAAAACTCCCGTGTAATTAGTGCAATTCCGTCGATGTTGTGAAACTCCGGGAATAGTAACGTTTACACGGATCTCGGCGTCAGTTACTTATCATTGCAAATGTAAGCGTTGATGCAGAGTTCTGGTGTGAGTAGAAGTTATCTTCACCACAGCAGCGAATGGAAGTGTGTTGATTTCGATTGTTGAGAGAAGACATAAAAAGCGAGGACAACCAATTAGTCAGGCAGATTCTATCGTACCGCCATCAATAAACTTATCGCACCGTTACCGGGTAGTGCTGATGCGATTGCTGTCGTTCTCCCCTTTTTACATATCGTCTCGTCAAGGAAGCCCTACCGGTAGCTGCAGCAACTCCAACCACGCTACAGGGCCAAGCGGAATGGCCTGCGCTCCCTGGGACGCCCAACACCTGACAATACCCCAGGGTAAGTGTTTGTAATAACTTTAATTTATTTGCCGGGGATTTATTGATAGGGTTGAGCATTATAATTTAATGAGTGTTATAATTTCCGAGTTGAGAGTGGTCTAATTTTGGAGGTGTATATTAGACAGCGTAAATTGATACTTTACTAAGTTTTATGTATGTTTTTTGTTATTGACTTTGTCCTGCTACTTATTTTGCCTTGATCGTTTTTTAATTTTGCATTTCTATAATTTTTGTGTTATTTAATGTACTAATTAAGTTGGAGAGTCTTTGTTCTACTCACTAAATAGTTGAGGTAGTTGTTTTTCATCTAGGTTAAGATTCTAGGACTGCTGAATAGAAGAAGTGACTACGAGTTCAGAAGCAGAAAAAATTTAGCGCCCAAAGTAAAGGATTTTCTTGTATGACATAACTTCTACATCAGACATCGATATCACGCCATTTATAAAGCGACCAGATTTACCTAAACAGATCGTACTAATATTTACATAGCCATTAACAAAACAATAACTTGATTGTTTCATAAATATAAATAATATCAATAATAGCTATGCAAATATTAGTTCGATTTGTCTAAGTAAATTCACTTTTATGATTTTCATTAGAGAGTATTTACATACATCTTGTTATACGCATAATTTAATTTGCAGACTGCAAAAATCTTTTATTTATATACATATATTGGTAATTACATCAGGCAAACTTATTTTCAATGTTATATTATTAGTTAATAAAGTGAAATAATGACTTAGTTTTTCTTGCAAAGCCTGAATGATTGCTTCAAATCGAATTATTAAATGGCAGATGGGAATATTATGTCCCAGGCAAGATTCGAACCGGTACCTTTGGCTTTCGCAATCAGTGCTTTAAACAGTTGCCCCATCTGGACGTATGACTACAATCGGAAAATATACAAATATAAATTGTGTACACAACCATACATCAGTCTAACTTTCAATTACGTTTACCATTTTTGTCAATCATATCTGACAGTGTCGTGTTTTTGATTTATGCCAAATATGCAGCGGTAAAACTCACGGCTTTATCGCCGAGAATTTCAGCGTCGTTTATGCTAACTATTGTATTAGTAATTGCACTAGGCAAACAAATCGGGCGAGAAAAGATACAAGTTTGAATCCTGTCCGGGACCTACTATTTGCCATCATTCAACTGCTAGCTCGATTTGAAATGATCATTTGGGCTTTACATAAAAGTCTAAATTATTATTTCACCTTATTAACTGAAAATCAGTTTGCCGTATGGCATTACTAATATTTGTAATTAATGGTTGGCTGACAGACGTGAGTTTAAGCGCCACATGCTGTTCTTATCTGACATAAGTGAAGAACTTGACACTGTCAGATATGCTTAGCAAAAATGCGGAACCTAACTGAAGGTTAGGTTGATTTATGGTTGCGCATATGATTTAGATTTATATAACCACCCGTCCGGATGGAGCAATTTGATAGCGCATCGGCCGCGAAAGTCAAATATAGTACTGTTCCTTATATTTGCCATCGAGACCAAGATTTAATTTTTCTGAAAGGGTTGAGACTATAATATCCGAAGAGGATCGAGAGTTCCGTGGATAAGAAACGTTAGGTCTACTACATATGCGAATGTGTTGGTGTTGGGAATGTTTAAGTTTACGAGGGAATTTATAGCTAGGTTTCATAGGGTGAGGAATAGGCGAGATCCTTGTGGACTTCCTAGTGTTAGGGGTATTATTACGTAGTAGTAGTGTTATCGTACGTGTGGGCGGCGTCTGAAAGTATATAGGCTTGGCTTGATTATTTGTTTAATAAATACAAACAAAAATAATTATAAATAATTATAAATACATGAAAATAAAAATGAAACAGTTAAAATTGAATGATTTTGACAGTTTGAAGCACTTCGGAAGTCTTCGGTAATCTTCGGAAGTATTCGGATGATTTGGTGGTTGCTTGTGGAACCAAGTGAAATTTGAACACTTATTGAATGAATGTACAATTTTGAGAGGCTGATACGTCTTTGGTGGTCTTCGGAACTCTTTGGAAGGCTTCGTGTTTCTCTTGTGAGGCAACGTGAGGGTATGAAGAATTATGGTGTAAACGTATGTACAGCTTGGAGGAGTTCGGAGGTCTTCGGTGATCTTGGGAACCCTTCGGAAGGCGTCGCGGTAGTGGTGCGTTAGGCCTCGTCGAGTGAGTCGCCGTTGAACTCTACGGGGGTGTTGTCCCTGAGGTAGATTTGACAGACAAAATCACAATAACGACTTATCTGTGGTGGATGTAACGGAGCTTAACGCCCATACGCAGTTTATTAACTATTGATTGATGAATTATAGTGACGTGCCCTAGGTACGGCGGCGGACGGACAGCGTCACCGTCGGAGAATACGCAGGCTATGGAGAGCACTGCGCGTTGAAGTATAGCAGGCTATGGAGAGCGCTGCTCGCTAAAGTGTTAGCAGGCTATGAGGAGCACTGCCAGTTAATTCTTTAGGTTATGGGGAGCACTAAGGAATGTCTTTGGTATAATTTGTAATCATATTTATACACTTACATTTCCTATGTTTCCTGTGTTGAAAAACATTAAAATGATGTCTTTATCCAATGAAATTGTGTGTTTCAATTTTTGAGTATAAAAGAATCTCCAAATTTTGTTTGACCAATGAGCATGTTGATTTTTGGGTACCACAAAATGGAAACAGTTGAAAATTCTCGCGATTCTTAGTTTGTTCTGTGTTCACTCATGTAGTTTGATATAGTCAACAGCATTCTTTAGTTTGTTCCGTGTTCAGCTCGGGCTTGGTGATATAGTCAACAGTAGGTTGTTTCGAGAGTTTTGATTCGGAATGTGAGAAAAGAATAAATGGCTTTGTAAGTATTCGATAGGAAATTTGCTTGTTTTATTTGATTTAAGATGTTAGGCCATCAAAAAAGGTCCAAGATGGATTTGAAGTCTATGAAAAGGACGAGAAAATTTTTGCATGGAAAGGAATTTGCTGTAAAAATACGAGATCTAATTGTATTCTCATCACTGTGACCTTATCTGAAGTCATGTTAGTTTGGAGATAGAAGGGAGTGTTTTTATACGTTGGGATTGATTTTTTAAGTGGTCGAGAGAGAAAAGTAGTGCAATAGGCCTATAGGAGGTTGGATTATCGGCAGGTGTATCATGTTTGAGATTAGTATAATAATTGATGCTTTGAAAGCATCAGGAGACGTGTCCGTTAATAGACATTTTTGGAAAAGGGCGTGAAGGATGATGTCATGAGTGACCAGAATTTTTGTAAACAAGGATTGGCAACTTGGTTAGGACCGGGTTCTTTTAGAAGGTGAAGTTTAACCATTGTCGAATCTAGGTCTTCAATCAGTATTTCAGTGTCCGGTGCTATAGTGAGATGGATTATTGTGTTGTTTATTTGCTGTGTTGTAGGTTAAGGACGTCCGGTATTCGAAATAGGATTGCGGAATCAAGTAGGATAGAGAGGGTATTGTCTTTGGTAAGAAGTTGGTTGTTTAAGGGCGAAATTAGAATATAACGAGTTGGTGGTTTTATAAGGCTTGGATAAGTCTCTGAGGGTCGGCATTTGGTTTTGAAATGATGTCCGGTAATGTCAATTTTAACGTTTCCGGTATTGTGTTTGTACAAGTTTCGTTTTCTGGAGTAAGATTCAACAAGTTGTTAGATATCCAATATGGTGAATAGGGGGTTTCGTCTTGCACTATGTTTTGTAAGTAGTAGCGCTTTTTTGATATTGTTTAGGTCGTTTGGCCATCAGGGTGTTGGTTTGGTTGCGATGTGTCTAGTCGGGGTAAAGGTGGTGGCAGCATTTTGCATGTTTTTTATTATTATCTTAGTGTGTGCGGATCCGTGTGTTTGTGTTGTCGTGAAAGGAAATCTGGAGACTTTGCTGTTAGGGACTGTAGCTTTATTGTTAAATGCAGAGGATTTATTGAACAGTCGTTTAGGGCTATTAGGGAGGATATTAGAAGATATCGGATTGTGGTCCATATAAACTAGTTATTTTTATGTGTTGGTTAAATGTTTGTATAAATTTACATTTGTGCTCCACCTAATTCTAGAAAAACTATCCGCTATTGTAGTTGCTATACAAAACAAGGACAGTGTGATCGAATGGCGTTTACAGCCCACAGACAAAATATTATTCCAGAAATTTGTTTAAATAAATGTACTTACGAGCGATGTGAGAAAATAATTGTATGGATAGCTGAGCATCTCCATTTCCTTGGCTTGCTGCAGTATATTAATGATTTCATCCGTATCGCAATCCAGAACGATCTTTGTTACACCAAAATTCTTAAGCTCCTTGAACAACGTCCTATAAATTCAAACTTCATTAATGCCAACCGCTTAATTTACTTTACCTCTGGTCATTGTCCTGTTCAAGTTGTCTAACCATAACCGGATTATCCGATACATCCGTCACTTTAAGTATCTCATGCAATCTAATCAACCCTTCGTCGTGTTGATACACAATAACGTAATTCCTCCAGTTCATATGCTTCAAAATAGTCGCATACCCTTCTGATAATAAATCACTGAAGGATAAAAGTTAATAGCAATTGGGGGTGGAGTAATTTTGGATGGCTTGCCAAGATGTTTGTATGTACGGTATCTCAAGTTTTTTACATATGGAACGCGTTATTGAATCAATACGCAAAGCTTCAGGACCGAATATTGCTATTACGCCATTAGGAGCATTAGTTATGTTACAAACTGAAACAGACGTAGGTTTTGCATAATTTTGGCAATACTAAACAACTGTTTATTAGCTTTGAGCATTTCCAGTAGAAATTTTAATATAAACACAGAATTGTATTAGTTTCTAGAGAACTAAACGTTTATCTATCAATGAATTAAAAAACTTAGTTTTCGGTTGAGGAAAGCCTATTTTATTTGAAGAAGTGCACTTGATTCGAAGATGAATTTGAATATTATCCTATAAAGAAATGCCATATAACGAAGACTTTTTAGGAACAGATGTAGAAGCGGCATTTGTTGTAAATCGCATTTAAATTTCCGATGCCACCTCCATAGAAATCTGTCGCCTAAATATAGTCGAAATCAGGAAAGAATGAATGCACTCATAGGTTTCTGAATTAAAAAACGATATACTTTCAAATCTTATGCATTAAGATTCCGATAGATCCTTTAAAAGTATGTCGTTTTTTAATTCAGAAACCTATGACGTGCATTCATTCTTTCCTGATTTCGACTATAATTTGACTTATGACAGTAAAGGCACAGTTTGAACTCTTGCAGAAGCAAATTAATGTGTATATAGTTTCAATTTACAATAAACGCATTAAGTTTCATCAAGTTCTACCGCTGAGTAATTAAAGTATTGGGTTACTACTGGAGCTTTTAAAAATGATAGGAAATATACAGACTTAAAGTCTAATTATATAAATCTAGGATAATCAAACTAGCTATTCATCCCTACATTTGATCAATTTTTAATTTAATGAACGAAAGATGAATGTTTTCGTATGTAAATGAATATGTTTACATGAGAATCGAATTAAATCAGTAGCGTATGCGTGTAAGTGTTTGTGTGGGTGCGTGCGTGCGTGCATTAGTGGGTGCGTGTGTGCGTACGTGCTATTTAAATAAGATGTTCTTCAAAATCAATGTTAATAATGAGTTTTACAAAATTTGCGGTTAAACGAACCACTTACTGCACACTAAATGCAGATCGTATTTTATTCTTCTTTAAAACACTGTTTATAGTTCGTTCCATACATATGCCTTCAACAATCCAATTCTTGTTTCTAATGTTTGTTGTTTTCGAATATAACAATTGCTTGTTCTTGCTAGCAACCCTTATACTAATCTTTTGTGCACTTTTCCTTTTTTATTGTTTTCTAAAAATATACTCTATTTCACTGACATTCTGGTACGCAACCTAACTTAAGTATTTGCCGAATAAATAGTTTTCTAATTACTCTTTTCGCACAATCGACATTTGTTAAAAATATTGCAAACCCAACACTTGTAGTAGTTTACGATAACCATAAGGTTTAAATACAATTACCTTTTTCATCATTAGGTTTTGCGTCCTGGAACTAGTTGAACGCGTTCTTCCACTGATTTTCTATTCTGAACTAACCTACATATTTCCCTAAAATTCCTACAGCGTATATATTTCACTATCTGTATGCAATAGTCTAACCTAGGTCAAACTCTACCCCTCTTTTATCCTATTTCTGCTTCTAATATATTCCGCCCTATTCCCTTATGCTTTAGTATGTGACCTATCATCCTATCTTCTCTTTTTACTGTTTTCCACATATTTCTTTCTTCCTCATTCATTTCTAGAATCTTTTTGTTCTTTACTTTATACGTCCATGATATCTTCATCGTACGCCTGTAGCACCATATTCCAAAGGCTTCAATTTTTTTCCTGTCCGCTTCTTCCACTTTCACGTTTTACAGCCATACAGTGCTATGCTCCACACACATGCTTTCAGCAATCTTTTCCTTGTTTCTGTGTTTGTTGTTTTTCAACATAGTAGTACTTTTTTCTTGTTAAATGCAGCACAGCCTTATGCTAATCTTAGTTTTATATCTTTTGCACCTTTCTCATCTTGTGTTATTTGGCATTCTATCTAGCAAAAATCCTTAACTTTTTGTAAGTTCTTGTTTTCTATTTGTATTCTGGTTTTTGACTTATTTTCCCTGATTTATTATCCAGTAAGATTTGAAAAGAAGGAATTTTTATACACATTTTATGTACAATTTATTATTGCAACGCTTATTATCGAAACAATTATTCAGCAAAAGTCTGAATTTGATACAATTATAGCAGACATTTATAATTACATACAATCCAAGTAACAGTAAGTGATCCTTTAAATAACTTTAGTGCAAACTTGACTAAGGTAACAGAGAATAAATAATTTATACAAAATGAACTCAGAAAACTTTAGATTATATTTAGATTCGATTCCAACATACGATGGTAATCAAACTTTGTTTAGAATATTCATAACCTCGTTCGAAACATTTCTGAAGTGTTTTTACAAACAGGGAGACCTTCAAAAGAATATGTGGCTATTAAGATTAATTTTAAGTAAATTAACGGACAGAGCTTTAACGTTAAAAGCGAGTAGGAACGATTTAACCGACTGGGAAAATTATAAAACCGTATTAATTGCGTATTACCCGAAGACAGGTAATTATGCAAATCCAGGCCAATAACTCAGAAAACTACGAACGTAACAACCCTTACGAAAATAGCGAAGAGGACGATGAAGAAAACGCGTACTCAAATTTTAAGTTTGACAGAACCATATACGACCAGACGTAATAAATTTAAACAATATTAATCAGCACATTTTACCCTATATAGAAATACCACAAGCTAAAATTAAATTATTATTCGATTAAGAATCTTCAAAAACTTTAATTAGCTCAAAACCGTGCAGAAACATTATTTAAATTTTGTAGAAAGAGAACCTTTTAAAATCAAAACATCACACAAAACGACACTACACCAGTTTATTGCGAATATACTTTTACCAAAACTTTCAACGTAACAATGAAACACAAATTTTGCATTTTTGAATTTAACGACAAATACGACGGATTGATAGGCATGGATCTTTTAAGAACATTAGGAGCAAATATTGATAAAAAAAAATCAATTATTAAGAACAAAACACGGACAAATACCAATTAAATTTTAAAACAACAGCATTCAAACCGATCAAAAATACACAATCGAACCTAAGACAGAAAAACCAGTAAACGTGTTAGTAAATTCAAACAGTGAAATAGAAATCATAAATCACTTCATTTCAACAAGGAGTAGAAACACCCTCCGCGTTAGTACATATAAAAAACAACTGCGCCACTACGACTATTTGAACTCCAATGACTACCCCATAGAAGTATCTTTAACGACACCAATAGAAGTGGAAAAAATAAATTTTAACGAAATGGAAATCGACGAGGACTCTGAAAATAATTCCAACGCCGCAAATCACAATAAAATGTTAAAGGAAAATCTAATTAACATTCGTTTTAATGATAATATTAATACTGAAGAAGAGAGCGCGATAAAAGAATTATGTTTTGAATGCAGAGATATACTCCATTGTGAAGGAATACCTTTAACTTTCACCGACACCGTCAAACATAGTATTAAATTAACAGATGATAAACTGATTTTCACCAAAGCGTATAGACCACCCCGATCAAGTCAAGAAGAAGCAGATAGACAGGTAGCAGACGTAGTAAATCAAGATATTATTCAACATTCGAATTCACCCTGGAGCAGCTACGTACTACTTGTACCAAAGAAATTAGATGCCTCCGGCAAACGCAAATGCCAAATGGTTATTGATTACTACCAGATATCACAGAAATATTGGACAAACTAGGAAAATGTTAATATTTTTCGACGTTAGACCTAGCCTCAGGATACCACCAAATGGAAATAGACGAAAAAACATGACCAAAACAGCTTTAAGTACACCTAGAGAACACAATGAGTACAAACGCACGCCGCTTGGCTTAAAGAACGCACCCGCCACTTTTGAAAGGGCTATGGACAATATTTTGAGAGGGATACACACGGAAAAATGTCTTATGTATCTTGATGGCATAATTGTATATTCAACGTCATTCAACAAACACATTGAGAGATTAAGAGAAGTTTAAGAAAAGCTCACCTTAAAGTACAGCTGGATAAGAGCGAATTCTTGCAAAAAGAAGTAGCATTCTTAGGACACATAATAACGCCACAAGGTGTTATACCAAATCCAGACAAGACAAATGCTGTATTAAACTACTCTTTACCAAAAACGAACAAAGACGTCAAAGGATTTTTAGGACTCAGCGGATATTATAAAAATCCATTAAAGGTTATGCATAAATACCTAAACTACTAACAAATTGTTTAAAGAAAGGTAATAAAATCGAACACACACCGGAATTTATTAAAGCAGTAGAGAAAGTTAAGTGTATTCTTACGAATCACTCTTTGTTGGAGTACCCTGACTTTTCAAAACCGTTTATATTAACAACGGACGCATCCAATATTGCTTTGGGTTCAGTATTGAGTCATGGCAAGGTAGGTAACGATAAACCCATTAGTTATGCATCACGAACATTAAACTAATCTGAACAAAAATATAGTACAATTAAAAAGGAACTATTAGCCATAATTTGGTCAACAAAATATATTAGGCCATATCTTTATGAAATGAAATTTTAAATATACACAGACCACAGACCATTAGTATGGTTATGTAAACTAAAGGAACCCAATTCAAAATTACAGAGACGGAGGAATAGATTAGAGGAGTATGACTACAAGATCACATATATAAGAAGGGAATGTATTACAATAATGCGGACGCATTGAGCCGAATACAACTCATCGCCATAAAGACAGAGTCAGCTGCAGGTAACGTAAATGAAACCGAGATGAGAAAAGACCCAGAAGAAATAAAAGCTATACATTTAACTTAAAATGGCATACCAAAAATCGCAATTAAAATTCTAAACAAAGCAATAGATACAAAACCAAATCAATTTATAATTACCGAAGCTTTAACCAACCCCGACCCGGTAAAATATACAAAAACAGACAATAGGGAAATATATCACATTCAAATAACGATAAGATAACAACGGGGAACAAATAATTAAAATTCTAAAAGAGTATACCCCGGAAAATAATCGTTTTTACTTTTATTTCACAACAGAACATTTGTACCAAAGATTTTCAGAACTATATATTCGTTTGTTTAATAATTCAGGACCAGAAATTATCAGATGCACACGAAAACTAATAACTTTAGATGACCCAAATGAAATAAACGACGTAATCCGCAACCAACACGAAGGTAAAACAAATCATCGTAGAATAAACGAAATCCAAAAACAACTCATAAGGAGATACTATTTTAAAGATATGAAAAAATTAACCACGGATTTTATTAATCAATGCGAACTATGTGACAGAGCAAAATACGACAATCACCAAAAGTACCCTTAATGTTAACTAAAACACACACAAACCTTTTCAAAAATTACATGCAGACACTTTGGTAGTAGAAGCTCAGAACTTTTTATAAATTGTAGACGCATGCACAAAGGAAGGACAAGCCATACCCATTACTTCAAAAACTAGTATTAATGTAACTCAAGGACTTTTAAAATACTTTACATTTTACGGTACACCCGAATCAATAACTTCAGATAATGGAATTGAATTCAGTAACGAGACTATACAAAATATCCTAGAACTTCATAAAATAAATATTCATTTTATAACAAAAAATCATCCAGAATCAAACGGATTGATTGAACGATTACATTTAACCTTATTAGAACAGAGCAGACTTTTAAGATTACCAATTTAATGTCATATGCCCTAATTGCGTATAACAAAACAATTCATTCTTCAACTAACTTTACACCCCTCGAATTAACATTAGGACATTCAGACTCTCGCAACCCTTATGATATACACTACAATAAAGAAGTATATCAACAATACGCTAAAGATTATAAAGAAAAATAAAAAATTACTTACGTCAATAATAAATTAGACAGCAATAAGGAACGCGTTACAAAACCCGCAATGAAAACGCCAATATAAACAAATTCGCAGTACTACGGACGGTTTGCGAAAGAAACTTTAAAAGTAAACGATACAAAACGGCCCCCAGAAATTTAGGTCCGTTTAAAATCAAAAAGATTTCAGATAGAAATGTAGCAGTAGTGGAAAACGGAAAAACCATAAGATAGCTACATTTAAAGAATTTAAGACACCCTATAATTTCTGATGGACAGCCATCACCCTTGCCGTCAACCTCCACCTAGGTAGAACAGACGACAACGAAATAGTAGTAGAAGATATAAAAAACAACCCCAGTATACTTCCAGTAAAATTGGCAAGTATGCAGAACAATGTAGACTATTGGACTTTAGTACAGAAATTTGATTTAACTGGAGTAAAACAAGAGTTTTGTATAATTAGAGATAATTATGACAGACTGAAGGAATCAAATCATTTATAACTCATAGTAAATTACGCTTGAAGTAACATAATCTAATGTACTTGTATTTGAAAAAATAGCCATAGCAAAAGGTTATGTAAAGAATTATGAAATTACATTTTTAATAGAGATTCCAATTGTAGAAATTCATCCTTACAATTATTATCCTTTATTTGTTCTCCCTGTCAATGTCAAGTTATTATTCCTAAGACCAAGTTTCTTTTCCTAAATAAACTTAGGTATGGATTCACAAATAGAAAATGCAAAGAAGTGGCATCCGGCCAATACTAATGTCAGTCATTAACAACAGCAGCTATTCAAACAGATATCCCTTGTAAAGTGCAATTATTACGATTCCCTAATGTGCCTTATGTGCCAAAACCAGTACAACTTACAAACATGAAAATTCAGAAAATAACGGACAACAAATGGATTACTGTATTTCCCCAAGAAGTAATAGCAACCGCCAATTGCAACAAAGACGAAAACAGTTTAGCCCTAATTTGAAGCAAAATGATCACCATAAAGGCAGATTGTTATTTGAAAGTAAAAAGTGAAATTATTCGAGTATATCAAAACCAAGTAGTGACGAAGAAATTTGCAAACCTACCCTAACTACGATTCGAAATCCAAACCGAAGACAGCGGAATTATCCAAAAGCCGATGCAACTGGAACTTCTAGACCTCAACAATCTCAACAACGCAGTAAAGTTAATAAATAATTACAAAGAGCATTTGAACGATTTAAAAGTGCTCAAGTTACACTATGATAATATTAGTGCTGGGACAATTTTATTGATTATTGTAATATTATTATTGGCTGTATGCTTGTTGTATAAAATGTATATTAGATATAAAATTAAGGTAACAAAAATGAAAAACAAAGAAACCACAAATGAACATTTAGGTACGATGAGTTTGTAAAAATTAAGTGCAACCCTTAATTTTCATATAAGTCGGGAGGAATTACATATTCCCCATATTAAAATGTATATAAAATAAATGTAATTATAATGTCTTCAGTAATTGCATGTTACATTGTATTAAATGAAGGTTATGTAATTAAAGTTTAACAGAGTTTATATCAGAAATAAGAAAGTAAACGACTACCTTGTATTCCAGAGGCAATCTGATGCTGCAGGTGCAGAAACAATGAACTGCAATAAAGCAGTCTTAATTAAATTTACTTAGAATAAGACATTGTACGATTATCGAGAAACTGCAGACAGCAAGATCTGCACTTTCTCACAAGATGAAGTGAGACCAGAGACTTCATAAATACTGTGTGGAGCCCTTGATCGCAAGTCGAACTTCATAACTTTAACATTGTTGGTTGCTCAAGCTACTCATTATGATTATTGATTATTGATTTATTAAAATATTAATTTATACTATTTGTCAATTTCAATTACTTAATGTTTAAGGAACATAAACGTGTTGTAAAGAAAATAAGTCATTTTTATAATTAAAACAAAATTGATAGAAGTGTCATTGGACATAAAACTTTTAAAAAAAAAGCTCCCAACGACCCAAAATCTTTCTCGCGTAGCTACAATTTTATAGCGGGTTTTGTTTCTCACCGCGGGAAGCGAGGCATTCTCGTTTGGTTGTTCGTGTCATCAATATGAAAAAATCGCTAGCCAGACGGGCATGGAGAATTACATTTCAAGTATAGTTTAGTTGGAGGCTCGTAGTCAAGGCCTAAGAAAATCAGTTTCCTTAATGATAATTCAGGTATTTAATTTAATAATTGTTAACTTCGTATTTTAGCGCAATATAAAGATCACGTTTTAAAAAAGTTTATTAGAATATTTTAGTATATATTTGGAAGTACGTTTAAATATGGTGTAATTTGAAGATTGGTTTTACACCGCGATCAAGAATTTCAAGAACATTTTTATTCTACACGTGGTTCAAATTAGACAAGTAGAAGACATACATTGCTAGCTTGGTAACAGATTGAATTTTAACGTTCACTATCAACAGGTGACCTTGTGACGCCAGAACAGTTGCTACGTTTATCTATTGTAAACCGAAAAGAATAACACCAAGCAACAAGTACAAGAACCACGAAAAAACCCCTAAGAATCGCACAAAAGGAAATAAAACAGAATTTGAGTGTAGTTGTGTGTGAGTATGTGTGTGCGTGTGTGTATGTATATATGTGTGTGTGTGTGTGTGTGTTGGAACGCTTTAGTCGCCTCTTAGGACAGGCAGGTCGTACCATGGCTTACTTAAAATTCATTCCATGGTACGACCTACCTAACGTAAGAAGCAACTAAAGCGGGGCAACACACACACACACACTCGCTCACTCACATACTTATACATCAACACACACCACACATACACACATGCATGCACACGCACACACATACTCATACATAACTACACTGGGATTCTGTTTTATTTCGTAGGGTTTTTTTGTGGTTCTTGTACTTGTTGCTTGATGTTATTCTTTTCGGTTTACAATAGGTGAACGAAACACAGTTTAGCTGTTTGTTTACGCTTTTCGTTTGTATAAATGAATTAAATGGCACTGGGTAAGTTAGATAACTTCTTTATCCTACCCACAGATGTTTAGATTTTGGGACTCTGATTTTGTAATGAACAATAATTGTTTACCTGTTTGAGTAAAGTTTTTTATCATGCTAAGCTTGAAGTAAACAAAGAACGCTACTAAAGTTTAAAACGCTTGCTTTACATTTAGTGAAATTTGAATTGTTAGTAAATGCCTTAAACAGCAGAGATAAATTTTTCTGGATTTACATTTTGAGTTTAAACGAAATTAAAAAGATTTGTGACTTAGTCAAATCTGAATAGACCTTAATAGATTGTTACTTAAATATTTTTGCCGATTAAATTATAGCTCACTCTCAGATGTAATACGTTTTGTAGGATATGAAATTCTCTATACATATTACGGTTTAGTAACTACTTAAATAAAAGGAGTCTGGTTCATTTAATTTATTTTGTAGATATAAAAGTTGCAAAATTGTCTATTCTAGATGTGCATAAAAGAAATTAATTTTGATAATATAATTATTTTGAACATTACTACATCTTATTTTCTGACGAATTAATCCTGTCTAAGGTGAACAGAACTCAGATCATAAGTCCTTTTGGTAACTCAAGTAAGCAACGTATATAGGAGTTTAAGAAAAAAATAATTGAAGAGGTTGCTTTATGGACAAAGGAATTATTTTCAGCAATCAGTAGTGCTGGGATTAGTGCCTCATACAAGTGCTTAACGATTCTGAGTTTTATTATGCTGTTACATGTTGGATACTGAAGTTGGTTTTTGGTTTAACTAATCAAAATGTTTCCTTTTCAAGTATGCATTTGTTGAGTCACAGTTACGCATGCTTTGGTAATAACTTTTCAGTTTGGAAATTTTTAGGGTTAGAAGTTTTCCCCAAGGGCTGTTAATAGTGAGTTTGTAACATACTGTTTTAATACGCTTTAATAGTTCTATTATTTCTAAAAATAGTTATTTTCTAGTTTAATTTTAGCATTCTAATTATTAGAATGAAGGCCTTGTAGCATAAATAGGTCTGCAATTGTAGCGGCTGCAAGATCACCCAAGTAGCTTCCCAGCGAAGTTTCCAGGAAGATCTAATCCAAGAGTCAATCAGTTTTCTAAAGGCACTTACTTTAAGGGCACTAAACATGTCAGATTAGTTGCTATCTATGATTAGATGTCAATCATGCTTTAGGATCCTATTTATGTCAGGGTGGTCTGAAGCAATTTTTCAATTAGCGGAGCACTCAACTAAAATTAGTTCGGAGAGCTACTTGTGTGGCTATCTTAGGCATTGGCAGTTTAATTAATCTTAAAGATTTACGACCGGCGTATCCTAAGCCGAGTATGAGAGCCAAGAAAGGGGTTATTTTTCAATTAACTTAGATGTATATAAGGATGCCAGCCGGTGGCAATCGGGGTTGTTTATTTCCAGACGCGTTAGAGGTTAAAGCTGGTTGTTTATTTCCAGACTGAGTGAAGTGTTTTATTTCTCTGAAGTCAAGTGCGTGCCGTTATGTTCAAAGTTAGTTTATTTTTCTGAGTAAGTAATTATTATATATGGTATTACTATGAACTCAAAGCTGTGTTATGCATCATAAGTCATTTATTTGTTTAAATACAATATCTGTCGACTTTCATAACATACAACTTCGGGTTAAATCTCCGTTCCAGTATTTAATCCCTTTAGGTTATTGATAAAGACCGCATCTTTTGAAGGGTTTCTTATTTTATTGTGTTTCGACGTAGTCCGAGGCTTGTAATAACTAAGCCACGAATTCCGTTATTATACTATTTGACCCGTGTGAAGGTCATGTTTTTCCTGTTATTGATGACCCCGTGATTAAAGGAAGGTCGTCTCAGTATGCAAGTTAGTTAGACTACGGTAGCGTTAATTAATTATATGTATTGGGGTGTTTGCACCCAGAACTGTTGTTAATATTCATAAAATAAGGACTTTAGAATTGTTTAGTTAAGTTGTGTTTGTGCTATCCGGAGACTTAATAACATTTGTTCCTGTGAAGTGACGTATTTTCTGTCCTGCAATCTTAGTTCATCGCCACGAACAAAGTGCGACGAGCGCTATTACCGCGATCGGTCCATGGGCCGTTTAATTCCCATGGTGGCGCCCTATTGTAAATATTGTTAATCACTGTATAATTTTGTATGCATATGTAATTAGGTTAAGTTAGTTAGTAGGCCGTTTAATAAAACAATTGGAATTTTGTCTTAGTGTGTTGTTGTTTAATAAACCTCCCCTTCTCACCGACTGCAGCAGCTTGCGAGGCATTGTCCCGAAACGTGAGGGTTTTCTAGTGTTAGAGGTCCTTCCCATTTATTATTTATTGTTAATTGGATACCCTCACGCGGTAGGTAAATATTCAAATTACAAGTTTATTAAAGTCAGTAAACGCAGTGGCGCCCTCCTTGGTTTGCTTACTGTGCAAGGTAAAGCAGAATTGACCTATGCCCGCTCTCATAATTTCCCTTGAGTTAATAATCAGAGTTAACCGTTTTATCTCGCTGAGGGTTCCTTCGTCTGCAGTCATTTATCATCCAAGTAACACCTTGGACTTATTTTCAATATAAGGAAACCTCCCTTTTTGCCAACACTAACGCCCAACGCTGGGGTAGAAAAAATTTTATTCACATCCTTTCCTAATATTTGCTGTTCTACGTTCCTGCTCTAATTATATTACCGCTGTTTGCTCTTTGTATACGCTACTCCTATAACACATTCCAATATTTTTGAGTATTTGGCACACTTTTCTCTTTTTTGCATTGTGGAATACATTTTGCACGCTTTCCCTTTTTCCTGCTGTTTTCTTTAATATCAGCCCCCAGAGCTAAAATAGCCTCCCGTGTTTTCCTAAACCCAAATTAATCTTCTCCTAGTATTTCTTCAGCCCGTTTTTCCACCCGTCTTTGTACAATTTTATGTAAAATTTTTGACACGTGCGCTATCAAACTTATTGTTAGAAAGTTTTCACATCTATCCGCACCTTTCTTTTTTTGGTACAGTGACTATGGTGTCATGTTTGAAATCTTTGGGTATACGCCTGTCCTATACATATAGCTTACAAGTTGAAAGAGGCGTTCTGTTACGGCTTGTCCAGCGGCTTTCAGAGTTTCTGCTTTCACCGTATCTATATCCGGTGCCTTATTATTTTTCAGACTCTGTAACACTAATTCAAACTCATCTCTAAGTATAGGATATACCAAGCCTTACTTTTCAATTTCTATTCTAATGTTTCTAGCTCCTATACTGCATTTAATTTCGTATATATTCTTACCATCTAACCACTTTCTCTATATTTTCTATAATGACGTTTCCTCCCGCACCACTTATATTTTTGCTATACGATTTTATATACCTAAAATTCATTCTATTTAGTTTGTATGCTTCGTCTGTCTTTTCTATTTCCATCTTAGTTTGTACCTATTTGCACGTTTCATCAATCCATTGTTCTTTAGCTTTCTTGCATTTGCGAATAGTTTCCATTTTATGGCTTTGAATCTGTTTTCCTGCTTCGTCTGGTTTGTTTTTGTATTTTTGCCTTTATTAAATTTAGAATAATCTTTGTTACCCATGACTTCTTATTTTCTTTTTGTTTATACCCCAGAATATCTCTGGCCGTCATATCTAAGCTAAATTTAATGTTATTCCATTCAGTTTCAATTTCCTTAGAAATTTTTCCGATGTCTTTCAGTAATTCATTTTACTTTTTCTCAAATCTATTGTGGATATCTTTATCTTTTAGTTTCTCAAAGTCAAAGTGCTTTCTCCGTTCCTTTTTTTCAAATTTTCTTAATTTTCTTAATTTAAGCGGGGTTTCATAATTACTATGTTGTGGTTAGTGTCTTTATCTGCTTCTGGATAGCTTCTACAGTCTTTTACTTAATTTCTAAACCGCTGTCGCACAATAATGTAATCAATTTGATATATCCTTATGTCTCCTGGCATCTTCCACGTGTATAGTCTTTAAGCATGATATTGAAGTAATGTGTTTATGATGGTTTATTTGCTTTTGTTGCAAAATTCTACCAGCCCATTTACCCTGTCGTTTCTTATGCCTAAACCAAATAAACCTACTACCGCTTCTTCCCTGCCCTCGTCTACCACTGCACTAAAATCTCCCGTAATTATTAAAATTTCATGTCCTTTTACAAATATTAGTTTCTTCGATATCTTTGTAGATCTCTTATACCTCCACGGCACTGTAGCTAAAGGTGGGCGTGAATACTTGGTATTATTACTGTACTCACCGGTTTAGATTGTTACGGTTCCGCGTGTTTCGAATTATTGCGCAATCGTTTAATATAACATGATTACGCGGCAAATGTACCAAATACAAAACACGTTTAAAATTGATGCAATGATCAAATTTACTTTTAAAATATAAATAAAAGCAATGTACTCACTTAAATCGCACATTACAGTTATATCCCAAGGCCATCTGGTTGTGGGTCCATCACGCCATTTGCTGAGCCAGATTTATCCGTCCATCCTCTATTACTCGTTCTTAGGTAAGACAAGAAGGATAACCAGGTATAGGGAACGATAAGGCAAGATAAGATACGGGAACCTACACCCTAAAAAAGAGAAAAGACAGACACACAACACAGGTAGTTGTTCTCGGCTTCAAGACTCGTAGTCTAGTGGCGTCGTATCACACCGCGCGCACATGCGCCAATCACTCCGCGCAGGCACGACTCGTGGACGACGGAAATTGACCAGTTTATTTAAAAATACTCGCGGGAACTTATTTACATATCTAACAATGTATATTGCCAAATTTAGAATACAGCAATCGCGACAAAGCCATAAAAGAAAAAAAATCTTAAAAAAGAAAAAGACTTTTAGCACGGTAAAAACTTAAAATCTAAAGCCTGACTAACTTACATGTAACCTAACTTACATTTTAGTAAATGTTTATTTTAGGCGCCACCTGGTTTTTTCAACCGATAATGCGTTTTACGAGTAACCAGGAAACGGAATGTGTAGCCCCATTGTTTTAAAATACATCTATAAATGCACACACGATCTTTGATGTGGCGCAGTTATAATTGACAGCACAAATTTGTCGGAGAACACGCAAACACTACTATAACTAAAACAAATGCGACAAGTCGCCTAACATATATACAATAACTAAAGCTAACATTACAGTTTTTAAGTGCACATGCACATAAGCATTGCATTTAAACTGTTTTTTTCTTTGGCAGGAAAATGCCCAAATTTCAAAATGCCCAAGAGAGCAAGTTACCATACATTTTAGCAAATTTTTTGTATTGGTACTCTGGCTTAATAAACAATGCACATCAAAACTTTTTCATGACATGGTTGTGAATTAACAAATCCACTAACAGTACCTTCTTACTAATTTCTTATGTTACTAACCTACCAAATTACATTGATACCCTCAGGTTCGCTTTTTCACTCAATACTCAAAAAAATACTTCCTACGTCTAATCATAAATACCAAACGTTAGGAGAACAAAAGATAGTAAGACAAAGTTTCAAGTTATTATCAAAGATAATAGGTAAGATAAAGATATTAAGATAAAACTAATATAGCTTTTAACTGCAATCGCCTATCATTTTGGTTTGTTGCCGCTTGAATATTACGCGATTCCAACTCAAAGATCGTTTCAAGAGCTTTAAGGTGTACCGGATTCTTTCTTAGAGAAAATTTTGTTTCTTAAACACAATTATCGTAAACCCCCTAAAAATTTATCTTGCTATATCTACTTTCTCAAACACTATAGTGCAATAAATCCGGCACACCTTAAAGCTTTTGAAACTATCTTTGAGTTAGAATCGCGTAATATTCAAGCGGCAACAAACCAAAATAATAGGCGATTGCAGTTAAAAGCTATAATAGCTCAAGAAGCTAACAGTCAACCAATTTCCTCGTGTAATAGTGTCTAATCTACCACAAAATAGCTTTGAAATTAAACAATCTCTTGACGACATTAACAATATACTTTATAAAACCGATTTAGAACCTACAAGATATAGAGCATAAACGCATTAGATCGCGTATAACGTATTTAAAACAGCAAATAGATTTATTGCCGTTGCTTAAAAATGAACAAGCTAACGAAGCCAAACAAACTTTCCTATCTGAAGTTCTCTTACTTGAAGGAATCGTTCCTCGAAAAACTTAACTTAGATTTAGATGTAAATTTACCTACAGTTCTTTCTAATTTAACAATTTCCCGACCTTCTATATCGTCTGCAAAATCGATACCAGTATACAAATGGGGTGTATCTTTCCAGGGCTTAGATCCCCAAATCTCGTTAATGTCATTCCTAGATAGAGTAATTGATTTTAAAATTTCTCGTAAATTGTTACATTCCAAATTTGGCAATGTACATTGTTAAATATGTAAATAAGTTCCCGCTAGTATTTTTAAATAAACTGGTCAATTTCCGTCGTCCCCGAGTCGCGCCTGAGCTGAGTGAATGGCACAAGTGCGCGCGGTGTATTACCACGCCATTAGACTACGAGGCCTGAAGCCGAGAACAGCTAGCTGTGTTGTGTGTATGTCTTTTCGCTTTTTTAGAGTGTAGGTTCCCGTATCTTATCTTGCTTTATCGTTCCCTATACCTGATTATCCTTCTCGTCCTATCTACAAACGAGCAATAGAGGATGAACGGAAAAATCTGGCTCAGCAAATGGCGTGATGGACCCACAACAAGATGGCCTTGGGATATAACTGTTACGGTTCCGCGTGTTTCGTATTATTTCGCAATCTGTTAATATAACATGATTACGCGGCAAATACAAAACACGTTCAAAAATGATACAATGATCAAATTTACTTTTAAAATATAAATAAAAGCAATGTACTCACTTAAATCGCACCTTACAGTTATATCCCAGGGCCATCTCGTTGTGGGTCCATCACGTCATTTGCTGAGCCAGATTTATCCGTCCATCCTCTATTGCTCGTTCGTAGGTAGGACGAAAAGAATAACCAGGTATAGGGAACGATAAAGCAAGATAAGATACGGGAACCTACACTCTAAAAAAGAGAAAAGACAGACACACGACACAGGTAGCTGTTCTCGGCTTCAGGACTCGTAGTCTAATGGCGTTGTATCACAATGCGCGCACTTGCGCCATTCACTCCGCACAGACGCGACTTGGGGACGACGGAAATTGACCAGATTATTTAAAAATACCCATGGGAACTTATGTACATATTTAACAATGTACATTGCCAAATTTGGAATGTAGCAAGGCTTTAATCTAATCATCTCTTTCGTTCTTTTGTAAACAGTTTTGTACACAGTGTCCTATTTTTTCCGCATGACCATCCCCACACCTGAATTTCCTTCCTCTGATGTATGAATTACCCTAAAGTCTCCACTCCAAAAATTCGCGGTCTTTGGGCACCGAACTTCGCTAATCACTACTGTATCCAATACTAACCTATTCGTTTCAATTTTCAAATTCTCTAGCCTACCTACTTGCTTCGTGCTTCTGACATTCCACGTTCCGACTCGCAAAATGTTCACTGCTTTTCCTCCGAAGAAGTCCCCTGCGGGAGATCCGAATGGGAGATTGTTTGAGCTCCGGAATCTTTTAGCCCACAGGATACCATAATTTTAAAGCATTTTCGGTACGCTGTGTACTTGGAAGGTAATGTGGTAGTTTCCCTTTGCCTTCCACATCGCAGTAGTGTCTTAGAGTATCACACTGACACCAAGGTCTCTGCCACTCTAAGTACCGAAAGAGCTGCTGCCCTCTTTCGCGGACCTGTCTTAGTCTGGTTCCTCACTAAAGACCCCACTAATTTTGTTAAACTTATAGTTCGGCTCTTTAGCTCACATTGGCTCGTTCTAGTATTTTAGATCTTATTCAAGGCGCAGGTGCGTTCAGAATGGATAACGAATACTTATACTAAATTTACTGTTTTATTTTGGACAAATGCGTCCAAAAATAAGAAAACCTAATGCAATTTTTTTATATATATTCCTAAATAAATAAGATATTAATGGTGGCCTATTGGTAATAAATTTTACAGTATTTTCTACCAGGTTTGGTCAGTAACGTTTCTTGATCTTTATATTAGTAAGACAAGCTTTTCTGTAGTCATGTCTTACAGTAGTCCTCAAGTATCTCCAATAGTGTGGTTTGGTAACTGATGTATTTTTATTACAGAAAGTGATTTTGTATGTTATTTGTTTTGCTATAGCAACCAAAGAATATTTCACTTACGTTTATAATTTGTATCTTTTGCAATATTAAAGTAGTAAGAACACGCCTATTATGTCCTTTCTTTGCTTTAACTATATTGTTTTATTGTATGTGCTACGCACTCTTTTTTTGATAATCATGTTTACACAACGAATGCGATATTTTTCTCTAATGGTTTCCAGGTTCTACCTTAGAGTACCTCTTGTTTTTTATGAGCCTACGACTTTATGGAGCCCTATTTAAGGTTGTTCTAATTTTTGTTTCTATATAGTATTGTATGGAGTATAGCTTCTAAAGACCCATAACCATCTCTGATTGCCCTACCCACGAATAAACCCCTAGATACGTTGGAAGACTGCCTTTCCTTTAACTACTTCTCTTTGAGGAAAAGGTTTTCTTTGTTAGTCACCCTCAAACCCCAAAGAGGGACAACAGAATTTGTTTTACAACTTTCAATAAATATGTAAAAAAAAATATTGAAAACAACATTAACTTGCAACTTGTACTAATTTAAAGCGTTTAAAAATTAGAAACTATTTTTAGGTAATAAATTTTAAAACAATATGCAAAGTCCAAGAGATTAAAGCATTTATAAAGTCAACATCATTTCTCAAGTAATTTAATTTTAAGTAAATAATGTTCGAGAATCCAAATTAATAAGTTAATGAATAAATGTTGATAATTAACAAACTTTGATATAATTTATAATATTCCAGTATCGAATTAACGCCAGTATTATATAAAATTTCCCTGGTTTTGCTGATGTATGATATAAAGGAAGATTGTATTGCATTGGATTTTTCAGATTTAATGGATCTCTTAATATTCACCGTGCCGAGGTGTCAATTTAAACGTTATAGACCGGGTGCAAACGAATCGAATTTCTCTAATTTCCGGGTTCTGCACTATTCTTCACCATCTTGTAAGTTAATTTTTTTAAACAACCTATTGAAATATAAATTTTTGCCCTTATTTATATCAAGCATTTAACTAATTGCCCATTAAGTCGAATCCTCCATGTGTTGCTTCCTATACAAATTCATTAACAATGTAAAATACGAGTACGCCCATTGTATTATCTAGCAAAATTTGTCAAACATTTGTTTTTAAGTACGGTGTTTACTTACAGAAGTAAAGGTAGCAAGTGATACCGCAGAAAATTTGAAAGCTGTTATTTGGAGCGGTCTTTTGGAACGTTCCATAATTATAAACAAATATTTTCCGATAGAATCCTCACACAGCTCCCAGTTTGATAAATAACAAGCTTCACCAATCTGTATGCTCTAGAACACAAGAACCTGAAACAATATTAAATTGTTGTAGCTATACTTTCCAGGTTATGGCGTTTGCAAACCAACAATACATAAACAACTGAAAAAGTGCTGAAGACAAATAACATACAAGCATGAAGAACTGAGTGGATTGAATAACGATCTGAAACATAATGAAAATGTTTAAAACCAGATGTCACTGGTAGTACAAGAATCCCCTGTAACGCCATTTGTTATGTGCAGTTTTAGTTAAGAAAATTAAGTAGATACTTGAAAAAGAAACTGGGTGAAGTACCTTAACCAAATGCTGCGACGCAAGGAATGCCCTTGACTGTAAACAATAAGATAATGGGTGCTAACTAACTCAGGTGAAGGGGAGAGCAAGCGCCCATACAGGGCATCAGGACTGCTGTCGTTGTTGTAGATGGTTGAGCTGAACGTTTTATACAACAACACATAATGGAAAAAGTTAAAATGGTTTAGTTAGCGCAAGTGTTGTTCTACATAACTCCATACCAGCGAAGACTGGCACTGACAAGGAATTTGAGAAAAAAAATTTTCGGTTAGTGCATATTCGAGAATTTGCAATGATGCACGAAAAATAATATTTTGAACACTATGTTACTTACCGAATAGTAGCACTTTACGTTGTGAAGCGCAAGCTTCACTCTACCTATGACCATAATTGCGAGGACAGGTTCGGTCACAGTGCTTCAGAAAAAAATTTGAAATTAGTGCATTAAGGATTTGCAGTATCAGGCGGAACTTAATGGAAACAGTCAAAAATGCATTATATGTATAGAGCAAGTGTTGTTCTACTGTGCAGTGTACCTGCGAAGACCAGCACTGTCAGAATTTGAAGGAAAAATTTTGCAATTAGCGCATATTCGGGTAATTGCAATGGGGCACGGAAAATTATATTTTTAACACTATGTTACTTACCAAAAAGTAACAGTGTGCGTTGCGTAGTACAAGCCTCTACCTATGGCATAACTGCGAGAGCAGGTTCCGTCGTAGGGTTTCTTTAAAAAAAATTTGAAGTTAGTGCATTTAAAAAAAAAATGCAATAATAGGGGGAATAGTATATTTTTTATACTACAACACCTAATGGAGAGAGTCAACGTGCATTATTTAGAGCAACTGTTGTTCTACTGAGCGCCAAATCTGCAAAGACCGGCACTGACATAGAATTTAAGAACAAATTTTTGCAGTTAGTGCATATTTGGGTATTTACAATGGCGCACGGAAAATTATATTTTTAACACAATGTTACTGAAATGTAGCAGTATGCGTTGTGTAGCGTAATCCTCACTTTATATATGGCCATAATTCCGTTATAGGGCTTCAGAGAACAAATTTTTAAGTTAGTACATTTTTGAGGATTTGCAATATTAAGGGGAATAGTATATTTTTTATACTATAACACTTGGTGGAAAGCGTTAAAGTGCATTATTTAAATCATGTGTTGTTCTGCTTAGCGCCAAGCCTGCAAAGGCTGGCACTGCCATAGAATTTGAGAAAAAATTTTGCGATTATTGCATATTTGAGTATTTGCAATGGCGCACGTAAACTTATATTTTTAACACTATGTTACTGAAATGTAGCAGTATGCGTTGTGTAGCGTAAGCCTCACTTTATATATGGCCATAATTCCGTCATAGGGCTTCAGAGAACAAATTTTTTAATTAGTACATTTTTGAGGATTTGCAATATTAAGGGGAATAGTATATTTTTTATACTATAACACTTAGTGGAAAGCGTCGAAGTGCATTATTTAAATCAAGTGTTGTTTTGCTTAGCGCCAAGCCTGCAAAGGCTGGACTGCCATATAATTTGAGAAAAATTTTTGCGATTATTGCATATTTGAATATTTGCAATGGCGCACGTAAACTTATATTTTCAACACTATGTTACTGAAAAGTAACAGTATACGTTGTGTAGCGTAAGCCTCACTCTACCTATGGCCATAATTGCGAGGACGGGTTCCGTCATAGGGTTTCAGAAAAAAATTTTAAGTTTGCGCATTTTTGAGGATTTCCAATATTAGGGGGATTAGTATATTTTTTATACTACAACACTTAGTGGAAAGCGTCAAAGTGCATTATTTATAGTGAATATGTTCTACTTAGCGCCATAAATGCGAAGAGTTGCAATCCCATAGAATTTGAAAAAAAATTTTTGCGCTTACTGCATATTCAAGTATTTGCAATGACGCACGTAAAATTATATTTTCAACACTATGTTACTGAAGAGTAGCAGTACGCGTTGTGTAGTGTAAGCCCAACTCTACCTATGGCCAAACTTGCGCGAACGGGTTCCGTCACAGAGCTTCAGAGAACAAATTTTTAAGTTAGTGTATTTTTGAGGATTTGCAATATTTAGGGGGAATAGTATTTTTTTATACTACAACACTTAGTGGAAAGCGTCAAAGTGCATTATTTAAAGCAAATGTTGTTCTACTTAGCGCCATATCTGCGAAGACTGGCACTGCCATAGAATTTGAGAAAAAAATTTTGCGATTATTGCATATTCAAGTATTTGCAATGGCGCAAGTAAAATTATATTTTGAACACTATGCCACTAAAAAGTAGCAATATGCGTTGTGTAGCGCAAGCCTTACTTTACCTATGGCCATAATTGCAAGGACAATTTCCATCATAGGGCTTCAGAAAAGAAATATTTATGTTGTGCATTTTTGAGGATTTGCAATATTAGGGGAAATAGTATCTTTTTTATACTACAACACTTAGTGGAAAGCTTCAAAGTGCATTATTTAAGGCAAGTGTTGTTCTAATCAGCGTCATACCTGCGAAGACCAACACTGCCATAGAATTTGAGAAACAAATTTTGCGATGATTGCATATTCGGATATTTGCAATGGCGCACAGAAAATAAAATTGTTAACTCTATATTACTTACCGGAGAGTAGCAGTTTGCGTTGTGTAGTACAAGCTTTACTCTATATGTGGTCATACTTGCGAGGACTGGTTCATCAAACCGACGCTTCTACTAGCCCAAGGATATCCGCAAGCATCGCTAAACCGGCGCTTCCATTTACCGGAGAGACCCATAACCATCGTCGAGCCGGCGTTTCCCATAGCCCGGAAAAACGTTTAGGAATTACGAGAGAGATACTAAGTCGATGTCGACGCCAATACCAACCAGTCCACATTACCGAAGCTGCAAAATACCACCCATGCAAGGACGTTATTTTTGCAAGCCTCGAGGAATTTCTAAACATTAGAGAAAGAAACGCCAAAACGACGCCAATTTAGAACCTAACAAAGTGTATGATGCTTTACTTAGCATATATAAGAACAAAGGTGTGGATGGGAATGTAATTTGTTACAGGCGGAAAAGCTACTAAGTATATATTTTCCAGTATAATTATAAAATGGGGGCGGCCTGTAAAACAAAAATTAAAGGGGGTCACCGGCACTAGCTAGCGGAAGTTCGTGGATCATCTAGAGGGTTAAAATTTTGTAGAAACAGCTAAATTAATACATAATATACTACAAAAAATTTGGCACTTACTTTTCATAAATATTGTGGCTTAATGACAATTACCAAAGCGCTAGACAAGTCGAGAATGTCCAAATGTTCGTGCAAAACCTTGAGAGACTTGTCATTCCAAAGAGGACAAGTGTTCCTTTTAATCAATTCCTAACTTTTTTTACTACTTATGCAACTTCTATGATAAAAAAAATAATAAAAAAAAACTATTGACTTAATCAACGGCAAACCAAACTATTTAAATAACAGAGCAATAAACGCGAATCTCTTACATTCCTTGATTTTAATTTCGAAATTTAATTGAATAGGTGAATATGGAATTATGAAAATGTTGCGTACATAAGTAATTTCCAAACACTTATATGGAAGAAACGTATCTTATAAATTTTACACTAAATTAATCCTACGGTTTATGGCCAAAACGTCCTAACAAATAAATTAACTAAAAATTGGTCATGCTACTTAACTATAAATACTTACTTACTAAAAATTGTCCATTGTTTGATGGCTTGCCTTCCAACGTAGAACAGCTCTTTAGTTGGGGGGGGGGAGAACCTCGCTTGTTGCTCTTGTTGCTTATAATTTTTAAATAATTGAATGGCACACGAACCCGGCAGGATCTTGTTGACAATATAACTTAACTTGTGCGTCACACGCCTACAAGCTTTTTATTATTTACCTTGTACCACTATAAATCCGCGAACATACGGGCCTAACCCTCGCGAACTGGAAGAGTTAATTACTCCTTTCCAATTTCACTATCGTGATACTAAGTGCAATATCATATCTGTGATGCCGGAGAACGCTAACCGCAAACTTCTCTGACTTTCTACCTTTTTACAACCCCATTGGAAAAAAATCCCTGTCTTTTTGCTAAAGCCTTAAGTTATATAGATGAATTCCTACTCTAGCCCTTATTTACGTCATATTTCTGTTATCCAATGCCTGAACAGAACCTCCCCAAAACAAGATTTTAGAAACCAAATCCAACCCCTTTCAAAGTGAGGGTCACGGAAGCAATTATTTTCTAATAGTATAACTATTTTGTATCTTCTTGAAATTTTAATTACTTAATTGTGGACCATACATGTTGGCGACAGTGGTCTGCCATTAACAAAAGATCGGTTAACCCACTTGAGCCGAAATGGATTTTAAATACAATGGAGGTCTCCAGACTACTTAAAATTACTTGCAATCTTTGAACAAATCAAATTGGAAAAATAGTTTGGCTATTTTTAATGTTTCGTTTTCTATAACTCTTGTCAATCAAAGAAATTATTCAGAAAATTAAGCTTTTCAACAGAAAATTGCTTTTCTTTATTTACGTTAAAAGGTACTATTTCATTTTAATTTTATCAGATTCGTCAATCTGTAACCGACATAAGCTTTAAATTATGATGACAGCCGCTGGAATTTATAATAGTTAAGCCTTAAGCTGTTTCTATGTCTGGTTTTTATTATGCGGGATGCTAACTAAACTATAAAAGTAATTTATTTTGGAATTCTTGTCTATAAGTTATGCAAGTTAATAAATTTTAATGAATTAATTAATCTGTTTATTAGTTAACATTACAAAATAATGTTACAAATTGATGAATCATACATATGACTTATGTTGTAACAGTTTTTAAAAACATACGATTCGTGCTAATTATACGGTTACTCTGCTAAAATTAAAAATGCCCTACAATACGGTCCTAGTGAAACAAGTTTTAATTAATTGAAAAATGCTTAATAATAATTATTGCACGTAAGACGCTGTACTACGGTACTTTAAAGTAAATTAGTTCTTAAGTGTACTAGATGGAAAGACTTAAAACTGTTTCGCCGACGGCTAACTTGGCTATCACTCCAAGGGAGAATTGGAGATGGGCTGGGTTGAAATTTTCTTAGTTAAACTGAAAACAATTTAAATTTAAGTTGGACGTCGCTGTATCTAGCATGTTTTAATCAAAAATATTATGATCTTGAGGTAAATACAGAAACTCTTTTGGAGTTGATAATCCTAAAATTTTTTATATAAATTCTTGGAGAATTGATCAGACTTCCGTAATATAGAGAAAATTACCAGAATAAGAATACTTCTATTCCATAATAGGTACTTTGCATCGAATAATAACGATATTCAACAAATAAATAATATTACAGATGTAACATTATTTGGAAATGTTAACATTTTAACAGATTAATTAATTAATTATATTTAATTAACTTGTATTACTTATAGGCAGAATTCCATGATAAATTACCGTTATGTTTTAGTAAACATCCCTTATAATAAAGACCTCAGGTTTAGAAATAGCTTTTCTCTTAAATATTATAAATTCTAGCGGCTGTCATAATAATTGAAAGGTCCTATCTTGCAAACCCAATACAATACCCTTTTAAAGCTTATGTCGGTTATAGATTGACATATCTGATACATTTAAATAAAATATTACCTTTTAACGTAAACAAAGGAAAGCAATTTTCAGTTGTAAAACTTAATCTTCTTAAGATTTCAGTGATTGATAGGCGTTTATAGAAAACGAAACATTACAAATAGCCAAACTATTTTCCAATTTGATTTGTTCAAAGATTGCAAGTAATTTTAAGCAGTCTGGAGACAACCATTGTATTGAAATCCATTTCAGCTCGGGTGGGTTACATGGTCTTTTGTCGATGGCAGACAACTGTCGCCAATAGATATGGTCAACAATTTCAGTAATTAAAATTCCAAGAATGTACAACATATTTATACCGTTAGAAAAGTTATTGCTATCCGTGGCACTCATTTTGAAAGGGGCTGCATTTAGTTTCTGAAATCTTGTTTTTGGGAGGTTCTGTTAATAGTCATTGGATAACAAAAATATGATGTAAATAATGGTGAAGGGTAGGATTAATATATAACTTAAGGCTATAGTCAAAAAGGAGATTCCAATGGGTTTTTCAGTTATTAAAACGTAAAAAGAAGCGTAGCCAGAGAAGTACGCTGGTAGCGTTCTCCGACATAACATATGATATTGAACTTAGTATCACGTTAGTAGAAGTGGAAACGAGTAATTAACTCATCCAGTTCGCGAGGGCTTATGCCCCGTATTCGCGGATTTATAAGTGATATTAAAGTATATAATAAAAAGCTTGTGTGCGTGTGGCGCACAAGTTAAGTTATCAACAAGATCCTGCCGGATACGTGTGCCATTTAATTATTTGAATAGTTGCGAAAAACAAGAGCAACAAACGAGATTTTCTCCGCCAATTTAAGAGCTGTTCTGGGTTGGAAGGCAAGCCATCAACCAATTGACGATTTTTAGTAAGTTTTTATAGTTGAGCTAGCATGATGAATTTTTAGTTAAGTTATTTGTTAGGACGTTTTGGCCCTAAACCGTAAGATTGATTTAGTGTAAAGTTTATAAGATAAGTTTTCTTCTATATAAAGTATTTAGGAATTACTTATGTACATAAAATTATCAGAATTCCATATCAACCATTCAATAAAATTTCTAAATTAAAATCAATGAATTTCCTAATGTAAGAGGTTCACGTTTATTGCTCTGTTGATTAAATAGTTTTTGTTTGCCGCTAATTAAGTCAATAGTTTTTTTTAATTGTGATCATGAAAGTTGCATAAGAAGTCAAAGAATTGATTCAAAGAAACAATTCTCCTCCTTAGGATGACAAGTTTCTCAAGGTTTAGTATGAACATTTGGACATTCTCGACTTGTCTGGCGCACTTGGTAATTGTTTTTAAGCCACAATATTTATGAAAAATAAGTGCCAAATCTTTTTTGTTGTATATTATATATTAATTTAGCCCTTTCTGCAAAAGTTTAACCTTCTATACGATCCACGACCTTCCACTAGCTAGTGCCGGTGACCCCCCTTTAATTATTGTTTAACAGGCCGCCCCCATTTTATAATTTTAATGAAAATAATATACTTAGTAGCTTTTCCGCCTGTAACACAGACTTTAATTTTTAAAATAATTGAATAGAATTTTGTTACATGACAGTTAAGTCTTTGAATGATTGTCGGATCTAGCAGTCACGTACAAGTTGAATAAAGAACTGTAGTTTTAAGCAATTTCAATGTAAATCTAATTTGTTTATTAGTAAGCTTAAATTCTTTTAAGCTTCTTGTACGTGAGAGCTTCGTATTTAAACAAAAAATTTTCTTCTAGAAAAAAATACTGTCAGGCAAAATTAACAATATTGAGAGTGATTACTACAATTGAAACGATGAGTGTATTCGCGTCTAGGAACTCAACCATTCGTAGGAAAAAATGTTGTTAAACAAATCTATTTAAAGATTCAGCAAAAATAGACTGACCCTTAATCATTGGTCGTCGACTGCTACCCTTCCGTTAGTTGTGTCCAGGTTTCAACTTGTCTCCTGCTGTTTGCTTGCAGGTGTAAAATGCAACGTACCCAAACAGATTTCATATTAAGGAGACTTATTGGCCTTCTTAATCTGTAAGTGTTTTCATTGTTCTAATGTTATGTCTTGACTAAACGGCGTTTCTTAATCAAAGTGTGTTTCTAAACCAGGAGGTATTTCTTGACTAAAGAGTTTTTGCACTCGAACGACTATAAATTAAAATACTTAATTTTTCACTTAAAATTCTTACCATCAACGACTCCTATCCTGCTTGGCTCGAAAATTACGTACAAGTGAGCGGATCGAGAAAACAACTCATGAAGACAATTCCACTTGGGGAATTCTTATCAGAACATAAACTTGACGACCACGCGCTAAAGCAAGTTAAAAACTTTATTATACATTGAGAACAATAAGTTATTTACACGGAGTCTGAAAGATTAGAATGCTACTTACGACTTTCTATGCAAGGTTTCAGAAGATTTGAATTATTTTCTATATTATTGTGGGTACAAATTGTGGAACTTAACCTTGCAATTTAACTACACTAGCATAGGACCAAAGACTTATTATGAATTCGAACACCTTTATAAGTTTGCAAATAAATATATTTGGCAAACTTGCTACGTACCTAGACGTAGCCGGAAGAAAAGTAAATAACAGGCTAACTATCAAACGCAAAGAGTGGGGGGGGGGAGGATATACCTGCATACCAAGAAAACCAAAAAAAGCACGTCGCCCACGATTATCTATTAACAAATAAAAATAAATAAAGGATTCTCTACAAATAAGCAAAAAGAAAGTAATTAAGTGTTATTATTTCAAAGTAAACAATTATGTGATACGAACAATTTAGTACTTAAGATACGAAGTGCGCATCTCGTATTTTACACAAAAAGATTAATCATAAGTAAATAAACGTGCGAGAGCTTCTGTCAAGCGTTTTTAAAATTGCACCTAATATTGTTTGTAAAATAAACTAATCAGTAGAAAAGAATAAGCCTGTGTCTGTCAAACATTTTTAACAATGGTACATCATACCTGTAGAGCGATAATATCGATTCGCAGCAACACACAATAGTTCTACAGTGTTACATTTGTGCTTGCAGACACGACAGGAATTTCTTAGGTAGAATCGTTTAAGAACGCGGGGAGAAACTCTTGAGAATCTATATTGACCGAAGAAGGGTATGTTTCGATAGTAGTGGCAAAATGACCTGGATGAGGTACAGAAGAGAACGTAGAGTGAGAAGCACAAGAAATTAGGCAACTAGAGGTAGGAACAGAATTTGAAGGATTATTCGAATACCTATTAGTAGTAGGATGACAAGTGGGACAGTTGTGGCCAGTAACTCCCTTATGCCCGCAACCATAGCAATAGAGTACTTTAAGACGAGTACAACGTGTCGAATCATGACCAGGTTTGTCGCAATTAAAGCTACGACATGACGAGTAGAAGTAGAACTAGGAAGAAGAACAGTAGAACGTACGGAAGAATTATTGGATCTACCCGTAGGCGTGGGAAAAGTCTAAACAACTTGGTCATGTTAAGCAAAAGTATTTTTCCCAATAGTAGCAGACTTATAAGCAAAATCCGGGAGTTCAAAATGTTGAATCAGAAAATTGGACAACGACTTCCAGTCAGAAAACCTATGTCGGTAACCACAATACCAAGTAACGCTTTCGATTCAAACAAATCCATTGCAGACTCAAATAACTGCAATTCTGACCCCTGTTGAGTTCGTCGAAGTTCTTCGACCCGTCCCAAAAATCATGTACGGTAAGAGTGCTTGGGTCACCAGAAAATTTCAAATTCCACTCCCACACATGAAGCCCTTGGTAAAAAGCCGAAAAAGGAGTAGCGACTGACTTAGGCACTGCAGCAGGGGCTGGTTCCGGTTCAGCAGTAACAGTATGTTGGTCGTGACTAGGTGATACGGAATTATCGACTAGAATCTTTGCTGGTTCCAACTTCAGATATTCGTCCTTTAACTCTTGTAGGCAGTGGGCGGTAGTCAAATGGGTTCTATAAAATGGATCAAGGTTACGAAGCAAAACGGACAATTAAACATGTTCACTAAAAGAACCATAGTTCCCAAACAGACCTGTCATACACGCAAAATAGTAATGTTTTCGGATGACTTCTGTCGTCTTTCACAGATCATATTAAACACCACCAACCTATGAACAGTCATTTTTAGTAAGAGTGAAAATGAAAAAGAAATTCGGAAAAAGTAAGGGCTAACCGTAACTCGATAAAAGCTTAATAAAAAATTATTGCGAATACAGGACAATCTAAAACATATCCGACACCAATAGGAGCGAAGCAACCAAATAGAAAGTAGAATAGGGCTGTAGAATAAAAGAAAAATCGGAGGAAAAAAACTAACTCTAGACTTGACGGCGAGAACAAAATGTACAGCGAGGGAAGGAAAAAAAAGAAAAATTTTGGGCGCCAGCGTTTTCAATTGAGTAGGATTATTGACGAAAACACAAGTCCAATAATCTGAAATTAACCAACCAATAATATTGAGCGATCAAGAAAGAAACCATAACTAAAATTTAAGAAGATCGAACTCACGCAACAAATAAAGAAAAAGAATAAATACAAGTTCGAGCGTAAGGTAAGAAAACAAAGTGCTATTAGGCCGAGAAAAAGAATCATGTAGTAACTTGGGTAGCAAACAAAAAAATCAGGCCAAAAGCAAAAATTGGGCCAGAAATCAAGCGGGACCAAATCGGAACACAAATTAACGAAAACTCAAAATCGAAGAAATAAAAATTAACTACGACCAACTCGGACCAGAAATTGAGCGAAACGAATTTGAAGTAACCGTTAACTAAAACAAAATCAAGGTCAAAGTTACACGAAACAAAATCGGAGCACAAGAAAATTAACTAAAACAAACTCGCAGTCCTACGCCAGGGCGTCAGAAATTATGCTACGTATCTAGACGTAGTCGGAAGAAAAGTAAATACCAAGCTAACTATCAAACGCGGAGGGTGGGGAGATTCACCTATATACCAAGAAAACAAAAAAAAACGCACGTCGCCCACGATTATCTATTAACAAACAAAACAAACAAACAAGCAAAAGAAATAAATTAAGCGTTATTATTTCAAAGTATACAATTAGGTGATACGACAAGTCAGGACTTTAGATACGAAGTGCGCATCTCGTATTTTACACCAAAAAAAATAATCAGTAGTAAATAAACGTGTGAGAGCTTCTGTCAAGCGTTTTTAAAGTTGCGCCTAATACTGTTTGTAAAATAAACTAATCAGTAGAAAAGAATAAGCGTGTGTCTGTCAAATATTTTTAACAGTGGTACATCACACCTGTAGAGCGATAATATCGATTCGCAGCAACAAACAATAGTTCTACAGTGTCACGTTTTTTATCACGTAACTACACCAATCGCCGATGCGGAATATGCCCTTGATATACAAAAAAAGAAAACAAGTTGTATACCTGTAGGTGTCTGAATACTTAGCTTGCAAACCGGCGGGGGTGAGTCAGCACAGCAACACCACGGTAGTCAGGATCCATTCACCCTGTCATCGTAACTACAGCAGCGATCTACGGACAAAAGCAGTTGGTCTACGTCAACGAATAGTTGGGCGTACATAAAGAAAGAACCAGTTTGGTCTCCAACTAAAAGATAAAATGAGAATCTGATTAGAATGGGTAAGCGCGGGAAAACTCACCAATACACGCAAGATACCTCCTACTAATCGAACAAAAAGACGTACATTGCTTTTGAAGTACTGTGACGAATAAGTAGAAAATATTTCAACGCACAAGCTGCAGGGCCAAATTCAAAATGGGTTCAAATAACACGAATTTGAACTGCAGTCCTTGCGTTATCAAAGCACGATTAGCAAACTGGAAAGCACGCTATCAAATAGTGGAAGGATTTATGATTTCGACTAAAGCAATTAGACGTTGTCGGAATGTTTAACAAATTAACGGATACCTAATACAAGGTATTAACTATTTAATTTATCGAATAAATTTTCGTTTTAGAAGCAAAGTGGATTTGAGTTAAAATTATGTTAAGCGGACTTATACTGAACAGGTACATTATATAAGGTATTTAATTTATGTAGAAAAATAAACGTAACAAACTTTTTCGTTTTTCTTAGAACAGCTTTGTTTTCAGTAAAGAAATTTTGTTGTATACTAGAAAAGAAATTGTTACAATGCAAATAATTTAAATTTCTCTGTTGAATCAAGATATGGTGAGATTGAACCATATAAATCTCCTTACTAAGCTCTAGCAGAAAACAAAGATTTCAATATAGCACTTTTGGAAACTTCTAAAAAGGATTTTCCAAATTTAAGATCAGAAAATCACTTCAGTCGATGCTGGTTAAGTGGCATTCGAAGTAGATGCAGAAAATAATGTAAAATCAATCAGCACTACCGGATATAAAAAACAATTCGATTATGAATCCTGGATGATACATTTATAAATACAAAGAAATAATTCAAAATAATTTTTTTGCAATAGGCGTCGCCATTAATTGCTTTCGGCAGAAATTTTCTCAACTCAACTCATACCGACTATTTCTATTTTTTACATAATATTTAAAAACCTTACGGTTTTAGTCATAATGAGCTTTTGGCACAGTACAAAAATTTGGAAATTATTTTAACAGATGAATCCTCGGCTGTAAATAATTATTTACTTGCATACTAGGTTTCTTGTACTAAAACCACGTACTCTTACCAATACAACTTGGAACAAAGTATTACATATAACTATTATACTTCCCAAAAATTGAACCATAATTCCAAATGAGAATACTCCTTCAATGTATTCAACGTACCTGCAATTTTAAAAATAGTTATGTGATAACATCATTTGCATACTTGATTATAAGCACGTGATGCTTAATACAATGTTTTAGCTTCAGTAAAACAAAATCATTGCCATAGTCTGAGCTGAATGAACTGGTATTTTGAGCGCTATACTCATTCCGGATACGCATAATTTTTATAGCCAGAATATCTAGCTGCAGTGCTGCTGTTGCCATCACACATGCGCATAAAGAGTCCAATGATAAGTTAATCCAAGCTATTTTTACCAAAACATACGCCTGAAAAAAGTACATGAAGTATCTATAAGAACCCAATTCATACGGAAATGGGAATGGTAAAGGTTTTTTTTCAATAACAGGATTTATGCAAATTAAAAACGCAGCAGCAATCACTAAATATTTGTAACATTTCGCGAATAATTGTAATCTGTAAATTGTTTTTGCCATACTATCATTAAAGTCTTCTGGATACGTATGAAATAAAGGACTTTTCAGTAACTTTATCATTTCCATAAACGGTTTCCCTATGGATAAAAAAACCCAGCATGCTTAAAATTATACACAACCATTGTAATCAAAATATATAGAATTTCCGATAATTTTGCAAAATTATCTAGATCGTTATATGTCTCAACTAGCATTAAAGCGGTTAAGCACAATGACATGAAGTAGTTTAAACCTCCAGTTATTTGGTAGGATGTGCTTGGTTGGTCTTGAGGCCAAGCACCTGCTGCGTTTAACATGTTGTATTGAAGCTTTATGGCATCCTCATTTTTTGGCTTTGCCATTGGACACTATTTCTAAAATTAATTCACTAGCAAAGAATAAATTGGTTTGTTAACGGTTTCACAATGACCATAAACGCGTGGAACCTCTAGTAGAAATGTCAACAAGCTGAGCTGCTTTTCAACTTAATTACAAAGTATTGAGAAGGAAGTTAATTTTTGCTATTTATCCAATTTTAAAATGAATGCTAAGAAGAATTGCTCCGTTTAGTAGTGATTACACAATTATATTAATTGTGCCTGTTCTAATTGTAATCACCTACCGAAAATTATGCAATTTTGTCCACAACCCAAAAATAAAGTTTCGTTTTAAAGCATTTAAATACAGATAATTGACACGTACAATATTCTTGAAATTTACGAAATGATTTATCATTATTTGCTGCAGTGTATATTAAAATGATATCCGTCCCGCTATCTTACTTTTAAAGTAGCTACTTCCTGCATTTGCCCAACAACTTTCGGTGACGTTTTCAATCCACCCGTTGTGTGTACTAGTAGTATCAGTAGTGAGATAAGGCAGGTTTTAACCCAAACTGCGTGCACACAAAATACATTAGGCTAGGTTCTACCCAAACTACGTGCACACAAAGATACATTAGTCCACTTTCATCCCAAGCAGTATAATGTAAGTAAGCGCCGCTAAACCAGCGGCCGCATCCTCATTGCTCCACCCAAAGGTACTCCAATTACGTGAAATAGATTTTGGGTCCTTGGAAGCTTCTTTTTAGAAAGCTTTCTTCAAGAACTACAACTATCAAAATTATTTTTATTATTTCAATTACCAGCAGACTCGTTTTATTCACATACAACTTCAACACTTATATTCTTTAAATACAAATCTAACTCAATTGAATTATTACAAGTTACTATTTTCAGTAATAATAATAATTAACTGTGAGTAGCTTGAACTCTAACAATGTAAAAGTTATGTGGTTCGGAGACTAACTGGCTTGGAGAGCATCTCTCATTTAACATGAAGGTCCTGCTATAACATCGTTCTGTGGGAAAGTGCAAAATTACTTTTTTACTATGTGTCTTAATAACATACGTCTTCATTTCTAGTTAATTGTAAGTAAGTCTACTTAATAGCACTTGATTGGTCCGTAACTAATTATATCAACTTGCGTCGGTGTTACAAAGTAATTGTTTCTTATTCTATTTCTGGTATGAACTCGGTGACCCTTATTACTTTACATTCTATAATACAATGTATCATACTATTTCTATAAAACAATTATTACATTTAATTTTTAATACATATTAGTCAGGGGATATGTAACCCCTCCCCTCTTTGATCAAAACTTCAGGATTGATTACTTAATTTTTAAAATTGATTACCCAAAGGGATCAACTTTTGTTGCTTTAATCTTATATATAACGTGCATTTTGTGTTTGAGTATACAGTAATTAACAATATTAAAATTATCAATACAATACTATTATTCTCGTGTGTAACTTTGGCACTTTTAGTATTTTTAAATGATCTTTGTAGTTGTCCATTAATTTCGCGATATGATTGAGATCATCTAAATCCAGGTGTTCTAGTTGCTTCTGGATAATTTCGTGTTCTTCGGTCGGGGGAATCTTGATTAGTAGTTCGAGTAGATTTTGTAAGGGGTTTAATTTTTTAACCCCAACTCATGCCAATCTAACAATTTTTTATTTCTGTCCCCACGACGTTAGTCGCTAATGTAACGGTTTTAATTAAATAAAAAGTACCTAATTAAGAAGAATTCGTCGGCCCATAGGCAGGAGAACAATATTTTAAGATTCCAAGGAACTTAAACTTTTTAGGCAAGTGAGTTGGAAGTTTAAGAACTTGCCGCTTCGGCCGCTAGCTAGCTATTATCCCTTGGGAAATCTTTCGCTATACCGAAAATTAAATAAAGATTCCACTATATCTAGCAAGTATTAAAAAAGGTGTCTCTAGGGTAGATATAAAAACCTTATTGGAATGAATTTTGTTTTTTATAAACTTTTAATTTACTTCACTTAGAAAATTAAACCTGTTAGAATCAGAAAGTACATATTGTATAACAAATAACTTTCGTTCAAGAAAAATTAAACCAATTCACAAAGTTTAGTGATATTAAACAAAATTATTATTTAAGGAAGGTTTGTTTCTTGACACTTGAATGAGCTTTAGATCTGATAATCACGTACGTAAATTTAAATCTTTTTACAATAGTTATAGCTGTACATTCCAAAATATAAAAATTTTATCAATTAGCATTTTCAAAAAATGATATATATGCTTTGAATAAGAATTTTTACCGATTAGTACTAGATTACGACGCTTAACAATGGGGTGCTGAGTCTTATGGACTACTGTATGGTGGCTCGGGACTTAGTCCAAGTGGAAAAGGGAATTGTCAAAACAATATTTAGACCCTTTTGGAATACAGCAAAAAGTCACCCACTCTTAACCGCTAGTAGTTTGCGGCGGCCCTCAGGTTGACCTTGCACAGGTCCCGACTGTATGGTCAGAAGGCGTAGGCCCCAAGCTAATACGGTATGAGATGGATCTTCTTCAACATTGTCAACTTATGATTTTGTTGTCTCACTATTGAAGTGGTTAACCCTGCAGGAAGTTTGTGCTGCAATAAAAACCGATTAAGGAACTAAAGATTTTGGACAGATACTCACCATCAACGACTTTCCAACCGGTTTGCCTCGAAGATATTGTGAAAGTAAACGGATTTAGAAAATTATTTCCCAGGACAGTTCAAGCGGGGAAAGTCTTATCAGAACAAAACTTTCAATGCCCCCGCACCGTGGGTATAAAACAATTTGGCAACTATGAGGTATTTCTTGACCCTTAGGTTGTTTACTCGGACTTTTAAAAGATTTAATCCTTATTTCTGACTTTACAAACCAGGTTTCATAACAGCTGAATTGTATTCTGCAAGATTGTGGATACGAGTGTTGAACTTAACCTTGTGATTGAATCAAATTAGAAAATAACAACGAGACTGTTATTTTTACATATGATACAAATGACTTATTAAAAATTGAGGATCGAGCTAATGCTGTAAATAGGTGGTCTGGACGGATATTTTCGATTTTTTTCCTTTCGCTCTTCCGGTAGATTTCTAATTTGTTTCAATCGTCAATTTTTCCCTTTTAAAAAAATTGTTACACCGCCCTCCAAAGAAAAGGAAAAAATTGTGTTTCACAATTTTCACAATTAATGCTGAATAAAAAAATTATTAAATTAATTAGGGGTAACTCTTAAAAAATTTAATTACAAAAATTATTTCTATTAAAATCTGTTATTTTACTGTTTCCTTTGGCCATGGGAGCAAGGAACCAAGAAGTTTAATGAATTAATAAATCAATAATTAAACCAATAAATGGAAATTATTAAACTAATCATAAAAAGATCAACAAACGAACAAATGTATAAACGAATAAACGTATAACTGAATAAATGTATCAATGATCAAATTGATAAACGATTAAATTGATAAATAAATCTATCAGATCAATTAATCGTACTTTCTCTATAAACTGAACTTTGTTTGAACATAAATAATTACACGTGACAGTGTTACAAAAACGCCAGTAACATGTCTGGAACATATTCTGGTATGTAAGCTCGCTTGAAGGAACGTAATCTATTAACCCTTTCGCATATCATGCACGGCACACCCTTTAAATTTAGTTGGGACATATGCTGTTTGCACTACCGCTATTGATTACTTCATGTTTCTACAAAAAAAATTTATAACATCTCCAGTGCAAGTACTAGTAGCTGGCAAAAGATAAACTTGTGCCTAATGGGCACTTTAAAAGTCTACCCACAGGTCAATTTTGCTAGGTCCTTAACAAATGCGGAAGAATTTAAAGAAGAACAAGAGTATCTAAACCAACCTGAAACCGACTATCATCGAAATGATGCAAAGATGAATCAAGTTTATGTATTAAAAAAATTAAGCGAAACTAGATGGTCGGTTAGAAACGATACATAAGTAGCATTATTGAAGGTATGTCCGACATTTAAAAAAATATTTACTTGATATTTCCAACGATAGTCTGCAAAACAATTCTACTCGCCACGAAACATTTTCACTTTATAAAAAAATTAGGAAAAACAAAACAGTCTTCGTGTTAGTTGTGTGAACAACAATTTTGAAACGGATAAACTCAGTTATCAAAAATCTACAATCTGTTGATACCGAAACTGATACAACAGCTGAATTATATATTTCGTTGTTGAATTACTTCAAAACCATGAAAAATAAAAGATTTGAAGAATTCTTTCTTAAAATTACTGAGCTAACAAATGGATCATGGAATTCTCTGCAAATAAACAAAAGGCACCAAAAAAAACTGTTATTTGACGAGTGGACAATAAAATTGAATTTGACATTAAACAAAACTGGAATACGAGTCTTATAATTCTATTCTAGATCAGATAATATCCGAAAAGAGTAAACGACATTCAGTATACTCCAGCATCTGTTAAAGTTTTGGATTTTTGCTCAATCTTTTGAAAATGGAAGTAGAACTTATAAAAGAGCAGCCGATGAGTTGGTGAAACTATACTCCAGTGATACTCTCACAAATCTTGATGAAGAATGAAGAATGCTTTCGTTTGAAAGAAGTTCTGAGACTATTTACTTCGAAAAGACAAGTTAATGTGACAGCAATGGTGCTTTATAAAGAGATTATTATGGAAAAATTCTTAATATTAACATTTCCAAATATTTTCACAGACTTAACAATATATCTTAAGGTACCTATCTCAAATGCAAGTGGTGAAAGAACTTGTCAGTTCTGTAAAGTGTAAAGAACTATTTAAGAAGCAGTGTAACTCAATTACATTTAAACAGTTTGGCTATACTAAGTATTGAAAATGGTCTTTTAAAGGAACTAGATGCACACAGTATTGCTGACCAATTTTCTATACCCAAAAAACGAAGAGAAACAGTACAGTTTCCTATAGGTACAATTGCAATATATTATTATTATTTTTCTTTTACGCCTTAAGCACCAAAATTTATAGGCAATGTATTTGTAAAAGTATCGTTTTTAGTTTTTAATAGGATATCATTTTTATATTCAAAAGCATATGTATATTAAACATAGGGATAGAGCAGTAAAAATATTTTGCCTAAAGCGGCATGGTACCCAAAGGAGACCCTGACCGGGGAGGGATAAGTTTGAGTTAATATTCTGCAAATAATAGTATACGAAGATACAGTAGAATATGAAAACTGCTAACACGATATTGTGACACTTTAGTTATCTCTCAAAAGCAGTCATAAAGATCTAAAAGCTCTCTTACTTTTTCTGTTGTTCTTTGGTCAATTTTTGAGTAGAAGAAGATGTTTGAATTAATATTTTAATACAAGTGTATGTCAAATTACAGTAGGATATTTTATCTGCAAACACAACATTATGACACTTTTGTTACATAAAACTCTAATCAAAAGCAGTCCTAAGAATCTAAATGCTCAACTAATTCAGTTGTTTTCTGAACGATTTTTGAGCCGGGGAAGTGCATGTTTGAGTTAATGGCTTACTATAATAGTGTAACAAGTTGCAGTAGAATATAAAGCTTGCTAATACGACATTTTATGGTGTTTTTGCTAAATGAAACAACAAGCACAGTCATAAAAAAATTTAATTCACTCTGCTAATTCTGTTGTTCTTTGGACAGTTTTTGAGCCATGGGGCAATCTTTTACCTTAATACAAGAGTATATCGATTTGCAATATGACACAAAACTACTAACACGACATATTATGATATTTTTGTTATATAAAACTCCAGCAGCCATAAAAACTTTAGTGCACCCTGTGGGCCAAAATCCAGAGAAAACGCAGGTTTGTGAATCATTTGTTGTGCAAGATCATACACACTTCTTAACCATCTAAGTTCTGTTTGAGCATACGACACTAATTTACAGACTTTTCTAAATTTCCCGCAAAAATAATGCTGTCGAATACTGAATTTTTTCAGTGTAGCTTAGCTGCGATCATAATACACACAGCTAACTTTATTTTTGTATATAGGGTATTTTTTTAAGTGAGAGGTCCCCTGTATATAGAAAACAAATGTTACAAAGAATCTGAAAATTTGCACTAGATGATTATCGAAGGTGCTCTACACGTCTAAAATAGTTGCAATACGCTAGCAGCTCCGGTTATACCGGAAGTCGGCATTACCATCGTTATTTCAAATGGAACACCCTGTACATATATTTTGAATTCCTTGTCAAATTGTATGTGAACTTTTATAATACAAGCATATATCTATCTAATGCCATTTCAAGATTTTTTAAGCTTTTGTATAAAATTTTGACGTTTCAGGCAGCCACATATAATTGGAATATCTAGAAACTGAACGAACTTACAAAATGGACTTTTCCTAACAAATAAACAATAGTTGACATTATTTTAATGTACTAAGAAAATCTTATTGTAATGTACAAAGTGCTAAAAAATTCATTTTGTAGTTTGGACTAACAAAATGTCAAAAATTACGGCTTTTTTAATTGGGCCCACCATATTTTGTTATATTAATAGTAGAGTGTTTGTGGGGCTTGAGACACGAGGCAGCATTTTGCACCACCCCCATGACGTCATCCACCCACCTCTGACGTCACGCAGCCACACCCATTCCCTCTGTACGTTACGCAACCACGCCCCACCCCTTTGGCGTCGCGCAGCCCACCCACTCCCACTGATGTAATGCAGCCACGCCCATCCCCTCTGACGTCACACCTGTCACTTTGACATTTATTTAACGTCACGATTTTCGAGTTACTCTGTACATATCCACTTATGCTCTATCCTGTATATCCATTTTACCGCAAGTTCTCAGAGAAAGAAAATCGACTCGAGCGGGATTCGAACCAGTGCTGCCACGCGTGCAAAACGGGGGCCTAAATCACTACGCCATCGAGTCAACCAAAATCAATACTTGTACATCTTGTATTATTGTTTAATGAACAGATCCTATTTTAATTTAGAGACGAAGCTAGAGTATTTAAATATGAAAAAATTCGGAATGATTACGAAATGGCTTACAGATTCCATTTTTAAAGATTAATTTAACAGCACCTAACCCAAAAAGTTATAAAGAGTTACCCCATATTTTTTATTAACGAGCACCATACACAATACACCTCTACATCGGCCGACATACGTTTTTAAACTGAACAACTTGTTTTTCGACTAACTAGTTTTAACTTGGGGGATATTTTTCAAGATAAATATGTCATATGATCTATCGAAGTATATTAAAATATTCTCAACCAGCAAATTTTTTTAATCGGACCGGATCTCTAGCCACCACTGCCATTTTCATAATTTTTGCCAAAAATTAACCCACCGTGTAAAATATCAAATTATATTAAAATTTTCCCAGCTGCTTAATCCTTTTGGAATTTTTCAAATCGGACGGGGTTCTTAAGACCACCATTTTAAACCTGAGAATAAAAAAACAACACAATTGAATACATTTATTTATATATTTTGCTGGTGTTGACGCTACAAATAGGTAAAGCAAACTTTACCAAGAAATATTATAATTTTATTAAAATATATACATTTATTGATAACCGTTGTGGTAACCGGAGTCTAGTGAATCTGGGATAGCCCAATCTCTAAACATTTGCGTTAGCGATCGTCTCGAACTCGCATCTTCTAAGTACCGAACGGGGCGACATTTAATAATTTCCAGCACTATCAAATAATTTACCACTGCTGCAGTCATTAAATAAGAAACACGAACGGCTCTCTCCCTCTAATAACGTTTGAACCCTTTTTTCATGCGACGTATTTCCACTTACATTTTTATAACACCTACAAACTTTTCGTATAATTCTGGAAAGTTTCTACACGTCAACTCCTTTATTTTATAACATATTAATTCTCGAATTGAAACACTCGTACTCGGGTAGCAGAATAACATTTCGGTCTTTCGTAATTTCCATATTCTATGTATTTTCTTCTTGAAATTTATTCGCCACCAATACACTTCTATTAGATGTTTCGGTAATCAGTTTCAATTTGAATTCACGATCCAGTTTTATTCTGAAATACCCTCACCAGATAAACCAATCAGTCTTACGTTTGCTGCTCCTTGGGTAAATTATATGATGCTAAATTCCAATTAAATTTTGCAAAACTCTCTCCATTCAAACTAGTTCATTTTTATAGCATAATTTTGGCACATTCCCCTATTGCAAATAATTTGTATGACGCCGCAGACCACCGTATAAATCAAAACCAACTTCCACGTTATGGTGGTAAAAATTTGATGTAAAATCATCTAACGTATAAGTGATCTTACCTACTAGTAATTTGAAATCTAATGGCACTCTTACATTACTTGTAACGTCAAAACCAGATAAATCCGTCTTTAACTTATAGTTTTGATCAACTCAACGATACTTTGAAAACTAATGCTCTGGAACATGGTTTCCCCGTCTTTTATGCTAGCGGCCAGGGAGGGGGGACAGTTCCTTACTATGTTAATTGGTGTTATATGCAAATCTTGACAGGAAAAGTGACGCTTATAATTGTGTCATTGTGGGTTTTACCTGTTTGTATTTAAATATAATTTTCTTCCTATCTTATATATTGACTTATGTCTTACTTTTAAGTATGATAAAACTTTTGGGTAAAAACCAGACAAACATTTTACAAATGTTATCTTATATTATGCAGGAGGAACTTGAGGAACACCGTTTTTTGTAGCATTCTTATTTATGAATTTCTAAACACCTAATCCGTTTTCCTACACCTATCCTTTCTGCATTTTCTACCCGCCTTGTGTACATTTTCCAGTAGTGTAACCTATCAAACTATATTAAAATTTTACCCAGTTATCCGAATCTGAAATTTTTTTTTTAATCGGAGCATCCTTCTAGCCACCACCACCATTTTTGCGAAACGTCACTCTTAGCGGTGCTTTTAATATAAATCCACCGTGAAAGATATTAATTAATATTAAAGTTTTTCCAGCTACTTAATTCTTTCGGAATTTTTCAAATCGGAGCACCTCTTACTGAATTAAAAATAACCCTTTACAAACCATAGTGTTCATCTTTAACCTTCTTCTAAACAACATTGCTTTGTCTTTTGAAATAAATATATCACATAACCTATCAAATTATATTAAACATTTCCCCGCCACCCGAATCTGGAAGAATTTTTTTAATTGAACCCAGCCTCTAGTTACCACCGCCATTTTTAGAACCTTTGCCAAAAGTTACTCTTAGAGGTGTTTTTAATATAAACCTCCCCGTGTAAGATATTAATTAATATTGCTTTTTTCTCAGCTTCTCAAATCTTTTGGAATTTTTTGGACCAGACCTCTAGCCACTACCGCTAGTTTTAGAATTTAGTTCTGGTTTGATAGATCAACCTTGTATTCTAATTACCTAAAACAATTACGCGTCTTTGTCACGCCCCTGTCAAGAGAGAAGGATTGTGTGCAGGTGCTAAGTTGAAGAGTTTGTGCAGCCACGATAATGTATTTTTGTGGATGATGGCATAACAATTTGTAAAAATTGCTGTTGGAGAATCTGAGCATTTTCAATTCAGTAAGGGATATTCCGAATTGAAAAATTCCAAAAGATATAAGAAGCTGAAGAAAAGCAGTATTAATGGAGACCTTACACGGTGGGTTTATATTATAAACATCGCTAAGAGTAATTTTGGGCAAAATTTTTTAAAATGGTGCTGGTGGCTAGAGATCCTATCCGATTAAAAAGATTCTTTCATATTTGAGTAGCTGAGAAAATTTTAATATAATTTGATAGGTCACATGACATATTTATCTTGAAAAATATTCCCCACAGCAAAAATTATAAATAAATATATTAAATTATGTTGTTTTTTATTCTCAGATTTAAGGTGGTAGTCCTATTGATAGACAACCATACCCTTAAAAATCGATCTGACCCACTTAGTGAGTGTAGTTCATAGTGCCTTGCAGTGATTTGGGCGATTGAGAAGTTTAAACGAAATTGAAAAATTGCTGATATGTTTTTTGGATATTAGACGGTATACAGGTCTTTATTGCAACTGACTTTAAAAGACAGGATAATTAAAAAGGTCTTAAGAAATTTGATGAAATAAAATTGAAACACGGTATGTTTATCAGATATGGTAATGGGAAGTGTGTAGATGCTTTATTGGACATCTATAATTCTTTTGTAAACTCCGATATAATTTAATAGGTTGAACAATGGGTTTATATTAAAAATATCGCTAAGAGCACCTATTAGTAAAGGGATAATTTCTAAATCAGTAAGGGATTTTTCGATTTGAAAATCTCTAAAGGATTTGAGTAGCTAAGGAAAAGGCAACATTAATTGATTTATATTAAAAACATGGGTGAAAGTAATTTTTGGCAAACATTTTAAAAATAGTGGTAGGGATTAAAGGTTCGGTCCAAAAAATTTCAAAAGATTTGAGAAGCTGAGGAAACGGGAAGGTTTATATTAAAAACACCTCTAAGAGTAATTCTAATAATGGTGGTGGTGACTAGAGGCCCGGTCCGATTAAAAAAAATCTTCCAAATTCGGCTAACGGGGGAAATTTAAATGTTACCTCGTGCCACAAGCCCCACAAACACTCTACTATTAATCGATTCTAATGAAATAAAATACCTCAAGGATGTAATTACTACCATCCATTTATTGTAAACCGTTTTTGAATTATTTGCATTAAAAGAGAAAATGCACTAGTTTAGTAACATTCACCATATTATATAACTTACCACTTAATGAAATACGCAAAATATTTTACCAGCATGGCGGTTCTCCTGCGCATAATAGGAAAACATTATAACCGATTGCTTAATTGCTTGTATGAGGACTGCTTTATAGCTTATGACAGACCTCACTTATGGCCACCCTATCTTACTCTTTTAGATTTTTTTTCTATGGGGGTATGTAAAAGATATGGTCTTCTCCCACGCTCCTACTACTGTAAAGGATTACAAGGACGCGTATTAAATTCTCTAAATTTTTAACTGCAGAGCAAATACAAAAAGCAGCAAATGAAGTGTTCTTAAGATGCATTTTGAAATGCTTGGATATCAAAATGGCCGACAAATACAACATTTGTAGACATCCTCTTATATGTTTTTATTGATTTCTTTTTATATAAGATATTATTAAATGAAATACATCATTTTTGTAGCTTATAAACTCTATTTTTCAAAAAAAGTTGCTCTGACATTTTCGACAAATAAGATTCGCAAAAGAATTTTCTGATTTCCAAGTACCCAGATATTTTTTTCATAGAATCGATTAATATAATAGAAAAGCTACTAAGTATATTATTTTCAATAAAATTATAAAATGGGGACGGCCTGTAAAACAAAAATTAAAGGGGGTCACCGGCACTAGCTATCGGAAGGTCGTGGATCGTTTAGAGGATTAAAATTTTGCGAAAGGGGCCAAATTAATATATATAATACACAACAAAAAATGTGGCACTTACTTTTCATAAATATTGTGACTTAAAGACAATTACCAACGGCGCCAGACAAGTCGAGAATGTCCAATGTTCATGCAAGACCTTGAGAGACTTGTCATCCCAAGGAGGACAATTGTTTCTTTTACTTAAGCAAATCTCATGATCACAAATAAAACAACTATTAACTTAATTAACGGCAAACAAAACTATTTAATCAACAGAGCAATAAACGTGAACCCCTTACATTAGGAAATTTAGTGATTTTAACTTAGAAATTTGATTGAATTGTTTATAAGCAATTATGATCATTCTAAAAACACTTTATATAGAAGAAAACATCCTATAAATGTCACAGTAAATTAATCCTACAGTTTATGGCCAAAACGTCCTAACAAAGTATGTTAACTAAAAATTCGCCATGCTAGTTTAAATATAAAAACTTACTTACTAAAAATCATCAATCGTTTGATTGCTTGCATTCCAAGCTAGAACAGCTCTTAAAAAGGGGGAAAGATTTCGTTTGTTGCTCTTGTTCTTCGCAACTATTCAATAATTTATTGGCACACGTACCCGGCAGAATCTTGTTGATAGCATAGCTTGTACACACACGCACACAAGCTTTTTATTACATACTTTTAGTATCACTTATAAATCCGCAAACACACGGGGGTAAACCCTCGCGAACTGGATGAGTTAACTACTCCTTTCCACTTTTACTAACATGATACTAAGTTTGATATCACAAATGCCACGCCGGAGAACGCTACCAGCAAACTTCTCTGGCTACTTTTCTTTTTACGTTTTGAAAACGGACAACCCCATTGGAATCTCCTTCTTTTGCCTAAAAACTTGAATTATATATCAACCCTACTCTTACCCTTATTTTCGTCATATTTCTGTTAACCAATGACCATTAATAGAGCATCCCAAAAAAAAATTTTCAGAAACCAAATCCAGCCCTTTTTAAGATGAGTGCTACGGATAGCAATTACTTTTCTAACGGTATAAACATGTTATACATTCTTGGAATTTTAAATACTGAAATTGTTGACCATATCTATTGGCGACAGTTGTCTGCCATTGACAAAAGTCCGGGTAATCTAAACCGAGCTAAAATGGATTTTAATACAATGGTTGTCTCCAGACTACTTAAAAATTTCTTGTAATCTTTGAACAAATCAAATTGGAAAATAGTTAGGCTATTTGTAATGTTGCGCTTCTTATAAACCGCTGTCACTCACTGAAATATTAAGAAAATAGAGTTTTACAAACTGAAAATTGATTTTCTTTGTTTAAGTTAAAAGGTAAGATTCTATTTAAATTTATCAGTTTCGTCAATCTATATACGACATAAATTTTTAAAGGGTATTGTATTGTGTTTGAAAAGGTAGGATCTTTTAATCATTATGACAGCCGCTGACATTTCTAATATTTAAGCGTAAAGCTATTTCTAAACCTGAGGTCTTTATTATGAGGGACGTTTACTAAAATATAACGGTAATTTATCATGTAATTCTGTCTATAAGTAATACCAGTTAATAAAATTCAATTAAATAGTCTGTTAAAACTTTAACATTTTAATATATTGTTACGGGTTCCATTTAAAAAAGACGCAATTTTTGACATTTTATTAGTCAAATTACAAAATAAATTTTCTAGCACTCTGTACATTACAATCAGATTTTCTTAGAACGTTGAAACAATATCAAGTATTGTTTATGTGTTTGGAAAAAAATATATTTTGTATGTTCGTTCAGTTTCTAGATATTCCAATTTAAGCTACTGCCTGCAAATGTCAAAATTTTACACAAACTAAGAAATCTCTAAAACGACATTAGATAGAGGTATGGTTGTATTATAAAAGTTCACATAAAATTCGACAAAAATGCATAAATATCTAGGACATTCCTTATGAAATAACTATGATAATGTCAACTTCCGGTATAACCGGAAGTACTAGCGTATCGAAGCTATTTCAGGCGTGCAGAGCACCTTTGAAAATCCCCTAGTGCAAATTTTCAGATTTCTTCTAACATTGATCATCCATATACATATGACGTCCCACTTAAAAAAACACCCTGTATTGTGAAAGACAATAAGCTTAATTACGTTTGTTTGAAACTATTATGCCTCCCTGACATGAAATAATGCTTTTCGAGTACCGCAACAAACCCCCACGCTATTTTTTCTATGTAAAAACACTTAAACTACAAGATCAAAGTTGTTTTACAGTTTGTCACGGCTTTTAAACGCCGGAAAAAGACGAACAGTTAGTCTTTTAATAGAAAACGGAATTAATGAGTTTTGCTCTTATTAAAAGTTGCACATTACAATTGAGTAGGCTGTGAATATTATAATACTCATTGGAAAAATAAATGGTTGATGAACTACAAGAACGACCTCCCAAAACAGACCGGTTTTCAATATGAATTAAAATAATTAGAAGATGCTCTGATCTAAACGGTGCCCTATTTCAATCCAATAAGTTAAAATGTTAGAATTTGCATATATTTTGGACATTCCTAGAGGAGTTGCTCAAAGTTATATATGTATTTTCGTACCTTGCTTACTGGCAGCATATATATTTCGTCTTGAAACATCTTGTATATTAGTTTTATAAAAAGTTCCTTTGCTGCGATAAATATTGTACCACTGTATTGCATACTTAAAGGCAAGCTTGCTATCAGAACCTTCTCTGCTAAATAGTGACCCTAAAATGTATTCAAGGAAACAGCTGTTAATTACTCACGTTCACTTTCCGCACATCTTTCTAAATTTAGAAAATATGCACAGCATGACGATTCAAAATTCATTCTCCAAACTTACCAATTGTAAGACGCCTTCCGGCGTATACACCATCACTAGATAGAGTAAAAAGCACGCAAAAGAACACAAATCCAAGAGAGACCATGCCTCGAATAAAGCAAATTACGGTTCGCGTTATACTAAAATTAACGTTGTTTGTTGATCGGACACTGAATCCTCATATTCGAACACGTTTGTTTCTGAAATATATGGATACTTGCCAAATTAGCAGCCGGTTGACAATTCTTACGGCTGCCTATAAATAAATCAAAACTAAAAAATATATGCTTGTTTGTCGTGTCTTACAATGTAGAAAGGATGTCGCATTTTGAACAGCAATAGCTGACTCATTTTAGTAAAGTTTCAAGTCAACTATGCTTGAATATATAACGCAAAAAGTGTAGCAATAAGTAAAATGTGAGCATTTATAAGATGTAACGCATGCAGTGGCATCTATTGAAGAATCTGTATTACTATAAACAGATTTGTGTAGGTACCTGTTAACATATTGCTAATTGCATAAATAAAATCGTCTATAAACTCTACTGAATGTACTTGATGTATTTTACGGGTTACATGCCTGGGCGCCCATGGGGGAGGAGGGTGAGCCAGGGAGCACTTACCCCTCCATCCCTGAATTCCAAAACCTGACTTCGTTATGAACGTTAGAAATTTTTATAATAAAATTTTTCAGTTTTTATTTGATATTAAATAACTTCATTTACAGTAAAAATAAATTTGGTTTAATTTAAATATAAAGTTTTAACTATAGTGAGCAAACATCCTAAAACAAATAGAAAATAACAATAGAAAACAGATATAAAGTTAAATATTGAAACTATAAAATAAATATTTCTTCCATAGTAATTTTTGACTCTGGTAAAGTCCCTAGGATGCTATAGTCCTTGCAATTTCTAAACCGACTTTCGTCACAAATGACGTCATGCCATATCAACTATAAATGATAGTCTTGTCTTATTCCAACTCCAGAAAAAGTTTCCTTCTCGGTTTGCAAATTTTGCAGTGTTGCCGCCTTCATTTGAGACATTTGTTGACAACTAATATTTCTTGTATTGGTTATTTTAGATTTTCTTTGGCGTTCTTATTTCATGTCATTCATCTCTTGCCTAGTTTTTATCCTGCATTTTGTGTTATTTATGCTTGCATTTAAAATTGTTCTTTTCAGAACAGACTAGCGATATTTTTGTTTGGTCGAATAAACCATGTCCGGTTCACGTTTAGGAAGCAGAGAAAAGCTACTTGTAGATAATTTGATAGCGTTTTCTGAACACGAACGAGATAACTGTGGTCCATTTATTCCTTTGACGGCAGTTCACAAGGTAAATTAATTATTAACTTTAATTTGTAGTTCATTAATTCTATTTTAGCGTGTAGCAGAGGCTATAAATATCAATTTATCCACGGTAACTGCTGTGCCACAAGCAGTTAAAAACAATGAACCCTTGACTTCCAAGAAACGAGTTAACAAAAAATCTAATTCTGACCAATTTACTAAATGTGGTATTCGTAATGTTATTTACAGAATGTATGAAAATCGTGAGTAAACTTTATTAATTTTGAAATTGTTTATATAACAGTAAATAATTTTTGACGAGCATATTTCTGTAAAAATTTTGTGGCAAAAGGTAACACACGCTGGGCTCTTTAAGGGTAGCGAAATATCGTTGAATACAGTTCTACATAGTATGGGTTTAAAGTGGAAACAAGATAATCCAAGACGGGGACTTATGGAGTTACTCGATGTTGTCAATAGAAGAGTGCAATTTCTGAAAACTTATATACAAGTCAAGCAGCAAAACTTGTATCAATTTGTTTTTTTAGATGAAACATGGATTTTTCAAAATGGTTCTTGGCAAGATAACAATCTGAAAAGTGCAAAAAGTACAAGAGTTGGCGGAAAAAAGTTAGTGAGATTTACATTTGATGATATGAATGCATGAACTAATTCTGCATTTTAGGTACATAGTGTTGCATGCAGGCAATCAGATGGTTTTAGTGATGGTAGTGAATTGGTCTATAGTTCATCGGCAAAAATCAAGATTATTATGGCGAAATGAATGAGGATAATATTTTACGTTTGCCTTTTGACTACGGAACTAGAGTCACTCCATCCGGTCTATTGCCGTCATGTTTAAAAAGTCCTGTTGGTTCTAATGTGGAATGAATATGAGCGGTAGACAAAGCACGTTGGACAATTTGGTTAAGTTTATTATGTCGTGTTTAGCGTTCTTTATTTTTCCTGCATAATAAGCCTTGTACTCCTTCTTCATCAACCTAGGTGACTCTGGAACAGTTTATAACCCAACCTTAGACCAACGCAAATTTGGAAAGCCTGGTCATCTAGTAGTGTTCCCACATTTGCGGAAGGGAAGTTTGTAGCCAAGCTTTTGATTCTCTTACTCCTAAAGCAATGAACCTGGCAATGTCCGTTGATGATGTAGAAGTTAATTTTTCTCTGATTGTTCTGGTAATTATGATATTGTCCCAGTTCTTCTGAACATGGAGAATAGGGGTAACAATGTCATCTTGTTGCTCTTTCCACATCAGTAAAGCTTCTTCCAAGAAACTCATATTGACCGTGACGTCCATATTTTTGAGACAACGTGGGACGAGGTCATTGCACGCGTAGACAGAAGCCAGAAAGGCAGAAAGAGCGATATCTGAAATTTTTCTTATTCCAATTTCTCCATATTTCACGGGTAATGTCGCCTGTATCCATAGTTCATCTGCCAGTGGAAGATTGAGAATTTTTTCCAAACATTTATGTAGAAGGTCATCTATCTTTTTCATTTCATCAGGGAATTTGAAAAATGGAGATGTACGTAAAAAGTATGTCATCTTTGGAATAAATAGACAATTTTTAAGGCGAAAATATGCGGTGTGAGTCTTTAAATTTTTTTAGCCGCTGCGTCAGCAAAGCAAGCTTCTTCATCTTCTTTTCAAATAATATTTTAAATGCATTTTCAAAAACAAAAGATTCAAGAATTTAAAGTGAATCTTTTCTTTGAATCCGAATGCCTGGTGACAAAGTGTTAAAACGGCACTCTATTTCCGGGTCTGCTTTATCAGAACAGAAAAATAGTTCACATTTGTTCGAGTTAATCTTCAAACCTATGTCAACCGTCAGATCGGTTATCTATTTAAAATTTTCATAAACTTCTTCTGGATCTACACCTAGAGCGGCGGCGTCTAAGTACCAAAGGTTGAGCTCTGTTGAAAGACTTTCAACAATTGAATGAACAAACAGGCAGAAGGCCAAGGGTCTACAAGGCATCCGATTGCAGAAAAAATTACGCCATAAAATAAATGTGATGGCTTTGCATAGCATTGTTGCATGAAGTAGAAAACATGGGGTCTTAACCTTGACCTGGCATAACATTTGCTCTCTGTCGATTGTGTTGAAGGCATTTGCGAAATCGATTTTAAGGAGGATTTTGTTATAATTTGTGGGATGAGTGACGTAGCTTTACCTGCATGAATGCAGTTTTCACAGCTCAACTTCGTTGCCACTCCAAACTGATTCGCCCACAGATAACTCGGTAGGTCTCTTTGAACATCTCTGCAAGCTAATTTTGCAGCTTATCTGCGTATTGTATTTCTTACTGCAATTGAGCGAAGTCCGCCATATTTCGTGGTAAGCGCACATAATTGGACATATCTTCTCATTCAGTTTGCCTTCCAGGAGAAAAGTACACAATGACGTAATACTAGCAAGTGCCCGTTGAGCAGCTTCTCCAGCAGAAGTAGAAATTACTTCCTTAAAGAACTGAGGTCGAAGATCGTCGACCCCTGAGACCGAACCGGAAGGGAAAGAGTTGATGGCTTTCTTTACAGATTCTTCCATGGGAGTGAAATGAAGACATTCCTCAATGGTTATTACTTTTATTGACGTCGGATGCTTGACTTTTATTGTAAAAGCGTATTTTTGTCACATGGAGCTAGAGAATCTTCTGAGGTAAGGATTTTTATGGAACCTTTGACATCACAGTCGTCCATTTTAGCTTGGATTTTATCTTCAAGGGACGCTCGGTAAGTTGTCTTTTTGTGGCGATTGATGGTAACAGGTATGATATAACGTTTTCTTTTACTTTTGCAATAAGATTTCCTTTCGACGTCTTGTCTACATGTAACGTTTTGTAAGAGAAAAGGAGGAAATTGGCCCAGGATTCGATAGAATTTTCTTTAATTCGTCGTTAGCTACTTGTGTAAATTTATCTGCCACGAGATATCGTGCTCCTTTAGGTATATGTCAAAGTATGGTGGTTCTTGATTTTGATTGGGTTAGTTCCGTAATTAATTTTTCAATGGGGTTTTTGTTAGGTTCAGTTAATTCATCTGGGTGAACCTTTTTTAGATGATTTTCGAGTGTTTTTGAGTTTTGATATAGGTCTTTTGACAGCATGGACAAGGAATCGGAGTTGCTCCATCTTGGGATTGTCGTTGCTGCAGACATTGGGAACAATGCCAATTTTTATGTGGTATCTCCAGTTTAGAAATTAAAGTGAAAGTTGATATGGTACGATTGGTTTAAGTCTATCGAATTCATGGGAACAGATTTTAAATCGAATTAAATTAAACTTTCCAAATTCAACAGCCAGATTTTACTACAATTTTGAATGTCTGCTGACACCTCACAGATTTTAATGAAAATTAAATATTATAAATTCGTATAATCCAAAGATTTCCACTGTTTATCAAAGTTTAACTGTTTCAAAATTCTTGTATTAATGTGGAGTATACTTGCTATTTAATTAAAATATTAAGCAGAACTTACAAATATAAATAACTATAATTATTTAGTCCTGAAACTGACTGTCACAGTTATTACTATAAATCTAGAATACTTTTCTAATTTCAATAAAAATTTGAAATTTCCAGCATTTTGTTGTGAAAGTTGCTCAGTATAGATTAAAAAACAAATACCTCCCTAATCAAGTGGTTTTTTAAATGCCGCCAACGCGCAATGTCGCGAATGAAGCCCGTCCAACCATCCAGAAGAAAATAACTATCACGATAAGTACCAACGTTGCCATATAAGACATAAATTGTATTTTTTGACTTGTGTGTTTAGCACAGTTTTAGTTTTTTGGCAGTAAAACATTTCAACAACTAACCTAACCTCAACACTATCTTCGCAAACCATCAGAATCAATTTAAACCACAGTAGATCATATTTTTGTTAGTAGTAAAATGTATCTAACAGTAGCCTAAACCTCAAAACAATGTCAGTGTTAATACACAATTTTATGTGGCAACGTAGCGTTTTTCCGTGATATTTATCTCCTAACAGTCCCAGCATACAAAACAAAACACACCGTTTAAAGAAAAGTGCCACGCTCAAGTTGACCTCGGCGGACTGCAGCGATTGTACATCAGTTCTTTATCAACGTGACGACGCTAGTCTAGAACTAATTGAATTTACAGAATTATTTATTCATTAGAAGACTGTATCTGAATTTAACCTTTTTTTGCCTATCATCTTGTTATTATTTAAATTTGGATAGTGGATATCTTTGATGGTGTTTTTGAATTGCGATAGCATAAAATAATAAGAAAGCTTGAAAACTGGTTATATTGTAAGAGCAAAAATAAAAAGTCCGATAACACAAAATTGTTTAGTAAAAGTGTAACAAGTTTGACAGACGCTTTCTACGTTTTAATTTTTATATATGTAGAAGCATACAAGCAAGCTGTCTATTAAATATCTACGTCCATTTTCAACACTTCCTCCAACGTGGAGTATTTAATCTAAAAACTAAATTCACAAAAGCGTCTACTTTTCTTAAGATCGTTTGTGAAAACAGTAATTTCATCAAGATCGCTCCCTGCTACAAGACCATCATCAACGTAAATGGCCACAAGCAGCTTTTTGCCATTTCGTTCACGAGTAAACAGACAAGGGTCAGCTTTGCTCTGTTGCATTCCACTTGATTGCATAAACCCAACAAATTTTTCATTCCAACAACGTGGCGCTTGTTTCAGTCCATATACGCTTTTCTTTAAAAAACAAACACGGCCTGTGTTATCATCAAAACCTTCTGGTTGCTTGACATAAACTTCTTCATGAAGTTCACCATAGAGAAAAGCAGTTTTTACATCAAATTGTCGCAACTGTAGTCTATCGCATGCAGAGATAGCCAGCACGCTTCGAATGGTTTCATAACGCGCTACCGGGCTAAGCGTTTCATCGTAGTCAAAGCCGCAGGTTTGACCACATCCTTTGACTACAAAACGTGCTTTAAAACGCGTTTGATCATTTGAATCGACTTTAATTCGATAGACCCATCGACTGTTTAACAATTTGGCTTCTGGGGGTTTTTCTACTAGTTCCCACGTTTCATTTTTATATTGCGATTGTAATTCCTCTTCCATTGCTTCCTGCCATTTATCAGAATGAACTGAAGATACTGCTTCTCGATAAGAACGAGGGTGAATAGTATCAACAAACTCCTCAGCGGTGAAAACAAAATCATCAGAAGCTGAATAAACATAATAGTCATCAAGTTTCTTAGGCTTTTGACGTTCTTCAATTTTGCGTGTCTCATAGCGTTTTTCTTGTGAATCTGATACCGATTCAGATGCAGTTGAATTGATAGTGGTTTTGCAAGGTTTCAAAACTTCCTCCGGAACAACAACCGTTGGAGTCGGTGATAATTCAATACAAGATGTTGAACACGTACGTTCAGGCTTAAAAATTACGTTACGACTGCAAACAACTTGATTTTTGGAAGGTACATACACGCGATAACCATCACGATCATTAACGTAGCCAACTACTCGACCACCGATAGCTTTATTGTCAAATTTACGCCGCTTTTGTTTCGGTACATGTACGAAACATTCAGTTCCAAAAATGCGTAGATATTCTAGACTACCATATTCTTTACCTCGCCAAATCTCAATCGGAGATTTCTGTGCAATGGTAGATTTTCCTACCCGATTTAATACGTGGACAGCAGTTGCACATGCTTCAGCCCAACAAACTTTTGGCATTCGTGACGAAGACAACATCGAACGAGCAAGCTCAACAATTGTTCTGTTTTCTCGTTCTGCAACACCGTTCAATTGAGGTGTATAAGGAGGTGTAATTTCAGATAAAATACCATTTGCAGTAAGAATATTACGAACCTCTTGATTGTCGAATTCACCACCACCATCCATGCGGAGCACTTTAATGGTGTGCCCATATGTCTTTGACTCATTTAAATAAGCATTTAGACAACTAGCAACCTCATTTTTCTGTTTCATAAAATACAGTACCCTATATTTTGAAAATTTGTCTTTAAAACAAACATAATAGCGTTTATTGGTAAATGATAAATTTTCTATAGGTCCCATTACGTCAGCGTGTATCTTTTCACCAACTGATGTAGCTAAATGAGTGCGAGTTTGAAAAGGGAGCGGATGCGCTTTTCCAAATACACAACCGTCGCAAAATTCTCCATCGACAACAGGAATATCAATACCCATGCGCTTTAACACGGTCTTTACTTGGTGCTTGTTAATATGCGCCATCCTTTCATGCCAGACTTGTATACTTTCTTCATTAGTTGCCAAATTAACAATTGCTTCAACCTGTGGTTTAATCATACATAATTTTAATACATATGCTCGCCCAAGTTTGTAGCCAGTAAGGGTAGTTACCTTTTCACGACGAAAAATAACTGATGTTTTATCAAAAGTTACAGCATGTCCTAAATCCGTTGAACGAGTTACAGAAAGAAGACTTTTTTGTGCGTCTGGTACAAACCACACATTATTTAAATGACTGCATTGCCATTTATTATGTACCCAAATTTCTACGTTGATGCGCCCACAACCATAGGCCAGCATAAAGTTCTTAGATTTTGCAATATGAATTACCTTTGGCGGTACACATTTTTCATACGTCGCGAAAAATTCTTTGTATGGGGTAATATGTTGCGACGCGCCTGAGTCACAAATCCAAACATCACACTCTTTTAGTGATATTGCGTTTTGGGCAGTAAAACCGGACTCGTTAGATTTACCAAATTTTGCACTAATTTGGTTAGCTTTTCTGCACCCAGTTACAGTGCATTCAGCTGCCCAATGACCGAGCTTACCACATTTATTGCACGGACGCTTTTTCTTTTGTTCTGCAATAAATTTCTCCCGCCGTTTCTTATTATTCGAGGAAACAGATTTGTCTAATTTGCTATTAGACGTATTTGCTGATTTAGCCTTAATAGTAAATGCAGACCCTGAATCATATGATTCAATTTTTCGCAGCTCTATTGCGCACAGTTTTCAGTCAATAGATCTAATTTTTGTTTATCTTCTGGAACAACCTCCCAAATATTCCAAAAATCTATAAAACGCGAATCCTTTTCTAACGCTGTTAGAACACGTGCGATTAAAACGGATTCATCTAGCTCATACCGCTTACCACGCTTTAATTCTGCATTTAGATTTTGAAAAGTGTTTGTCACACGTGCAATGAATTGAGCCACATCTTCTACAGAGGTTGGCGCCATGTTAAATAACTCTTGAAATAATCTGTCACGCCTTTGGGTGCTTGTGCGTTCAAACCGAGCACATAATTTGGTCCACATCACTGATGCTGTGGTTGTTGATAGAACCAAATCTACAAAGTTGTTGCCCAGAGTACCCATTATATTGTTACAGGCAGCAGCATTGCTTGTAACCCAGCTTTCATATTTAGCTTTTTTGACGTCATTTCCAGCTTCTAAAGTTGGACATTCTTCCGATCCGTCCACGATGCTCGTCAATTTGTTTTGCACAAACAACATTTGCATTTGCCACTTCCATTTAGGCCATCCAGAGACATCTTCCAATTTGTCAATGTGCAATTTAATATCAGACATCGGAACACTGATTTTGTCTAGAAAAACAAGCCAATTTGTTTTTCACCAAAATCGATTCGGAAATATCAACAAACGTCACTATATATATTTTAAACGTCAAATATATTGCTTTTACTTATTTTACGCACGCAAACGCACCTGGGCCCATAACCTGATGGTGTTTTGGAATTGCGATAGCATAAAATAATAAGAAAGCTTGAAAGCTGGTTATATTGTAAGAGCAAAAATAAAAAGTCCGATAACACAAAATTGTTTAGTAAAAGTGTAACAAGTTTGACAGACGCTTTCTACGTTTTAAATTTTTATATATGTAGAAGCATACAAGCAAGCTGTCTATTAAATATCAACGTCCATTTTCAACAATCTTAAACTGTAAGCAGTAAGCCTGTAAGTATATTTTTAATCATCAAAATTACAAAAATAAATATATATATATATATATATATATATATATATATATATATATAATGTACCTATTGGAAACTTTTATTGTGTTTTCATGCTGGTAGCTTTTGCTGATATTTGCAGAAAAGTATGTGCTGTATTAAGTTGCGATATGATGAACAATTTGTATTAAAAAAATAATTCAGGCAATAACCAAAAATCCGTATAAGTGTATAGTATCTTCAACAATGTATTTTTATTTCAGTTTTAATTATTTAATGAAACTGGTTGATAATTGGATATAAGGCAATATACGAAAAGATCGGCAGCAATAGCAGATTCAAGCAAGCTAAAAGTGTCCTTACAAAAAAATCTCACGTCGAAGATGACACTTATGGCAGAATAAATACAAGCACAAGAGAAGTGGAAGAGATTTCAAAAGTTTGAACAGTAATGAAAAAGACTTTTGAAAAATGTATATTGGTTGTTTTATTGAATCAAAAAAATTGATAACTTCGTGTCACTCTGAAAAATGTAATCTTATTTAAAATCTGTCAATTCCTGGGAAAAACTATGATTATGAAAAAGATGTTTCCGTTCATTTACATTTCCAATGCTCCACCCGAAGGTACTACATTGGCCAGGAGGCGAGTTTTTTGTTGCCTGCAAATTTAGAATTTTGCCGAACCCTTGCCGTTCCAGGCAAGGTATGGATCTTTAACGTGCGTGACAACACTCACACACGGGACCTCCATTTAACCTCTCATCCGAACGAGGGCGTAATATTTGTGAAAAATGCTCACCTGCCATTTTTCAAGCAGTCGGCCGTGTCGGGATTTGAACCCGGGACCTTGGGATCCGTAGTCTTACGCTTACTACATTGATCCACGGCGACGCCTAAAAAAAAAAAAAAAAAAAAGATGTTTCCGCAGGAACTTTCGTTTTGAATGGTTAAATCAGTATCCTTAGATTATATATTCTAAGAAGTTAAAAGGTGCACTTTGTATTCATTGTGTTTTATTCAGGCCTGTGGTAAAAAGGAGATTTCAATTTTCACTTATTTGTGCAGCATTCGCGAAATATATAGATTTTAGTGAATCTGCTAAAAATCATGAAAAACCGGAATGACATAAAAAGTATAACATCTAAAATACTCAAATACACAAAAAGATTGGAATGAGTTTTAGGGATAGACGAATAGTACATAGCTTATACAAAGAACAAACAGCAGTAATAGAATTAAAACAGGAACGTAGAGAAGTAAACATTAGGAAAGTGGTGAGACAGGGATGCGCCCTACCCCCATTAATTATTAACTTGTACATCGAAGAGGCAATGAATAATGTCAAATGCAAGAAGACATTTGAAATTATTATGCAGGGACAAAAGATTGATATGGTTAGATATGCAGATGATATTGAGGTATTAGCATCTAGCAAGTAACAGTTAGAAGCTGCTCTTAATGAAATGGAAACAATTTTAACACAGAGATATGATATGAAAATTAATAAAAATAAAACTATGGTATTAGTATGCAAAGGAGGGAAAAATAAGTTAAAAACTAGAATACAAATAGGTAACGAGAACTTACATGAGATTAAGGATTTCTGTTATCCAGGAAACCAAATAACGCAACATGGGAAAAGCGTATAAGATATAAAACAAAGATTAGCACAACATCGTGCTGCATTTAACAAGACAAAAGCAACTACTGTGTTCAAAGACGACAAACATAGAAACAAGGAAAAGATTGCTTTAAACATATGTGTGGAGCACAGCACTGTATGGCTGTGAAACCTGGACAATAGGAGAAGCGGACAGGAAAAAGATAGAAGCCTTTGAAATGTGGTGCTGCAAATGTATGGTGAAGACCAAGGGGCGGAAACTGAATAGCCCATATTTGGTTCATATAGTGCATTCTTTCCTCGCCTGTAAGATGGCAGCACGCACAAAGAAGTCGGCAATAAAAATTGAAAGCTACGGAAACAATAATTAAACATAACATAACCACAAAACTTAATTTACGGTAGTTCATGAACCTTGAATTTTCAATAGCAATTCAAATAATTAACACTTAAGGTAAATAGGTTTTTAATTCTTATTGTTAATTTAGGGAAGTCCTTTTAGTTAGGTTAGCTTATGCGAAGCACTGATGGTATTTATACTATCCTATGTATATAGAATACTGACATTAAATACAAATTGTATTTTCATATAAGAAGAGGGTGCTTGCTATGATGAAATGATTATACGACGTCACCTTTCGGTCCACTTCTCGACCGTCGTTTATTAAATTTTCGAGTAATTTTCAGAAAACGACCATACCACGTTGAAAAGCACCAAATCAAATCAAAATATATTTATAAAATTTACGTTAGTGGAAATGTACATAACAATCTCAAGCATGAAAAATATCACGTACAACTAACTTTGTACAATGATTCAAATTTTGCGATATAACAAAAGTTTCCGTAGTCGTGGTGGCTTACCCTTCAGTGTTGCTTCTCGTCCGATCACCGAAGTTAAGCAACGTTGGGCGCGGTCAGTACTTGGATGGATGACCGCCTGGTAACATTGCGTGTCCGTTGTTTTGTTTTTTTTGTATAAATTGACAGTTAGTAGTGTAAACAGCACAATTACAGAAATCGTTTTTTGTTAGTACGAGCCTCGTCTCATAGATGGCAAGTCAGTATTAAGGTTATAATTTTTATTATGGATGATTACCTTCTATTCCGTAAGGTATATTCTATGGTGAAGACTAACTGGTCTACACTAACGTTTTTTCAGTTGTCATATGTGGTAGGTCTGGGTGATAGTTGACATCCCGTTGGTGATCTGGGTATTTATACATCACCGGGATGTCAACTGTTACCCATGACAATTGAAGAAACGTTAGTGTAGACCAGCTAGTCTTTTCTGGTAGGTACTGAGATCGGCTAAGTCAATACTACCCAGCTATAGTTGAAGAGTGGGGACACCAGAAAGATGACCTGCATCTTGACTACCAATGTTCCACCCTGCACGGACATAAAATGTTAGTAATATTCAACAAGGCTCAATCACACGCACCCACATACATGCATTATCAGTTTCCAGCCCGTGTTACAAAATATTTCACAAAGCCAGCCGACTTCCTATTATTACAAAAAGGTACACTACAAGTACACTGACAAGACAACATGAATCGCTAAAATGAATTTATGGTATGATTACGCATAGTTAAAAGGGCGCTTATTATTGAATAGACTATCTCTGACATAGTCATAAATGCAAACGCGAAGGCACGAGATGGTCGGTCACACCAGAGGTTCAATTTAATTACATCATAACAATTATCACAAACGTTAAATACTAGTTAATTATATAGGTACATCTGCTAGATAATAGGATAAACACACAACAACAAGATAATTAAGTTTAAACCAAGATATGAGCTATGCAGATGCATATGTGCTTAATATGGTGAAATAAAACAATTACATATAATAAAAATATCAAATGAATCACAAATATCAAACAAATATAACAGAGAAATATAATACTGTTCATATTCAAACTTGCCTAATAATTTGATTTAATATGCTGTCAGTATTGAAACTGCAATAATTGCAATGCAATGGAAGTTCGAACTCTGTATTAAATACTAAATAAACATTATTTTAAATAATTAAATATTAGTTTTCGGTTGTTAAACCAAACAACACACCTTTATACATAAAACATATTCAATAAAATCGTAAATACACATAAAATTACATATTAAAAATTATAAGTAAAACAACTGGCAAATTCAGAGACAAAAGTAACAGGTAAGCATAGAAATATTTACTTTAATGTATACATTCATAACGGTTTTACAATAAGTACCAACATTACACTCAAAACAGGGCTGGAATTACAAGATGTAATCAGATTACCTTAAATAGCAACTACATTATAAAGTTATAAAACATTACCTTTACTATAACCGCCAAGGGACTCTTTTCGATCTGCCATTTTGAAATCTAAAAACAATGTCCTTTAACCTTGTCGATTAGATCGCTTGCCCCTACACATACGCCCCTTATATTGTAAATTCTGACGTCACTGGATACGTTCCAAAACCTACAAGTGGTTACTGAGTTATTCTATAAAATACTTTCAAATATCGAAATGTACACTATAATATTTGCAATAATTATCAATGAATGAGAAATCGGATCACTACATTCGCCCCTTTGAAGAAGTTTTGAATGAATATCACGAGGCTCGACATCTTCTTCAGCACTCCTTTAAATAAAAATATATTAGCACGCCCCTTAACGTCAAACATACCTACAGCTAACTGGGATTTGCTTATAAATATCCAGCACACAGCGAAGTTATAACTGACAGTATATTAATATCAAAATTGAAACGCCAAGATCTATGGTAAGCAGGCCCCCTTATAATGCAACAACCGAGAGTCGGTATGATAGCTCCCGTACCTTTCACTAACTGTCAATAATAGTAAAAGGTTCAAGTATTAAAATAAATGATCAACCTGCAAAAGAACCTAGGATACCTCATCTTAATTGTGCTTCGGTAGAAAAAGACCATGAGGTAAGCATGGATGCTCTACACCTAATTCGCCTAATAGTTTAGTCAAACATAAATGCACTGGTAATTAAACCAACACAACTATAGGTTTTCATAACAATCGTCTTGAAATTCGAATGCTATAGGTTATCACCAATATAAAGAAATGCAAAAGAAACCTTGTAATGATATCAGAAACTTCTACAAAAAAGATGAAACTATATGCCATTCCAACGATCAACCCTTCAAAAGTATTCTAAAACACCGTAACCTACAGGTGACCGGTATCAGTCCCATAGATACACCCGTGAATACAATCAATGGGCATATAAGGGCAACCCGATTTGCTAAGAGCGAAACTAAGATAGCGAAGTAAATATTCTGCAAAGATAACTAAAAGCATAAACTGCCCAAGCAAAATGAGTTATACCCGATGACAATTCAAAATTTTGTTCTATACCCAAGTGCAATGAAAATGATGTCATACCATGGGTTCCTAAAGTAATATTAGAGATTACTTATACTTGCCCTTCTAGTGTCCCGCAGTTGAAACACTAGATACATACATTAGGGTAAGGATCCTTAGTTATGCAATATGATCCCAAAATAAAGGGCAAAATTTACAAATAACTCTGTAAACAGCATTCAACAGTATAAATTTGATCTATACCCAAAAAACTGGCCAAACTAACCTTTTAACAACAAGAAAAGAAACATAAAATTTTAGTAATTCGTTATAAATTTGAGTTTCCAACCAAGCATTGAAATTTGATGCAAGAACTTTGCTGCCTCATGGCGCCCCTTAAACCTAGCTTTCGGTAGCATTGGTATATATGTATCTAGTAACCTCTTGTTATCCCCTGCATTGATACAAGAAACCAGAATCGATCCATATCAGAAATTCAATGGACCCACAAGTTATAATAATGTGTGGTAATAAACGAAAAGGAGTTTCAGGACGAGTGGTTGTCAGTAAAATTGTCCATAACGGTGGTTGGTGGTATTGTCAGCGATATTAATGGTTTGTGAGCTAAAATACAACTTGAACCATTACAAAAATTTAAAGTTTCACTCGGGCAACTACCAATGCTACCCTTTAACCTGTCCTATACTCTTAATCTAGTTGCTCAATCAAATGGACACCCAAACCATATATTTTCATACACCCCGAGTAGGTAAGTGGGGCATACTGTATAATTTCTAAAGAAAACAACTCCACGTGGAGTGCTGCTTATTTTACGAACAAAAGTGAACACGAAAATCAGACTAAAAATCTTAGAAGTTGAACAGAAAAACCTCCTTGATTTCAAACCAATCAAAAGCAGACAAAATTAGACAGCTTTTAACGACTTCCGCATTATTTTCTATACCAAATCCTACTGCTTTATAAAAGTGATTTAAAAAACCATTAGATTGTGTCGATCGCCACAAAAAAGATGGTTTCCCTATGGTAGGCATTGGTTGAGACTTTGCTCAGATCTAAAAAACACGTATTATTAATGTTAACCACAGAACTTGAGGGTTCTGCGGTATAATGAGACAAAACATCAGTAGTCAGATCCTGATCATTAGCACCTCATTGGCGGTAATTAACGGCCCCAGAATCCGCAGCAGTACCTACAATATTCAACTTCCTAGCAGGAAAGGCGTTGTCCCCGTTAGAACTTCCTATTATGGCTCCCAGTATAACCTAATTAACCTATTGCTGCAGTTCCATGAAACTCGACACATCTAGATGTTGCTGTTATAAAAACTGTTTGAGTTTGAGTAACTTGGCACCAACAGTGGATGGGTTGTCATCGTCACACTGGGATTAACCTACAGCATAAAACAAACAGCAGAAACATATGCTATCATGAAATAATATAAAAATAAAACAAAGAGAATTTCAAACCCTCCACAACGCCACCAACAGTGACATCCTGGTCACGGCACCAAATCTATAGTGTAACCCCCCTAAAAGCTGACCCAAATGCCCTCTATAAGCGGCACACCGGGCTCCATGATCTAACATCTAGAGCAGTGGCTCGACGACTCCTACGTTGTGTTGTTATCACGAAACCCAAGTTCACACTGGGAAGATGGTGTTAAGGCGGAAAGGTTAGAAATAAAACTAAAGCATTTACCTAACTTCAACTTTAATCAAAAGAATAACCAATAAATAGGTCATATGCATGAAAGCAAAAAAAGACATTTAAAGCAAACAGTGCCGTACTCAACCTGGGCGATTGCGGAAAGAGCACGGTAGAGAAAACCCCAAACTGCCTTTAGACTTCCAACTGCATTTGGCACATCTTAGCAAGAGTCGGTGGCGTTAGTGTAGACCAGCTAGTTTTTTTCTGATAGGTACTCAGGTCGGCTAGGCCAATACTACCCAGCTTAAGTTGAAGAAGGGGGACACCAGGAAGAGATGACCTGCACCTTGACTACCAATGTTCCTTTCAGCACAGACATACAATGTTAGTAATATTCAGCAAGGCTTGATTACACGCGCCCACATACATGCATTAACAGCTTCCAGCCCGTGTTACAAAATATTTCAGAAAGGCCAGTCGACTTCCTATTATTTACAAAAAGGTACACTACAAGTACATTGACAAGACAACATGAATCGCTGAAATGAACTTATGGTCTGATTACGCATAGTTAAAAAGGCACTTATTATTGAATAGACTATCTCTAATCTAACTTGGTCATAAATGCAAACGCGAAAGGCACGAAGAAGGTCGGTCATACCAGATGTTCAATTTAATTACATCACAACAATTATCACATACGTTAAATACTAGTTAATTATATAGGAACATTGGCTTGATAATAGGATAAACACACAACAACAGGATAATTAAGTTTAAACCAAGATGTGAGCTATGCAGCTGAATATGTGTTTAATATGCTGAAATAAAACAATTACACGTAATAAAAATGCCAAATGAATCACAAATATAAAACAAATATAACAGAGAAATATAATACTGTTCATATTCAAACTTGCCTAATAATTTGATTTAATATGATGTCAGTACTTTTCATTGATTGTCATCACCATATTGGTACATTTACTATTGCAACTGCAATAGGTACAAAGCAATGGAAGTTCGAACTCTGTATTAAATACAAAATAAACATTATTTCAAATAATTAAATATTAGTTTTCGGTTGTTAAACCAAATAACACACCTTTATACATAAAACATATTCAATTAAATCGTAAATACACATAAAATTACATATTAAACATTATAAGTAAAACAACTGGCAATTTCAGAGACAAAAGCAACAGGTAAGCATAGAAATATTTACTTTAATGTATACATTCATAACGGTTTTACAATAAGTATCAACATCACACTCAAAACAAGGCTGGAATTACAAGATGTAATCAGAAAAACAGTACTTTTACTATAACCGCCAAAAGACTATTTTCGCCCTGCCATTTTGAAATCTAAAAATAATATCCTTTAACCTTGTCGACTAGATATCTCGTCCCTACAAATGCGCCCCTTATAATGTAAATTCTGACGTCACGGAATACGTTCAGACACCTACAGGTGGTTACTGCGCTACTCTAACAAATACCTTCAAATATCGAAATGTACACTATAATATTTGCAATAATTATCAACCAATAAGAAATCGACTTAGAAACACTACGGATCACTACAATGCAAATAAAATTAAAACCATAGGAATCGAAATATTTGGAAAAAAACATTTTTCGTGACCTTCGACCTTGAATATGTTAAGACGCGGACACGAGATTTTATGAGACAACTTTTAGAACGCCAAAATAAAGGCTTATACAAGTTTACAGCTTATTATCTTTCATTCCTATGTGAAACCCCTAATATGACTGGACTAATATTGTTTTATTACAGGTGCAACGCATTCTTTTTCGATAATCGTGTTTACACAGCGAATGCGATATTTTTCTCTAATGCTTTCCAGGTTCTACCTTAGAGTACCTCTTGTTTTTTACAAGTCTAGGGCTTTATGGCGCCCTATTTACAGTTGTTCTAATTTTTGTTTTTATAGAGTGTTGTACGGAGTATAGCTTGTGAAGACCCATAACCATCTCTCATTGCGTTACCCAGGAATAGACCACTAGATACGTCGAAAGGCAGCCTTTCCTTTAACTACTCTCTTTGAGGAAAGAGTTTTCGTTGTTAGTCCCCCTCAAACACCACAGAAGTACAACGGAATTTGTCTTACAACTTTCGATAAATATGTAATAAAAAATTATTGAAGACAACATTAACTTGCAACTTGTACTAATTTAAAGCACTTAAAAATTAGAAACTATTTTTATGTAATAAAATTTAAAACAATATGCAAAGTCCAAGAGATTAATGCATTTATAAAGTCAACAGCATTCTTATGTAATTTAATTTTAAGTAGCTGATAGTCCATTAAGTCGAATCCTCCATGTAAATACTCCTTGTTTGTTTGTTGTGGTTTGTTTTGTATTTTTCTTCATCTTCTTTGACAATTAAACCACTCATAGTTGTTAAAATCGTCTTTATTTACGTTTCGATCGATGACCTAGAATTGTTGTTAAAATAATAAATATGTCAAGTTTGACATTTATGATATAAATTGAAGGTGATTTTGATTTATTAATGTTTGATTTGAATACATTAGGTGAAAATTTTACAGCTTAGAAGAATGAGTGCCATCAATTTGTGTTGCGCCCTGGGAGCGACTTTGAGGTAGCCAATACGCTTAAGAAGTTTAAGAAGAATCCTTCATGTGTTGCTTCCTGTACAAATTCATTAACAATGCAAAATACGAGTACGCCCATTGTATTATCTAGCAAAATTTGTTAAAGATTTGTTTTATAAGTACGTTGTTTACTTACAGAAGTAAAGGTAGCAAGTGATACCGCAGAAAATTTAAAAGCTGTTATTCGGAGCGGTCTCTTGGAACGTTCCATAATTAGTAACAAATATTTTCCGATGGAATTCTCACATTGCTCCCAGTTTGATAAATAACAAGCTTCGCCGATCTGAATGCTCTATAACACAAATACCTAAAACAATGTTAAATGGCTGTAGCTATACTTTCCAGGTTATGGCATTCGCAAACCAACAGTACATAAATAACTGAAAAAGTGCCGAGGACAAATAGCAAACAAGCATGAAGAACTGAGTGGACTGAATAACGATCTGAAACATAATGAAAACGTTTAAAACTATCTGTCACTGGTAGTACAAGAAACCCTTGTAACACCATTTATTACGTGCGGTTTTGGTTAAGAAAATTAAGTAGATATTGACAAAGAAACTGAGCGAAGTACCTTACCCAAATTCTGCGATCCCAGGAAATACCGTTGACATCGACTGCAAACAATAAGATAATGGGTGCCTATTAACTCAGTTGGGGGCTAGTGCCCTATAGAGCAGCAGGACCCCTGTCGTCGTCGTTGATAGTTGAGCTGTGCGTTTTATACTACAACGCTTAATGAAAAGAATTAAAGTGGTTTAGTTAGCTCAAGTGTTGTTCTTCTTAGCGCCTTACTGTGAAGACTGGCACTGCCATAGAACTTGAAAAAAAAATTTTGCTGTTAGTGCCTATTCAGGTATTTGCAATGGCGCACGGAAAATTATATTTTTAACACTGTGTTACCTACCGAAAAGTAGCAGTTTGCGTTATAAAGTGCAAGTTTCGCTCTAAGTATGACCATAATTACGAGAACAGGTTCGGTCATAGGGCTTCAGAAATTTTTTTTTAATTTTCTGCATTTTTGAGCATTTGCAGTATCAGAGAGAATAGTATATATTTTTATACTACAGCACTTAATGGAAAAAGTCAAGGTGCATTATTTAGTGCAAATGTTATTCTACTTAGCACCATACCTGCATAGGCCGCCACTGGCATAGAATTTGAGAAAACAATTTTGCCGTTAGTGCATATTTAGGTATACCTAATAAGCACGGAAAATTATATTTTTAACACTATGTGAGTTACCAAAAAGTAGCAGTGTGCGTTGTGTAGCGCAAGCATTACTCTACTTACGGCTATAATTGCCAGGACAGGTGCCGTCATAGGGCTTCAGATTTTTGAAGATTTGCAATAAGATGGAGAATAGTATATTTTTTATACTACAACACTTAATGGAAAGGGACAAAATGCTTTATTTAGAGCAAGTGTTGTTCTACTTAGCGCTATATCTGTGAAGATCGGCACTGCCATAGAATTTGAGAAAAAAATTTGAGGTTAGTGCATTTTCGAGTATTTGCAATGGCGCACGGAAACTTATATTTTTAAGATTGTGTAACTTACCGAAAAGTAGCAGTATGGATTGTCTAGTGTAAACCTCACTCTACCTATGGCTATAACTGCGAGGACAGGTTCCGTCATAGGGCTTCAGAAAGAAGATTTTGAAAATAGTGCATTTTGAAGATTTGCAATGTTAAGGGAATAGTATATTTTTTATACTACAACACTTAGTGGAAAGCGTTAAAGTGCATTATTTAAAGCAAGCGTTGTTTTATTTAGCGCCATTCCTGCTAAGACTGGTACTGCCATGAAATTTGAGACAAAAATTTTGAGGTTAGTGCATATTCGAGTATTTGCAATGACGCATGGAAAATTATATCTTTAACACTGTTACCTATCGAAAAGTACCCGTGTGCGTTGTGTAGTGCAAGCTTCACTCTATGTATGGCTATGATTGCGAGGACAGGTTTGTCAAACCGACGCTTCCACTAGCCCAAGGACTCCCACAAGCGTCGTCAAAACGGCACTTCCACTAGCCCGGGGGAGACCCATAACCGGCGCCTCCACTAGTCCGAGGAAACGTTTAAGAATTGCGAGAGAGACGCTACGAAGACGCCAACGTCAATACTAACCAGTTCACATTACCGAGGTTGCAAAACACTACCCATGCACGGGTGCTATCCATGCAAGCCTCGACGAATTTTAAAGCATTAGAGAAAGAAACGCCAAAAGGACACCGACGCCAACGCCAACATCAACCAGGCAGCAAAACACCACCCCTGCGCAGACGTTGTCCCAGCAGACAACGACGGCCACCGATGCCGGCGATGCCGTCACTTATTCGTGTATATTGTATATAAATATGTATGTGTTGTGAATACTAATAGTAAGGATTAAAAAGATGAGTTGTTACAGCGCGAGAAATTAATTCACAGGCTCCCAAAATTAACCCCAGCCGGCACTGCCTCCCAATCAGGAACCGACCGGTCCATGTAACAGATTCAGTTATTCTTTCTCATTATATTTGCTAATCCGGGCTTCCCAGAAAACCTTTTTTATAAACATTCGAGTCAGCTTTCTGCTATACAATAGCTGTTTAGCATTTCAATGTTATCGTATTTCCACAACAAACCTAACATAATGACTATCTTTAAATACCGTGGTCGATTCCAAAATTGTAAGTGCCCGCAAATCGTCTTTTGACAAATGCGTTGCTTAGTTTTTAAGATCGCATACTTCTTTTAGCGAGAGGAACTGCTTCATCAACACTTGTAGGTAGCGTCAGATTGTTTGCAGTTACATATATGGTAGTACGTTGGTGAGTACATGCCATCAACATTATTGTAATAATCGGAGTAGTTTTAGTAGCATCAGGTTCTGTTACCATCCCTCTCTGTAGTTTAACGGTCTACTAAATTTCCAATTATCTATACCTATTATGCGTGTAGCGATTTCTTTACCACGAATATTTCTTCTTAATTTTGTGGAGAATGAGCAATCGTTTAATCCACATACTGCATTATTCATACATAATCTCATTTTGTGTCCCTTGAAACATTCTCGGCGAAATATTTCTTTGCTGCCTTCTTCTCAAAGTGACTCTGTTCTTGGAACTTTTTAAATTTTCAACATTTTGGCATGTAGAAGTGTGAATCGTACAGAATGTTTTGAAGTACCTTTGTGGCCATTTTTTACATACGCTGATCATTTTTTTTTTTGATACACGCTTATTCGATTTGCTAGATTTTGAATGCAGATTGTATACCGACGCTTGAAACATCACTAGCGGCATTTTCAATAAAAGTTAACCATGTTCTGAAACTAGGTAGGTTAGCCCCAAGTAAGAAAATTTTACAGTCCCTACTGGGAGGTTAGTGAGAAGTTATTCCCTAGATGGTCTTAGACCGAAAAGGATACCGGTCGTAATCATTGACAGGTAGACTGAGTATAAGGTTAAGGAAGGGAAGGGTATGGAGGTGACACAGGCTGAAGATGCGGTAGCTGCTACTTACAGTTACTAAATGAAGTAGAGGGACGGATTAAGTTTGCTAAAACCACTTGGATAGCGCATATACTTATTGGAAATTCACTTCTAGTGATAATTTTTCGATAGAAACAATTATGGCATATGAGGATGAGGAAAATACTAAGAAAGAGAGTGAAGTGTCCTTATGTAAAGAAAGACAGCGCTTAGAAACCCGAATTGGAGAAATGGAGGATGCTCTCTTAAACGTAAGTGTACAGGAAAAAATAAACGGGAAACACAAAAGGGCCGTATGGATAGTGAAACCTAAAGAAATAATTCAAAAGTGGCCTTCTATAAACTTTGAGGAATAGAAAAATTAAAGGATGAGAAATGGGAGCAGGATCATTATCGGAAATCCGATTGATACGGAGGATTACGTTACAAAAGTCGTATTAGTAAAGCCCCTGTATAATCGGCATTTTCCGGAATTAGGATTGATTGATAGTGATTTTGAAATTATAGAAAATTTGATTAAGGTGCGTTCTAAACGGTCAGGAACATGTGATTAGTAAAAAAATTATCAAAGCCAGACATAAGGTCACAGAAGAGGACATTTTGAATCTGTTCCTTAGACTGTATGACGAACGAACGCAAAATGATGAAAGAGTAACGTTACACAATGTCAATTCCACTGCGGTAGAATGCAAAACATGCGATACAATACTCTATGGACCTAATCAAAGCCAAAGCTCAAAACCAGTCCTGCAGTCACATCGATTGAGCCTGTTAGAAGCACAAGAAATGGGCAAGTACTAATAATAACAAGGAAAGATCTTATAGTAATCTTTCAAATACAGAAAGTAGTATATGAAAATGATGACAAGATTAACGCACATATAACTAATACAAAAAAGATATGGGAACCTTTTATATAAAAGGAATGGAAGTCACAACTGAGATAGAGGAAGTACATTAGGCCACTGAGGAAAGTATATACAATCTCTCTCGAAAGCACTTTAGGCTAGGTGAAATAAGGTGATTACAATAAAACATCTGTTACACTGACGCTAAATAAAAATCTAAGTTTATGATAACTAGAATAAGGGTCAGATTGGTACCATACAGGATTGAAAAACAAGTGAATATGGTGATGTATTATAGGTGTCGGGGATACAATCACCTGGCAAAGAACTCTGAGGGGAGGGATCGATCTGGATGTTGCTATAAATCTAGTGGTGAACGACATAATGAGAAATAATACACGCAGAAGGAATTCTGCATTATATGCGATGGGAGTAGCACACACCTGGAAGCGGTAAATACGAAGTATTTCGGACTAATTTGGAGGCTGCACGACTGGAGCAATGGCAGTAAGACATGTGAACTTGATGTCGACGTTTAATTTATGTTTTTATAATGATGAATCATGGCCAAATTTAACATGTTACAAATCAATGTTAATAAAAGTTGAACGGCACATGGCTGCCAACAATTACAAATGTGATTTTATGATCATAAGTGAACCTAACGTATCTACTTCACTAATTAGAAATATATATATTAAAAAACGGCTATAAATATTAGACGAGGTAATAGATATTGGGTAATAAGGCTCTTGGAGGATGGGTAATACGTGGGTAATAAAACAGATAGATTGTTTAATTTTTGATGAGTAGTGGGATAGAACACTAGAATGCAGTCTATAGCCTGTGATTTTCATAAGAAATGATTGTGGCAGCAGACTTCAACAAAAAAAAATACTTTGGAGCGGTAGAGTAAAAATGAACGAGGTAGAATATTCCTCAAATGGGCAAACTCTTTAGAAGTCGAAATTCTGAACAACGGACATTACCATGATCACTAGCGAGCTGCTACTTAATGACATTATATGGAAGGTTCTAGTTATGTGGTGACCATCGTTACGTACTACTTAATCTAAGGGAGCAGCATGTTACGTTCATTTTACGACTAAATTAAAATCTACCTTTTTTGATTCATTATTCATTTACTTAGATTCTGCTCAAATCCTCCAACAACACCCGGTACATTAGACCTTCCTACAATAAAATACGCTTCTAATAATTTTTAAGTTCAAATCTATTTGTTTTAAAATGGAAAGTTTATTCTATAAATTAAATAAACTATACCCTGTTTTAGGTATCCGTGAACTTGCTATACATTGCGATGTGTAATTACTTTTTCCATTGTTTCAATTAAAACTCGTTGAAATGAGGTATTGGACTATCCGATAAAACCGTCTTTCAAGTTTTCTAATCACGTTTGATAACAACAATATTACTTTGAGCTTAGGTTATTAGTTAAACAAAATTACTATTCACTTTCCTTTCGATATACACAACGAAAACATTAGTTGTATTTTTGGTTGTTTCCGTTTTTCTTTATAAAAATTTCGCGCACGCCCTACAGCGTGGTGCGTAATGATGGTTTTATAAACCTGTACTTTTTGGCGTATATAAATTAATTTTTTTTGTAATTATTGAGTTTCTCTCTCCGGTGGACCTGGCGACACATTGCTTTGCCGCTCCTTTTGTTATGGGAGGACACCCACACTGCGGGATCTCGAGCTTCTCTGCTCCGCCCTGTCATTAAGGAAGGTGTGACCCAAACCTACACCGTGGAGGCTCGGGTGAGTGTTTATGCACTATTTTCTTGTATGGGTCCTGTAAAATTGGTCAAAAGAGTATATTTATCAGGCTCCACGTGTTGAATAAACTTAGAATTTTTAAAATGATTATCGTCAAGTGAGATGATATTTATTATTAATATTGTATTTATCGTGACCATCCTATATGTTTAATTTTATATTTTCAATGATTTAGAGCTGTGGTTTTTAGTGTTGCGTTGGGGTATTTTTCTTTGTTACTAAATAAGTACCTAAAAACGGCATCTCGCCATTTCTTTTGATTTTGTTGATATGTGTAGCTTGTAATTATTGATTGTCTATTTTTTTTGGTACTACTGTGCTTTTGTACATATTATTTTTTAATTATAGGTTTTCTTTTGTGTATGTTTAGTTGTGAGTTGTGAATGAGTGTGTGCATTTTTATTTCGGCTTCTCTTTAATTTTTGTACGTGTAATTTCCCGCCTACTCACCGACTGAGCCCGGTCAGTCTTTCTAGGCTTTTTTTGTGTTGGACTATGTCGATGAACGTAGCAAGCATAGTCGTAGACTTGTATGTGTCAGAAGAAGAATCAACCCAGACCAGCGTGTCAAGTGTTTCAAAAGATTGTGTAAGCCTAAAAAGTTACCAAACATGAGCATTCGTAACATCAGCACTATGATACTCCTTGCGTATAAGACGACAACAAACCGAATCAGAGTCGACCCTAGAAATAATGTATCCTCCTGGTGAAGAGGGGAGTTAAAGCTACTGATACAGCAGTCTAAAAATTGCCGCCGAAGATATCAAAGAGCACGGGAAGAAGAATGGCTATGAGGAAATTAAAATCTAAGGCAGCTAGGAAACAACTAGAGTTTCGTATCATTGATCTAAAAAATAAATGCTAGCTAGAGCTGCGCGACAAACTGGAGATGGACATTTTCGGAAATGCGTGTATGATAATACGCAGTCAGTTGAAAGCATAGTTCTAAAAATGGAACATTTTAATATCATAGTTAAAGGGTTAGAAATCATAGGTTTGCCTTCAGCAGGTACAAGAGCCCAAAATGACATAATGAAGTCAGCACGAAAAGAAAACATTCGGGAGTAGAAAAGAACATAAGAAATATAAATCGTCGTAGTTTTTGTGTTATATGGTAGCCTTTCTCTTAACTTGCTGGTTAATAAAATTACCAAGTGAACATTACACAAAATACTTTCTTGAATATCGGACACGAATTGAATTGAATTTTACATCGTTTGCTCTCCAATAAACAATTTATTAATGCATACTGAAGGATCAGCTTTAAGACCTTTTAAAAACATGTGGTGGAGATGCTGAATTGATACTATCCAGCTATTGATGTGTCGAATCAATTAAGTTGTAAGGCGTGTGCGTTATTTTACAAAACATTAGGTAATAGAAATGAGTTTATTAATTTCAGTTAGTTAAATGAGCTTATAACACAAAAACAGTCTTTTGTACTATATATTTAATATGATATTCCACTATGATATTAAATTAGGATAAAGAATTAATACAGTAAAACACTTAGTACATTTTATACGATCGGTAATAAAGATCGGAACTTTACACTTTTTCGTATTAAATTTAGAAGAAATTACAGATAAACACTGGAGAAATAACCGGCATATTACAGTTCTTTGTACAAATTTATACGAGTTCGAACCATTAACTATGGGATCGGACCGATTGCACCCCAATAATCCTATATTCATTAAGCCATGAAAATTGTTTTGATAACGTAAAAAAATGACGCAGCTTTGGTGACAAGTATAAAAAAGCGGAAATCGAGCAGTTACGCGCAATACCCCGTGAGAACAACAGCCGTGCAACAACCTTGGAGTGTAAAAGCTATAAAACCCACGGATAATAAAAGAGGGGATCGTTTTTAGTTATTCAAGAACAGAGATCATAATAGAGATTCGCATTCGATTAACACGCAACCACTACCGTGTGGAACAAGGTTGAATATCGGGTTATTATAGTCACTGTATTATATCCCTGGAATATTGGTAAACAGATCTCCAAACGCAAGTAAAAGCGCAATATAAAAATGCTGGTTGAATGTAAAAGTGACCTGCTTTAGGTCCTGCACTAGAAGGTCGCCGAAGCTTTGTAAAGACAAATAAAAAACTGTAGGTATGTTGAATTCTTGCTTTCCGCCTTCTTAACTTTACGTGCTTTTCTGCACTTAATAATTGTGATTGGAGGTAATAATAGAAATGTGTATAACTTATTATTTACAGAGGCTTTTTACGTCGATGCACGCTTACTAAAAGTGTATACATAGAAATTCACATATAGAAAAGGTCACATTTGTATTCATATAATTTGTATATAAAAATTAAATCGGTTGAATATCTATAATTGGTATATTTAAATTTCTTTTTTAGCTACACGCATATTTTACCACTTGTAACATATACAACTTTCCGTCCAGTAATGCTTGGATAGCTTGCACATACGTACTCTGTTCATTTCTTTACGGCAGGGTTATTAACACTTAATATATTGGTGTTTTACATTAACCTCATATTCTTTAGATTGTGCAATTGTCTTTTGTTGTTGTGAAGATCTGGTATTAATAAGTGCAATAATTAATAAAGTTAAGTATGCTGGTTAGTATGTCATTACTAGTGTATTGTGGGTTGCATTGCGTAAGGCGTGTAGCGCATAATCGTTTAGGTTTCGTAGTTTCGAGTTGATGAGTTAACGTATGAAAATCGAATAGGGTCAGTTGTAGATGGGTTAGGCAAGATTCCCGAAAGAGACGTTTTGCTTGCTTACTCCGACTAGAGCTTCAAAACGTGCGAGTTGGCAACGATGGAATCGACATGGTAACCTATTAGTTAAGGCCAGAATGATCCCAGAATTTATAATTCACTAACTGGGCAATTAACACCTTATGTTAATTTCTTGTATATTGAATATGTTTCTAAATTGTAGAGGATAATGCAGCTTGAGTATTTTAAAATGGTTGCTGTTTTATTCGATTACCTCATTCTGTAGGAAAATCGTTACTTCTAATATGGAAGCGCAAATATTTGTTAATACAAGCTATATATATTTTAATTTGGTTGAACAATATTGCAGCGCATTTGAATTGCCGTGTCGTTTAGAAAACACATGTTACAATGGGTTATCCCAGTTCACCAGGTAAGTGACATGTCGATATATTTATGTAAAGTATATCTAATAAGAAGGAGTGGTTCTCAAACTAATTTTTTTCATTGTTTAAAATATTGAAGAAGGTTAATTTGCTCGAGTAAGGTTTATAAACGCGTTTAGTTGTTAGTCTCTTATTGTTGATGTTTTCGCATTTCAAAGGATCATAAAAGTAATTGAAAGTAATAGTTTTGCAAAATTAATGGGATTAAATTAATGAAATTTTAATATGAAACAACTTTCACCTCATGTGTTATGTTTATTTAAACAAGTCCAAGTTTATTTGTGACTAATAATTTGTTACTAATTTAAGCTGTTTAAAGAATAAAATTGATATTAAATCGTTAATTATAAAGCATATCTGTAAACGAAGACAGAGCTGTTTTTTGGTGATAAACTAATTATTTACCTGAGTCAAACGTCGTATATTTGAATATAAGATTTCAAATGATTTATAGTGTAATAAAGTTATCGATATAAATTGTACTACAATGAATATTTAATTTATTTACATGAGAAATATAATTATGAATTAGATTTTGGAGTTATCTGTAAATTATTATTATTTGTACCATATCTTGAGCCAATAGAGAAGCTTCCGATTTTAGTTCATTCAACTTAGTTATTTAAAAATATTGAGTATTAATGAGACACAAATAGCGTACTTCATAAGATATTTATTTTACATGTGCTATTGTTTTCTCAATAGGTATCACCTGTATAGCAGATCCTAGGCAAGAGCGACTTCGAGTCTGAGTAAGTGTATATTTGTGATATATTTTTCTTTATTACAGCTTTCCGGAATATCTCTCCTAGGAGTATTTACATCCTTTCTTAAGAAGTTTCACTTCGATCGTTTATCGTCTGGATGTAGTGACGTCCACGTTAGTTAAGTCTATCATTCGTTTGTTTATTGTTTTACCCATGATCCAGATTAGCTCTCTGCGGAACTGAAATCCAACTAGACCGCAAATCTTCGAGGAAAACTCCTTTAACTTTTAACCATAGAACACCAAGTTTTACCCTGGGCTTCAACTTATTTCCCATGGGAATCTCCATATTCACTTTTAAGGATATCTAACTTGTTAGTTCACTTCGTGTCTAACAGAAGTAAAAAAGAATTTCCCAAGACATAAAAAAGAAAGTTAAAATCATTATACTGATGCTCACAGCTTGAAGAAAAGTAAGAGAAGCATACAATGAGGAATAAACCTTAGTTTTTCTCTGTTAATATTTACTGTAATAATCGTGTTCGGTAATATAGGTTAGGCGAACTAAACGTGGAGTTTGTTTTATTATTATTTGTGTTTATTTTAAACTAGTAGGAAATGATTAACGTGTAAACGAAGCAATAATAACCCGCTAAACCGTCTCTCGCAACACCCACGTTTCGAGTAGGGTTTAAGATTTCTTAAGGTGGGTTGACGCTCAAAGGTTTTATATAGACAAAGAGTTCAACGATCTTTCAAGGTAAGCGTAAGTTAAGGTTCGTGGTTTCGAGCGGTCCTTCTTAAAAAGACTTCTTGAACTTTAACAAATTTATTTTTTAATTATACAGAAATTAATTGGATTTTGACAAACTTGAATAATTAGTCTAAGTCGAAATACCTTAATTAATTGTACAATTTGAACTATGTACGAACTGCAATGTGAAAGCTGAACGTTTGATGAACTGACTGAGAATGGAGCTCCCGGGCCTTTTATAATCTTCCTACCCCCTCACAGTTCTGTGGGAACTTGCAGATCTAATGTCTGCTTACACTTGACTCTATTCATGATACATAGTTGCTATCTTAAATCTATTCATAACTACTTTGTTGCGAGCTTACTTCTGCGTAATCTCGGTACGTGACTGTCTACAACCGTCTGTGACCTGACATCTGCAGTGTCACTTATCCTTGGGCTACTTTGTAGCGCTTCCGTTCTCATGAACGTTAATTACACGGACTTTGAAATATTAGAATGCCTTTTTAAGGAACGTTTCAAAACACCTGAATTATTTTTTTATTATTGTGGGCACAAAATGTGGAACTTAGCTTTGCAATTTAACTAAACTATGAAACAACAGATCGTATGCTGTTTTCCTTATAGGACCAAGGACTTATTAAGAATTCGAAAAGTTTTTTAGGTTTGCAAATAAATATATTTGACAAACTTTTTCGTTTTTGCTATTGCCTTAATACAGGCTTGTTCTTCGGAAAAGAAATTTTGTTGTACACAAGAAAAAGATTGGTACAAGGCAAATAATTTAAATTTCTTTCTATGGTGAGTATTGAACCATATGAATCTTCTTACTAAGCTCTTGCAGAAAACCAAGATTTCGATATAGCACTTTTGGAAACTTCTAAAAATAATTTTCCAAATTTAAGATTAGAAAATCACTTCAGTGAAATTGTTGTCTAAGCTGGCAAAGTGGCATTCGAAGTAGATGCAAAAAATAATGTAAAATCAACCAGCACTACCGGATATAAAAAATGACAATTTGATTATGAATCCTGGATGATTCACTTATAGATTCAAAGAAAAAATTCAAAATATTTTTTTTTGCAATAGGCGTCGCCATTAATTGCTTTCGGCAGAAATTTTCTCAACTCCAACATCATACCGACTATTTCTGTTTTATACATAATATATAAAAACCTTACGGTTTTAATCATAATAAATTTTTAGCACAGTGCAAAAACTTGGAAATTATTTTAACAGATGATTACTCAGGTGTAAATAATCATTTACTTGCATACTAGGTTTCTTGTGCTAAAAACACGTACTCTTACCAATACAGTCTGGAACAAAGTATTACATATAACTATTATACTTCCCAAAAATTGAACCATAATTCCAAATGAGAACACTCCTTCAATATATTGAACGTACCTGCAATTTTAAGCATAGTTAAATGTGATAACAGAATTTGCATACTCAATTATAAGCACGTGATGTTTAACACAATGCTTTAGCTTCCGTAAAACAAAATCATTTCCATGCTCTGAGCTTGATGAACTGGAATTTTGAGCGACATACTCATTCCGGATACGCATAATCTTTATAGCCAGAACATCTAACTGCATTGCTGCTGTTGCCATAACACATGCGCATAAAGAGTCCAATGATAAGTTAACCCAAGCTATTCTTACCATAACACATGCTTGAAAAAGATACATGAAGTATCTATAAAAACCCAATTCATACGGAAATGGGAACGGTAAGGGCTTTTTTTCAATAACAGGATTTATGCAAATTAAAAGCGCAGCAGCAATCACTAAATATTTGTAAGATTTCGCGAATAATTGTAATCTGTAAATTGTCTTTGCCATACTATCATTAAAGTCTTCTGGATACGTATGAAATAAAGGACTTTTCAGTACCTTTATCAATTCAATAAACGGTTTTCTGTGGATAAAAAAACCAGCATGCTTAAAATTATACACAACAATTGTAATCAAAATATATAGAATTTCCGATAATTTTGCAAAATTATCTAGATCGTTATATGTCTCAACTAGCATTAAAGCGGTTAAGCACAACGTCAGAAAGTAACTAAAACCTCCAGTTATTTTGTAAAATGTGCTTGGTTGTTCTTGAGGCCAAGCACCTGCTGCGTTTAGCATGTTGTATTGAAGCTTTATGGCATCCTCATTTTTTGGCTTTGCCATTAGACACAGTTTCTAAAATTAATTTACTTGCAAAGATCAAATCGGTTCTTGTTAACGGTTTCACAATGACCATAAACACGTGGAACCTCTAGCAGAAATGCGAATAAGCTGAGATGCTTTTCAACTTAATTGCAAAGTATTGAGAAGGTTGTTAATTTTTGCCATTTATCCAATTTTAAAATTAATGCTAAGAAAAATTGCTCCGTTTAGTAGCGATTACACAATTATGTTAATTGTGCCTATTCAAATTGTAATCACCCACCTAAAATTATACAATTTTGACCACATCCCAAAAATAAAGTTTCGTTTTAAAACACTTAAAATACAGATCATTGACACGTACAATATCCTTGAAAATTACGAAAGATTGATCATTATTTGCTGTACTGTACGTAAAAATGATATCCGTCCCGCCATCTTACTTTTAAATTAACTACTTTCTGTTTTTGTCCAACAACTTCCGAGGACATTTCCAATATACCCGTTGCGCGTAGTAGCAGCATCATTAGTGAGATAAGGCCGGTTTTAGCCCAAACTGAGTGCACGCACAAATACATTAGGCTAGTTTCAACCCAAGCTTCTCCATGCAAAGATACATTAGGCCGTTATACTTGCGGCCACATCCTCATTGCTCCACGCGAAGGTACTACATTGGGTTTAAACGCGAATGATTACGTGAAATTGATTTTGGATACTTGGAAGCGTCTTTTTAAAAAGCTTTCTTCAAGAACTACAACTATCAAAATTAATTTTATTATTTCAATTACCATCAGACTCGTTTTATTCACAAACAGCTTGAACACTTATATTCCTTAAGCACAAGTTAAACTTAATTGAATTATTACAAGCGACTATTTTCAATAATTAATAATTAACTGTAGATATACCCTTTTCACGATAAATATAGGATGACGTCGTAAACAGTAATAAAGTGTTAGTAATTGTACAATGTAGACGTAACTCTGAACGCAGCTTTAATGATACTACTATTTTGTATGTTATAATTAGCAGTTTTGTACGGTGTTGTAGCATTTTCTGCTTCTGTATCCTTAGACGCAAAATTTGTTTACAGTGAAATTTTAAGACACTGCTTTTATTACTTGAAAAATCTTACTTCTGCATCTTGAGTTGCATTGCTACCACAATTCGCTACCATGTAGAAAGAAGGTATTTTAAAAATAACCTTACAAATTAAAATATGCCAACTTTTAATAATTATTTAATAATAAACAAAAACTATACAAGTCTAACTATTAAATAGGCATAAAATAAGTCAACTATGACAACACAGCATTTATTTGTATTGTGACGTCATCCCATATTTATTGTGAATAGGGTATAGCTTGAATTCTAATAATGTGAAAGGTATGTGATTCGAAGACTAACCGACTTGGAAACCTTCTCTCATTTAACCTGAAGTTTCTGCTCTCACATCGTTTTGTGGGAAAGTGCAAAATTGCTTTTTTTACTATGTGCCTTGATTACATACGTTTTCATTGCTATTTAATTATAAGTAAGTCTGCTTAGTAGCAGCTTTTTTACACTGTCTCTGATAACATACGACGACTTCATTTCTAGTTAATTATAAATACGCCTGCTTAGTAGCAGTTCATTATATCAACTTGCGTCTGTGTTACAAAAGAATTGTCTTTTATTCTATCCCTGGTATAAACTTGATGACCCTATTACTTTACATTCCATAATACAATGTATCATTCTATTTCTATAAAACAATTATTACATTTAATTTTTAATACATATTAATATAGGGGATATGTAACCCATCCCCTCTTAGATCAATAATTAAGGATTGTTTATCTAATTTTTAAAATAGATTGCTCCTAAGGGATCAACTTTCGTTGCTTTAATCTTATATCTAAAGTACATTTTGTGCATTAGTATACAATTATTAACAATATTAAAATTATCAATACAATTGTCCAGATACTAATACTATGGCAATGTATCTTTAGCACTTTTAGCGTATTTAAATGTTCTTTGTAGTTGTCGATTAATTTCACTGCGTGGTTGAAATCGGTAATACAGGTGTTCTAGTTGCATCGTCTTATGGATAAATTCGTTATCTTCGGTTGGGGAAATCTTGATTTGTTGTTCGGGTAGTTTCTGTAAGGTATTAATTCCAACTCGTGCCAATGTGACAATTTTTTATTTCTATCCCCACGACGTTAGTCGATAATGTGGCGGTTTTAATTAAATAAAAAAATACCCTAATTAAGAAGAATTTGTCGGTCCCCTAGGGAGGAGATAGAACAATAATTCGAGATTCCAAGAGACTTGAACATTTTAGGCAAGCGAGTTTGAAGTTTAAGAACTTGCACCTTCAACCGCTAGCTTGACTATTACCCCTTGGAAGATCATGAGAAAGGGCAGGGTTGAAATATTCTTTGTTATACCGAAAATTAAATAAAGTAAAGTTGGACGCCACTGTATCTAGCAAGTATTAAAAAGGATGTTTTTATAGTACATACAAAAACCCTATTGGAATTTTTATTTTTTAAAACTTTTAATTTACTTTACTTAGAAGATTAAATCTGTTAGTATCAGAAAGTATATATTGTATAACAAATAACTTTTGTTCAAAAAAAAATTTAATCGATTCACAAAGTTTAGTGATATTGAACAAAATTATTATTTAAAGAAAGTTTGTTTCTTAAGAATTGAATGAGCATCAGATCTGATAATCACGTACATATAATTTAATTTAAATCTTTTTTACAATAGTTATAGCTGTAAATTCTAAAATATAAAAATTTAATCAATTATCACTTTAAAAAAATAATATGCTTTGAATAAGAAATTTTTACCAATTAGTACCAGATTACGACGCTTAACACTAGGGTGCCGAGTCTTACGGACTACTGTATGGTGGCTCGGGACGTAGTATTAGTGGAAAAGGGGGTTGCTAAAACAATATTGACCCTTTTGGAGTCCAGCAATAAGCCACCCATCCTTGACCGCCAGTGGTTGGCATGGCACAGTTCCCGGCTGTATGGACTCAAGGCGTCGGCCCCAAGCTAATACGGTATGGGATGGATTTTCTTCAACATTGTTAACTTGTGATTTGGTTCTTTCACTATTGGGGTGATAAACCTTGCAGGGAGTTTGCGCTGCAATAAAAACCGATTAAGGAATTAAGTTTTTGGACAGCATCAAGGACTTTCCAACCCGCTTGATTCGAAGATGTTGTGAGGGGGAACGAATTTAGAAAATTACTTCCCAGGACAGTTCAAGCGTGGGAAGTCTTATCAGAACAAAACTTTCAATGTCCCTGCGCCGTGTGTATAAACAATTTGGAAATTATGAGGTACTTCTTGAACCATAAGGTGTTTACACAGGCTTTTGAAAGATTAACTCCTTATTTATTACTTTACAAACCAGGTTTCATAACGGCTGGATTGTATTCTGCAAGATTGTGGATACGAAGTTGAACTTAATCTTGTGATTGAATCAAATTAGAAAATAACAACAAAACTGCTGTTTTCCATATGATTTCAAGAACTTCTTAAAAATTAAGGATAGACCTTATGCTGTAAATAAGTGGTCTGGACGGATTTTCGCTCTTCCGGTAGATATCTAATTTGTTTGAACCGGCAATTTTTCCAATTAAAGACAAAATTGTTACACTACCCTCCTCAAAAAAAAAAAATTAAAGAAAATTATGTGTTCTAGAAAAAGGAAGGCATACAACAGTACTAATGCTGAGGAAAAAAATTATTAAAGTAATTTAGGGCGACTCTTTAAAAGTTTTAATTACAAAATTATTCCTATAAAATCTGTTATTTTACTATACTTCCTTGAGATATGGGACCTAGGAACCAAGAAGTTTAATGAATTAGTAAATCAATAATTTTAAACCAACAAATGGAGATTACTAAATTAATCATAAAAAAATCAACACGCTAACAAATGAACAAATGTATAAACGAATAAACGTATAAATGAATAAATGTATCAATGATCAAATTGATAAACAATTAAATTGATAGACGGGTGTGAGGGTAGTTCCGCGTACCACACGTCCAAGAGGAGACAAAATCGGTATGTTACAATCGGTAGAAGTCACGATCAGTAGAAGTCACAATCAGTATGTCTACACTCGTATAATACAGGGGGTTATACGGATGAACAAAAAAACCTTTTTTTCTTTTTACAATTTCCAATAGGGTCCATGTATTAATAAATACAAAATTCTACCTAATGTTACCAAAAAAATTGCTTAGGTGCCAATAATTATCATTGGCATACATCTATCAAAAAACCTTTCAAATGGTTGAATTTCTATCTCTCACAAATATGAACTAAAAAAAATTTTTAGTTACCTACAAAATATGGGTTTCAACCTTAGAATACTCAATACTCCATAAACGACAGAGTAATACTTAAGTCAAGCATTGCTTTCTAGCAATTCTCCACGACATCAATAATAAATTATTTCAATCAACAAAATAACAAAGAAACTTTCTTCCAGAAGAGAACCTTCGAGTATTTTCAACTGGAAATTTCTCAACATTACTAAAATCTAACTACAGTTTCAAATATTCCTTACAGTTGAGTAACATTTTTTATCAGAGAAGAATCACAAAGAACCAAGAAAAACATTTTATCTCAACTAGGGTTCTATAACGACTATTTCCACTTGTCGCTGATGCGCAATGGTCATCGACCAAAAACCTTAAAATACTGAAAAAGAAATTCCAAAAAAACTTATGAAGCCACAAGTCTAATCCTTACATTACCCTACCGAAATTTCGGAATTAGAACCAAAATAGGGTTTCAAATCTTTAACATGTCAGTTTCTTGCATCTGTACCGATTTTATTTCTTAAATTAAAGACTAAACGAGAAACCTTCTTAACAATAGTACATAAGTTTGGCGGAGAATTGGTTGGCAGCATCAGACAAAACTTTATTCTTGCGCCAAACTTTCTCTCCAATGTCAAACGAAATTTCTCTCTTTCGGAAATTATACTGGGTGACATTATGGGTATACGAAGTGTGAAGCCTTTTTTGGACTTCCAAAGAAGCGGGGCGTAGATGCTCTAGGTTTGCGGCATAGAACTGCCTACCTCCTGGGTTAATTTCTAGATCTGCCGTAGACGATACTTCTTCATAATATTTTCCAGGCTACGAGGTGTGACGGATAAAGTTCAAGAAAGCAGGGGTGTTGCCTATAACCTCATGCTTAGGTGTATTCAAAACTTGCCTTATCCTAGACAGCATAGCATCCCAATCTTTGTTCTTTGATGTAACATCTGATTGCAGTACCAACTGTCCTATTAGTTCTTTTCACAAAATTGCATTGTGGAGAATAATAAGGGGTGAACCAGAGTTTTGAAATTTATATTTGGCAGAGAACTGTATGAACAAGGGTCCCGCAAATTGAGACCTATCATTGCAAAAAACAAATTGAGCCACACTAAACATTAAAAAGACATTATCCTCTATAAACTTAATAATTAAGGGCGCAGTCTCCTTTTATAACGGGCACAGTGATGTATATTTATGGACTTCTTTGGAAATTTTATCTTTTAATGACAAATACCAAGTATCATGAGGACTGGGCACTACCGTTATTTGGCTGATAGCATGGGCGCGACTTAGTGCGTCAGGCACCACATTTGATTTTACAGATCTATGAATCAAGTGGTGCTGTCTTAACCGCACATGCCAACGAGCAAGTCGACTCGTCGGATCTTTTAAATCATTTAACCATAGTGACATATGGTGATCCTTGATCTCCTGGAGCTGAACTCCCTCTACATAGGGTCTGAATTTCTTGATGCAAAAGATTACGCCCAAATACTCTAATATACTTAACAAAAGAAAAATTAAAAAAAAACTTACAAATATAAACTGTTGAGCTTCGATGTTAGTAACTTTTTTCCACAATTAATAAGTTACGATGTTAGTAACCTTCATGTTTAGTTGATACGCAAATTTAAACATTAAATAAAAGAGTTACTATTTTATAACACTAAATAAAATTTTACTAAACAAAATAAAACCAAAAAGCCTACATATTTATACAAGTAATTTACATAACTAGTTTTCCACAAAAATTAATTGCTATAATGACTAACCACCACTTCATTTTTGGTTAGCTTTTCGCCACACGAATAGCTAAACTGTCGAAGTAAATAGGAGGAGCCCTACAATGCATAAAATATTAAAGCATTCTCCTTCAGAGAGCGATGTATCAAATTCCAGAACAAACTTTTCTATAAGTTTCGACTAGGTCAAAACAAACAACAGCGTTGCAATGCCCATAGAATTAAAATGAGCTAGTAAACAACAACATTTCAAAAAACACTGATCCCATAAGATCAAGCAAAGCCAAACGCACCAGATTTAACAAAACACACCATTATTTTTCTTGTTATCCACGTTTTAACGAATACAAAATCAAGGTACCAAGCTAACCAAACGTAGATAATATTTATCATCTATAATCTTGTTCATATACTAACAACTTTTCCTAATTAAATTCGCAATTTCAATTACATTTGTACAAAAATAACCAACCTGAAAAATGTTTGCTTTCTTAAATACCAAATTGTCAAAGTACATAACGCTTAGATTAAAATCAACAATTTGGTCGGATCGACTTTTACTATTTTTAGATTAGCAGTTTATTGACATAAATTTCCAAAACAACGACTTTAAAATTATTATAACTCCATGCAAAGCTTGCCTAAACAAATTCAAGGACAACTTTCTACAACTTATGAAAAAAGCATTTGCTGCTTTCATAACAAAATACAGCAAGTGCTTTACACCAAAATAAATCTCCAAATAGTTTTGTTACAAATAAAACACCTTTTTATGCCAGATGTTTTCTTCAAACAAGAAAGACCGCAGTACGGTGTAGACGTGTTTAGTAGTTCAAGTAATAAATAATAATTATAATAATTTTTGTTAGAACCGAATAGATAACAATACCTAGTAATTGTAAAGAGTGCAACGGCCTGATAAAACGTCACAGTAATAGCATACAATCGAAAGGTGCATGCAATATGGTGTTTCACATGAAATGCATTGGAATGCCAGATGAAGCTATAGCAGTAAACGATATTAAAGGATTTTCATGGAAATGTGCTACATGCTGTTCTCTACCAGAAGATAATTCTGATAGCATTATAAATTTACTCACCACTATAAGATTCGAAATATCAGTCATTAAAACGGCTCAGTCTAAAATGTTAACTTCAATTCAACTTTGTTGCAATAAAATAGATGATTTCGAAATTCAACTGAAAGAAGTTTGAGCCTCACTTAAAATTCTAGATACTCTGAATGCTGAGTGTAAAATGATGAAAGAAGTAATACAATCACAATGTGCTCAAATTACTGAACTCGAACAGCGTTCCCGGATGGATAATCTTGAAATCCAAGGTGTTACTGAATCAAATAATGAAAATATATACAACACTTTAAAAGCAATAGGTCAAGCAATAAATTGCAACATTTCATATAACGATATAAGTATCGCACACAGGGTGTAGCACATGAATAATGATAATAAAAAACCCCGTAATATAGTAGTAAATTTTGTATTGAGACGCAAAAAGGACAAATTTTTAGCTGCATCAAAGCTTTACAAGCAATCATCCACTAATTCCAAACAACCAGGAATTAAAATCGATAAACTAGGCGATGCAATATTATTAATGAACACTTGACTAATGGAAATAAACTACTTTTGCAACAAGCCAAAGAAACAGCTAGGAAAAAAAGTTATAAATTCGTTTGGGTTCGTAACTGCATCATCTATATTCGCAAGAATGAAACCTCGACCGCTAAACCTATCAAGTCCGAAAGTGATTTAAACAAACTATAGTTGTCTCCTTTCACTTAATTTTGATTTTTTTTTTCACCAACTTGTACATACTTTGTAATAAATAATATGCAACTTGTTTTTTAAAAATGTCTCTAAACGTTTTTTACCAGAATGTACGCGGTCTACGAACGAAAACTGATAATTTTGACATAAACGTTCTAAGTTGTGACTATGATATCATTTGTATCACGGAAAGTGGGTTGGTTTCGGGTATAAGTGATAGTGAACTTTTTTCCAATGATTATACAGTATATCGACGTGATAGGGAAACCACAGGATCCTTTAAACAGTCAGGAGGTGGAGTCCTTGTTGCGGTCAAAACCTCTATAGTGTCGAAGAGAATAATAAACTGGTCATCCACAGCAGAAGACATCTGGATTTCAATCGGTCAAGGATCCTTTTCGATTGTTGTTGGCGTTGTCTACTTATCTCCAGGTGATAGTACAGCACTAAATGTTTATTTAGATAAGCTATGCGGCAATATGACCGATACAAACACAAATGTATTCGTATGTGGCGATTTTAATGGCCGGAAATTACATGGATATCTAATAATAATACTCTACAGTAGGCAACACCTACAGGATATTCAAATCGGCGCTCCATAGTATTAGTAGATGCTCTGATTTTATGTGGTCTACGACAATATAATACACATTGTAACAACAATCAAAAAGTTCTTGATTTGGTATTAACAAACGCAGATGTTATAATTAACATAATTAAAAGTCCGATGGCGTTAGTCCCAGAGGATTTACATCATCACTCTCTTGAAATTTTCGTGACATGTAATATCAAAAACAATTTACCTATAAATCCATGAATTATGTACAATTTCACTAAAGCTAACTTTATACAAATTGGCAATGACTTATTATCAACTGATTGGGATGAATTGCTCTCTGGCAGAAATATAGAAGACGTGGTGCATGTGTTTTACAGCAAATTAACCGAAATATTTGAACTAAGAATACCAAAAATAAAACAGAACCATAATAAACGTTTTCCAAGATGGTACACAAGAGCAACAATTAAAGTAATCAAGGAAAAGAAATGGTATCATAAACGGTGGAAAAATTACAATAATACACTTGATTACTGCTCATTTTCAATACTTCGGCGTCGCAGTAACACTCTTATCGAAACCGATTATCAAAATTACATGATGCATGCGCAAGATAACATACTTACAAACCCTAAGTATTTTTGGCAATTTGTGAAACTAAAAAAATCTCATAGATCAAACATTCCACACTCTTTAAACTATGATGGTAAAACTGCTTTTAAAGGCGAGGACATTGCTGAATTATTTGCTTTATTTTTCAATCCGTGTATGAATACGATGTGAATGCCAATATTAATTTTGACTGTGTCTCCAGTAATCACAATAGCTATGCCGAACACATAATCAATACATGTGGTCTCCATCGGCGTCTACGCACGATAAACATAAACAAAGGTCCAGGTTTAGACAGAATACCACCAGTCTTATTAAAACGATGCTGCAACGGAATAACCCACACTTTATCCATTCTATTCATTAAATCGTTAGCAACTGGGATATTTCCATTGGTATGGAAAAAGTGCATTGTAGTTCCAATATTTAAATCTGGCGATCCCTCAGATATAAAAAACTACAGACCAATTTCTATACTGTCCGCTATCCCAAAACTATTCGAAAAAATTATATTTGGTGTGCTATATTTTTCTGTAAGCTCCGAAATCATTCCACAACAGCATGGTTTTATTAAAAGGATATCTGTAGAGACAAATTTATTATACTATTCCAACTATATACTTGAGTGCATGGGGCGGCGATGTCAGGTTGACGCCGTGTGTACGGACTTTAGCAAGGCATTTGATAAAATCAATCATATGATACTAATCCGTAAACTTGTCGAATCCGGGGTTCATGGCATTTTATTGAGATGGGTCTGTTCCTATATAAGAAATCGATCACAAGCAGTCTCTGTAAATGAATTTCGTTCTAAATTTTATTCAGTAACATCCGGTGTTCCGCAAGGTTCTCACTTAGGTCCGTTATTATTTGTATTGTACATAAACGACATACATCGGTGTTTCTACTTTAGCAATATACTACTCTATGCTGATGATCTGAAGGTTTTCAAAGAAATCACTTGTCAAAAACTTCAATCAGACTTACAGCGACTTGCTCACTACTGTGAGAAGAATAAATTATTTTTAAATTTTGCTAAATGTTATAGCATCTCATTTACAAGAAACATCAACATAACCAATTACACGTATAGTATTAGCAATCATATTCTAGCCACAACAGCTAAAATCACTGATTTAGGTGTCACGTTTGACTCTAAAATGTTATTTTCAACGCACGTAGATAACATATGAAAAAAAGCTAATAAGATGTTGGGGTTCATAATGAGAACCACAAGATACTTCAACAACATAAACACTACATTAACGCTTTACAATGCATACGTATTATCAATTTTAAGTTACGGAAGCTCGGCTTGGAATCCAACTTATCAAGTTTATACTAAAAGAATAGAAAAAATACAAAAAAGAATGATCACTTACATAATGAAAAAAACGCCATCAACTTCTAACTCATACCTCTCTAGTTGCAAATATCTTAATATGCTAACTTTAAAAGATAAACGAACTCTGGCAGACAATGTTTTCTTTGCTAAAATTTTAAAATCAGTCATTGACTCTTCCCACCTTTTAGCACTTATTAACATGTACACTCCTAATCGTATATTGCGTAAACCCCTTACATTTTATCCGACAACATCAAAACTTAACTTTTATTGCAATTCTGCTATAAACCGCATGTGCCACACCATGAACTTAACAATGCAACTATCAAACATTGATTTGTTTGATGACAGTCTTATTTTAATAAAGCGCCATATCAAGAACAAATTTTTTAAAATGTATTTTTAGGGAAATGTATTAATTGTATTAATGGTATTAATTGTATTAACTGTATTAACTGTTTTGCTTACTTCACTACAAGTTCAAACTGTATATATATATATATATATATATATATATATATATATTAGTATGTGACGTTATTAAAGGATTTAAAAAGATAGTTGTTAGTACTATGGATAAAAACATTAATTTACCACTTTTATCAAGCTATTCTAAAAGTTAAAAACACTACGGTTAACAAAGATTGATGAATAATTACTTGTTAAATGCAGATATAGAATATTATGTACTAGTGACACAGCGTTTGAGGTTTAAAAAAGCATTTTTCCATTGTTTTCCAATACGAAGGGTATCTAATGTAACTTCAATTGAATGTGTATAGGTTTTGTCTTTAAGATTATTATCTGTAATTTGTGCAGGATACTTTAGGCCATTTATAAGTTTGATTTACCTAAAATGAAAGTCGTTTAATACATTTTAATTATAAAGCGAAATAAAATTATGAAATGTCAAAATAAAATGTTAAAATACCAAAGCTGTTCTAAAATAGTAATTAAGTAGAATTAAGGTTAATATGTTGAATGCATCCCTTATGTAATATTAGTTAGTAGGCTAGATATAATTTTTTTTTGAGTTGTCCTAGGTGATAGTTGTTTTTAGAAAAAAAGGATTTTTTAATAAGAAAATTTTGGTAAAAAAGAGATTGACCATAAAATTGTACACTGTATAAATGTTTTTGGCTTAAGAGCTTGTAATTAAAATTTATCAAAATTAATAGATATGTTAAAGTGCATGCATTTTATTTGAATGTAATACAAAGAAAGTGAAAAGGTTATACGACGAAAATTAATTACAAAAGGAAGATTTCAATTATACCAAACATCGGGGCATCCTTTGTTGTTGTTGAAGAGTTGCAGCTGGGATAGTGAATTATTTTGCAGCAGGGTTCAGTCTTCTTGGATTACAGATCAGTTTAGTTGGTGAAGTATTGGAGTGTTCGTAGTTATAGAGCAATTAAAGCATATAGTTGGTGAAGTAGTAGTTAATTGTAGAACCTAAAACTATAGTAAAATCCTTATTGAACATAAACTAAAACATACTTTTATTAGGTAGTCACTGAAAGCGTTCGAGGCGATTTTGTGGTATCCTGTTTCAAGCCCATGTACACCCAGACACATTCAACGGAGTTGCAGGTATCTTATGTTATTTTTATTTACACTTCATATTAAAGTAATTTGGGAATAATTTATATTTCAAACGTTTAACTAAATTAAATATTTGCTGAATAGATTTATCAATCTTTGTATAATCACGATACGCAAGCACAAAAAAGAGGTTAAGTGATTTTGATCTAACAACGCTTTAGGCGCCTGTGTTTCAATACCTGTAGGGGGACAAAGAACCCACATCTTCTTACAGAGTTTAAATACTAGATTCAGTTTCCCTGAGAGAGTTTCTAAAAGCCGTGGCATAATTAAATTTGAAAAGGTATTTATTTAAATCATTTTAAAGGCCAACACCACATTACAGGTTGCACTTATTACTTTTTAACTCGTATATTAAAGCATCATTTCATTAAATATCACCATACATAACATAATAATGGCGACCAACAAACGTGGGGCAAGTTAAAGAGTAATAGGTTGCAGTAGGATAAAAAGTTGGTGGGGCTCGATAAGCAGTGTCGTAAGCGTGGTGTTTGGAGAGAGAGAACTAGAGTATTTGCAGGTTTGGAGCATTTGCATTTTGGTGGGGCAAGTAAAAGGTCATTTTGAAGAAAATTTATTAGAACATGTCAGACGAGGAAAGGATCACCAGGTCAGGGAAGGTTTATGGTGTCGAGACTGTTATGAGAGGGCAACGGGTGAGGGAGACTGTAGCGGCAGGAGATGCAGGGGATGAAGGTAGAGAATATGTGGAGCCGGAGGTGATTGTAATTCAGCCGGACGTGGAAAGACAGGTTGAAGGTGTCAGAGAGACAGCGAACGAGGGGGACATGATAGGTATCATGCAGTTTTTAAGAGAAATTCGGAACGAGGCTAGGAATTCACAAGCGGAAGGTAGGAGAAATTTCGAGAAAATGGAGACAAAATTTGAAAATTCACGAGCGGAAGTAAGGGAAAGATTTGAGAAATTAGAAGAAAAAAATGAGAATTCACAAGCGGAAGGTAGGAGAAATTTTGAAAAAATGGAGACAAAATTTGAAAATACACGAGCGGAAGTGAGGGAAAGATTTGAAATGATTGAGATGAAATTTGGAGGGATAAATGCGTTGATACAGAGCAGTTTGGGTTTACTTAGAGATGAAGTAAGGATGGACGTAGAAGACAGGGTAAAAGTCTTCGAGGAAAATTTTGTAACAGGTTTGTCGGAGCTAAGGGGTGAAATGGTAGGAGTAGATCTGAAACAAACAGAAAATCTTGAAAATTCAAAAGGAAGTTATGGAAATGATTCAGGATGAAATTAAAGATACAAGGGAATTAAGGGCTGATGTAATAGGATTTAAGGACAGGGTGGATGAAAAACTAGGTGTACTTGAAGGTAGTGTTAGGGTGATTAGGGAACAAGTGACAGGATTAGAAGGGGGGCGTTTAGTGACAATGGACCAGGGTTATTTTAAAAACGGACGAGAGATTTTACCGAAATTTGAGGTAAGACGTTTTGAACAGCCGATGCTATATTTAGATAAGTTGGACGAGATAATGGAAGGTGAACCATAGAGGGTACGGATGCAAATGATAGGAGCTAGTTTAAAGGGTAACGCCGAAAAATGGCACAGCATTATTAGGAAAAATTATAACACATACGAGCAATTTAAGACTCTTTTTAAAGAACAATATTGGGGTAATGCGAAACAGACTGAAATAAGAACAAAATTAATAACAGGACAGTATTTGACTAGTATGGGGTCGAGAGAGGAATACATTATTGACAATTATAATCAGGCGCAACATTTGACCACAAAATTTAGAGAAGAGGAGCTGATACAGTTTTTGTCGAGACATATAGAAGCTGAAGTGGCTAGAGCGGTGGCCACACAAAATATTAAAACACTAAAAGAATTTTTAGAAATCATGCGAAATTATGATATGGCCAGGGAATTTGAAAATAATAATAGATATTGGGAAGGTAGGAATCAGCAGGAAAATTTTAAAATATGGAATAGATATGAAAATCCAAGACAGGAACAAAGACACGGGGAGAGACACCTGACACCTCAATACAATGGGAACAGAAACCAGGACCAGGGGGACAATTACCGTTTAAATAACTGGAACATAAATCAATATCAGGGAGATCAAGGGAGGACGAACAATTGGGGTCAACGGGTACATAGGAACGAAAATTTTAGGGGAACAAATAACTGGAATAGAAATGACTGGGGAGATGGGAGACAATTCAACCGGAGACATGATTTCCAATGTGGACAGCAGGACTATGGTAGTAGATGTAGCGACAATGAACAATTAAAATATAATAGGGAGAGAGATAAAAGTCCAGGAGATCAGCGTAATGTAGGGATCAGACATATGACGACGACAGGCAGGAACAGGGAATCCGAGAATTTGATTGAGATAGCACAGGTTCACGAGGAGCCATCGGGTTTAAAAAAAAACGCCGATTATGTAAATAAGTTTGTTAATTTAGAATTAGATATAGGTTTAAGTTTAGTGGATTTGGGTACGACCAGTAGTTTAAGTTTTGTACATTCGTTATTAGAAGACAGGGGTGAAAGAAAAAGTAGTTTACCGTTTGTTAATTTGAAGTTAGAAAATTGTTTATATGTAGCATTAATTGATAGTGGGTCTGAGCTGTCGCTAGTGAAGAAAGAGATAGTAGTCAAGCACGCTGAGCTATTAAAAGGGAGGATTTGCGCGATAAAACGGATAAGTTTGTGGTCTGCGATGAAAAAGAAAATATCGGTAATCGATGAAATGATTTGTGTACCAATTTCAATAGGGGGAAAAAAGCTAGGAGAAGCTGAGTTTTTAGTGGCAACGGGATTATATTTAGATTTTATAATAGGGATAGATGCTATAGAAAGATTTGGAATGAAAATAGATGGCAAGGATAGAAGTGTACAGATTTTAAATATTAGGAAGAATTGGGTGGTACCTAAGGTGAGTTCGAATAAAGGGATGGATATTAATAGTGATGTTTATGGCACAGGGATGATTAGGGAAAGTAATTTAGAAGGACAGGATGAGATAATGTTAGGTAATTTATTTGAGAAGGTATTTGACGAAGGACAGATTGGGATTATAGACGAGGGAATAAAGGGTAGATTATATGAGATATTTAATGAGCATGTAGGTTTATTTAATGGGGAACCAAGGGTAGCAACTAAGTATGTACACAAGTTAGAAGTAACAGAAGAAAATGGGTTTTACACGAAGGTATATCCGATTCCGTATAGTATGAGGGAGAGAGTTAAGATAAAAATCAAAGATATGTTAAAAAATGGAATAATAGAGCCAGCAAGGACTTCTTTTATTAATCCTATCGTTGTTGTACCCAAACCTAGTGATAAGTTAGATATAAGAATTTGTTTAGATGCCAGAAAATTAAATTTAATTACTAAAGCACAATATGAACAGCCACAATCGATGGATAATTTATTATACAAAATTAGTGGGAGAAAGGTTTTCAGCAAATTAGATCTGAAAAACTCATTTTGGTTGATTCCTTTGCATGAAGATAGCCGAAAGTATACTGGTTTTAGCATCGAGGGAGAAATATTTCAATATAGGGTAGTTCCATTTGGTCTCGCTTCAGGTTCTGCTGCATTGGTCAGAGCCATGCAGAAGTTATTAAATGAGTTCGAGGAATTTTGCACGCACTATGTCGATGATATACTGATATTCTCCAGGAATAACGAGGAACACCTGGAACATGTAACAAAAATTATACGCAGGATACATGAAGGAGGTTTGCAGTTGAATGTAGAGAAATGTGAATTTTTCAAATGTGAAGTTGGTTATTTGGGATTTGTAATTTGTGACGAGGGCATTACGATTTGTAAAAAAAGGTTGGACGAACTTAAAAATTTAGAACAACAAAAAAATTTAAGGGGCTTGCGAGGGTTTTTAGGAGTTCTCAACTACTATAAACGTTTTGTACCACATTATTCAGAATTGTGCCTACCATTGGTGGAATTACTTAGAAAGAATGAGAAATGGAGGTGGACGGAGCAGCGAGAGAATGCATTTCAGGATTTGAAAAGGGGGTTTTACCAGGAATTATCGTTAAAATATCCAAATTTTGTAGATAGGTTTATTTTACGAACAGATGCATCCAATCGTGCGATAGGCGCGGAATTAGTCCAAATACAGAAAGGGGTAGAAGTGCCAATATGCTTCATTTTAAGAGTACTGAAGGAATGTGAGACAAGGTATTCAACTGCCGAGAAGGAGATGTTAGCTATTGTGTATGCAGTAAAAAAATTAAGGTTTTATTTGTTAGGGAATAAGTTTCTGATAGAGTCAGATAATTCAGCGGTGACGTTTTTGAAGAAAAAAGAATTTTTAAATAACCGTTTATATAGGTGGGCGTTAACACTACAAGAATATGACTTTGACATTAGACACAAGCCAGGGAAGAAGAACGTGACTGCAGACTTTCTTAGTAGATAGGATGACATAACTGGGGGTGACAAAAAGGGATTTTTAGTAGCGTTACAGACATTTAAAGACGAAGGTAGATGGACAAACCAGGAATTTATCAACATGCAACAACACGATGACATTATGACCATTCGGACGAAATTAAACGAGCAAAATGGGGCTGAATACAAAGGTTTAAATCTGAGGAATAACTTTTTGGTAAAACGTATAGGGGACGAAGACTTACTAGTATTATCGAAAGAGACAGCGTTAAAAATGATCGTAGAAATTCACAGGACATACGGACACATTGGAATTCGAAAGACCTTTTACTGTTTAGGAGACTTTTATACTAACAACGACATTTCTTTGGTAAAGACAGCATAAATAGTTGTAGGACATGCTTACTAGGCAAGGACAAGAACATGACGTTACAAAACACTCACATGGTAATTAACACAGAAAGACCATTGGACATAGTAGCAGTCGACTATGTAAGCAACTTAATACCAGGACATAACGGATACAAACATATTTTGGTGATGGTGGACATTTTTTCAAAGTACGTAAAATTATACCCGGGCAGAAACTGCAACACAAGACATGTTTTGACAAGCATAAGAAAGTACACTGAACAGACAGGGGTGATGAAAAAGATATTGATGGACAGCGCCACTTATTTCAATAATAAAAGAGTGATTGATAAATTAAAGGGGGAAGGTATAAAAGTTGTGTTTTGTAGTATACGACATCCACAAGCAAATCCATGTGAACGCTACATTAGGGAAGTTATAAAGTACTTGAGGATATCGGTTGAGGGACAGCATAATAGTTGGGTTCGAAATTTACCAAGGATCGAAAATTATTTGAATTTTGTACCGAGTTCAGTGACGAAGGTTTGTCCAGTGACGTTAATGAAAGGGGTGATACCAGCTAGACCATGGCGAGATCAGAACGAGGTGGAGGACATTGACAGTTTATTAGAACAGGCCAGAGCTAGGGCAGAGACTAGACAACGTAGGGAGGTCGAGAAACGGTGCAGACGAATTAAGAGACAGACAAATTTTCAGATTGGGGATTTAGTTATCGTAAAAAGGTTGAGAGTTTCGAACTGGAGTAGGAACATTTGTGCAAAATTATTATTTCCATATGAAGGACCCTATCAAATAAGAAAAATTTTCGCCAATGGAAATACGTTTGAGCTTGAGAATGAAAGGGGTGAATGTCGGGGACGATTTCACTTGGAACACATATACCCATTCATACAATAAATACACATACACATTATATATCACAAAGTATTAGTAAAATACAGGCATTAGTAATCAAGTCTACACATATCTACAAAAGTTAAACTTAGTGTTAGTATTCATATTAAAATTTGACATTTGTCGAACTAAAGTTAGTGTTTTAAAACGTAAGGTTAGCAGTGGTTTAATAAAATAAAAGTAAGCTTATTACAATCGTTGACACTGTTTAGAGGAAAGAAAATCTTATATTTATTTTATGAAACCAGGTGGGGCTTCTTTAGTATGTGACGTTATTAAAAGATTTAAAAAGATAGTTGTTAGTACTACGGATAAAAACATTAATTTACCACTTTTATCAAGCTATTCTAAAAGTTAAAAACACTACGGTTAACAAAGATTGATGAATAATTACTTGTTAAATGCAGATATAGAATATTATGTACTAGTGACACAGCATTTGAGGTTTAAAAAAGCATTTTTCCATTGTTTTCCAATACGAAGGGTATCTAATATAACTTCAATTGAATGTGTATAGGTTTTGTCTTTAAGATTATTATCTGTAATTTGTGCAGGATACTTTAGGCCATTTATAAGTTTGATTTACCTAAAATGAAAGTCGTTTAATACATTTTAATTATAAAGCGAAATAAAATTATGAAATGTCAAAATAAAATGTAAAAATACCAAAGCTGTTCTAAAATAGTAATTAAGTAGAATTAAGGTTAATATGTTGAATGTATCCCTTATGTAATATTAGTTAGTAGGCTAGATATAATTTTTTTTTGAGTTGTCCTAGGTGATAGTTGTTTTTAGAAAAAAAGGATTTTTTAATAAGAAAATTTTGGTAAAAAAGAGATTGACCATAAAATTGTACACTGTATAAATGTTTTTGGCTTAAGAGCTTGTAATTAAAATTTATCAAAATTAATAGATGTGTTAAAGTGCATGCATTTTATTTGAATGTAATACAAAGAAAGTGAAAAGGTTATACGACGAAAATTAATTACAAAAGGAAGATTTCAATTATACCAAACATCGGGGCATCCTTTGTTGTTGTTGAAGAGTTGCAGCTGGGATAGTGAATTATTTTGCAGCAGGGTTCAGTCTTCTTGGATTACAGATCAGTTTAGTTGGTGAAGTATTGGAGTGTTCGTAGTTATAGAGCAATTAAAGCATATAGTTGGTGAAGTAGTAGTTAATTGTAGAACCTAAAACTATAGTAAAATCCTTATTGAACATAAACTAAAACATACTTTTATTAGGTAGTCACTGAAAGCGTTTGAGGCGATTTTGTGGTATCCTGTTTCAAGCCCATGTACACCCAGACACATTCAACGGAGTTGCAGGTATCTTAAGTTATTTTTATTTACACTTCATATTAAAGTAATTTGGGAATAATTTAAATTTCAAACGTTTAACTAAATTAAATATTTGCTGAATAGATTTATCAATCTTTGTATAATCACAATACGCAAGCACAAAAAAGAGGATAAGTGATTTTGATCTAACAACGCTTTAGGCACCTGTGTTTCAATACCTGTAGGGGGACAAAGAACCCACATCTTCTTACAGAGTTTAAATACTAGATTCAGTTTCCCTGAGAGAGTTTCTAAAAGCCGTGGCATAATTAAATTTGAAAAGGTATTTATTTAAATCATTTTAAAGGCCAACACCACATTACAGTTTGCACTTATTACTTTTTAACTCGTATATTAAAGCATCATTTCATTAAATATCACCATACATAACTATATATATATATATATATATATATATATATATATATATATATATATGTAGGTATTCTGGTAACGACCTTATTTGAAGTTAATATAATTGCTTTTCACAGCTGACCTAAAACCTGTGAAAAATTAATTATATATATATATATATATATATATATATATATATATATTTAAATATGTGTGTGTGTGTGTGTGTGTGTGTTTATGTGTATGCGAGGGGGGTGTAGGTGAGGTGTAGGTGCATGTGTCTCCTTATCTATGTATATGCGTATGTGTATATATGTATGTGTATACATACATGTATGTTTCTATATAATGAACATAAAACGTTTTAAAATCAATAAGTATCTCTACACTGTATATTTTTTATCTTTAGTTTTTATTTTGATATTTTTTTTCTCTTTAGTTGAATTATATATCAGAGCTACTGTTTTGGGTTCTGCCTGTATGTAGTTCAATAAATTTTAATAAATAAATAAATTTACCAAATTAAATCTCAACAATTCGTGTATTTACCAAATTTACTTATTTAATCTATTTTCAACTGTTATCATTTACTAACAACAACGAATGAAACCAGATTATTTTGGGCCAATCTTTGCAACAGCTTAACCAATAGAAACACTACTTCCAATATTCCAACAAGGAGTTATCCTTCTTTCAAATTACTAAGAAACAAGTTTTGTGGTTTGAATAGTCTGTTCTTTCTGTGGTATTTGAAACTTGAAGCCTTGTCTTAAACATTTTAAAACCTAAATGTTTGAGTTCAAATACATCTAAAAATAAAACTAGTCTGAAACTAACTAAATATTGTAAACCTGATTTTACTTTAAATGAACTCTATAAGACAGCCAAAGCTAAATTTGGCAGTAAGTGTGTGGATGTTCAATGGTAAAATTTTCACGGAACTCCCTGATAATAAAAGTTTTTGCATCCACAATGCTGTAGATATTGATAGAGTCTATATGGATCAGCAAAATGCACCTTCAGAAGAGCTGATTAGTCATCGTCTAAGATCCAGTAGTCAGAAATGATTTACCCAATATCTCGTAACAATATTGTTCATTTTCCTTTTTAATAAATTTTAATTTTCTTGGTTTGGAAGCGACATAGCTGAACCTCTGCCTAGTTGATTATTTTAAATTGAACTTAGTTTTATTATTTTTGTATTTATTCGAAATTTAGTTGCTATATCTTAGCTGTTATTTCTACTTATATAATTGTACGCTGCATATAATGTCATCCGTATTTGGATCTCCCTCGCTTCTTGTCCAACCTCCATATCCAATTTTTCTGTAAATATCCTATTTAAGCATAATTAAAATGAAACATCTACTTTGGTTATTGATGATGAATCTAAACTCTGCGTTAAATTTGAGCCTCTTTCTGAGTTAGCAAAATTCCCATACTATCTACAATTATGCCACATAAATGTTCAGAGCTTACCTGCCCATATAGTAGTCTTTCAACTCTTATTTGAGAGATCTACTATTGATGCAATGCTTGTTACTGAAACCTAGCTAAAACCATCTATTTCATATTCGCTGATATCCGTGCATAACTTCAATATAATTAGGTTTGATAGACTATCTAGTAGAGGTGGAGGGGTTGCTTCGCAATACATAGGAATTTAAAATTATTGCTCTGTCAAATCCAAATAACGAACATTCGTTTGTGTTTTTATTTATTGAGCTTCCAAAGTTAAAATTACTTGTGGGCGTCATTTACTGTCCTCCTGAAGCAAACTACTTTGATGTTCTTGAGGATACCATCGAGCATTTCAGTGCTGAATATTTAAACTGTATTATCATGGGTGATTTTAATACTTGCCTTCTAAAAAATGACAACAGCGCTGACAAACTTAAGAATATTGTTTCTTTTCTTAATTTATTCATTAAATCTTCTGATCCCACATATCACTACAGCGAACACTCAAGCTCTCTTTTAGATCTAACCATTTGTTCGGATCTTAGTAAAATTATGGCATATAGTTAAACTGGTAACCACAATTTCTCTAAACATGGTCTTCTCTATGTATCTTATAAAGTAAAATCCATCCCCCACCGATCTAAATTCATTACATTTCGAGATATCAAAAACATTAATATCAACCAGTACAGATCTGATGTAGCTTCAATTTGTTGGGATCATATGCTCCTACTAGACACAATTGATTTAAAGATGGACTGGTTTACAAATGTAATATATGCAACTTTTGACAGAAACGTGCCTCTCAAACGTGTAAAAATTAAAAACAAACCGGTACCTTGGATTACAAATGCAATTAAACAATTAATGAGTATACGTGATAAAGGAAAACGTAAATATCTCAAGCAAAAAACTGAAATATGATGAGAATATAGAATTCTTCGTAACCGTTGTAACCAACTATGTAGGAACGCCAACAAGAAATTTATTTATGATTCCCTATCAGAAATCCCAATAGGGAGTTATTGGAAATTTCGCAATAGGTTGGATGTAGGGAGTCAAAAACGTAACATACCTATAAATATGTTTGATTTAAATAAACTAAATACTCATTTTGGACAACCTAAACCAATCCTGGAACACGGAATAAAGGCTGCTACTATTAAAAAGCTTGATTCAGAAACAGTTGCCACAACTTCTGCTTTTTTGTTTGTAGAAGTAGATAATGATGAAGTACGACCTGTTATGCATGAACTTAATGGTATAAATCGTGAAACTATTTTAATTGTTGTCGACATTATTCTTCGCATTATAACCCACCTTGTTAATTTCTCTTTGTCCACTAGCTGCTTTCCAAAAATATGGAAGAAAACGCATGTCATTCCAATTCCAAAAATTTCAAATCCGGGCTTAATGTCTGACTTTAGACCGATATCAGTGTTGTCTTTTCTCTCATGTTGTTGTGAAAAAACAGTCCACAAGCAGTTGTCTGATTATGTTAAAGTCAATAACTTATATAATTCTTTGCAGTCAGGTTTTCGTAAAAACTACAGTACATCAATGGCACTTATTAAAGTTATTGATGACATTCGTTATGCACTAGACAATAAAGAGGTTACAATCTCGACCCTACCTGATTTCACTAACGCCTTTAATTTAGTTGATCATGACACCCTTCTAGCTTATTTAAAAATGTAGAATTTTTCTGCGGCTGTCATTACATGGTTTGAATCCTACTTAACCAAACATGAACAACGTATACAAGCCAGAAGTGGATCTTCTAATTGGGTAATAGTCACCAAGGGTGTTCCACAAGGTAGTGTACTTAGACCGTTTCTTTTTAGTTTGTTCATTGCCTCTATTAGTAAAGGTCTAACCTGTCGTCATCATTTATTTGCTGATGATTTTCAAATATACAGGCATTCAGAGGTACAGCATATTAATACTACAATTGGTCTAATAAATGAAGATTTGAGTAAAATAGCTGATTGGATTAATAGGCATGGTCTAGCAATTAATCTTTAAAAAACCCAATGTATTATTATTAGCTCACCTTATAATAAAGTACTTATACAGAAGAACACCTTTACCGATATAAAATTTATTGACCCCGTAGTACCTTTTAGTAGTGTAGTTAGAAACCTAGGTATCCATATTGATGATGCTTTATCCTGGATTCCACATGTAAATAAAATTAGTCAAAATTTCTTTTTTACCTTCCATTAGCTGGCATTATTAAAAAATTTTCTCCCGTTCCAAGCTCGCTTATGTTTAGTCAATGCACTTTTAGTTCCAAAACTAGAATACGCTGATGTAGTATTTACAGATATGGCTAGGTATCTGCGTAACAAACTCCGACGTTTACAGAATGTTGGTATCAGATTTATTTATAACATACCTAAATTTGAACACATTACTCCATACAGGAATGAACTAGGTTGGTTAACCATGGTCGACAGACGTATTATGCATTGCGCTGTATTACTTTACAAAGTGGTAAAAACACATACTCCTCAGTACCTACAAACTAATTTTCACCTTTTGTCAGGACAGTACTCAACAAGATCGACTGATAATGTTCGTTTTACAATTCCAATTCATAGAACTAATTTCTACAATGATTTATTTACAGTTAAAGCTATTCGACAATGGAATTCGCTTTCGATAGATATTAAAATGTCTAATTCAATTAATATTTTCAAAAATATAATCAAACTGTATTTCTTCAACAAGACCTAATTTTCATGTGATGTACTTCCTATTGTTCCCCATTCCCATCCGTTTCCGTCGTTTCCCATCCCTCTGTGTTTTTCGTTTAACGTACAAATAACTATGCATTTTTATTTAATAATAGGTATACAAATCAAATTACTAAGTTAATATTTTCTATTGTTTATTAACTTGAGGTTTGGCCAATGGTAAATTGGAAGAAATCGCCAGCTGGTGATAAATTCACCATTTGTAAACTTTGTAATTAGTTTATTATTTTTTCTATTTTATGCACACATGTATAAATATACAAGTTTCAATAAAGAAGTCATTATTATTATTATTACTATTACTTTATGTCAAATTCCAATTTAATAACTCGCCTTGAAAAATAATAACTTAAATAGAAATTGTTTTTAAAAAAATAAATTTTTTTAAGTATTTTAATTAAAGTGTACGTTAAAAGATAACTTTCCTTCAACGAACAAACTTGAAAATACTTTAAAAATTTTCTTCTAACCGGATTCGAACCTAAGAGTGGATTCTAATATAACAAAGAGTAACTGAAACTGCTTTCACGTAACTATTCAGTAAGATGTAATTTACCAATTTGAAAAGAATATTTTGAGATTAACGTGACAAATAGATATAGACCAAAAATCGTGTTTTTATCTGAAGTGCTAAATGTAAAAGAATTTTACTGACCAAATGTAGCAAATAAGTTTTAACAGAAATTACTTGACAGATGAATATTTTGTGCCCCACATTGTACGTACTATTGTAAGGGGTAATTCTATTCTTCATAGCGAAACAAAGTTGCTACCCATTCCGGGTCCCACGTTGGGAATGCATTGTAAAGGGTTAATTTTTTAACACTAACTCGTGCCAATGTGACAATTTTTTATTTCTATCCCCGTAACATTAGTCGCTAATGTAGCGGCTTTAATTAAATAAAAAAATACCCAACTTAAGAAGAATTCGTCGAGCCCTTGGCAAGGAGATAGAACAATAATTTGAGATTCCAGGAGACTTGAATTTTTTAGGCAAGTGAGTTGGAACTTTAAAAACTTGCCTCTTTGGCCGCTAGCTTGGCTATTACCCCTTGGGAAATTATGAGAAAGGGCAGAGTTGAAATATTCTTCGTTATACCGAAAATTAAATAAAGTGAAGTTGGACGCAACTGTATCTAGCAAGTATTAAAAAGGGTGTTTTTATGGCACATACAGAAACCCTATTGGAATTTTTGTTTTTTAAAACTTTTAATTTACTTTACTTAGAAAATTAAACCTGTTAGTATCAGAAAGTATATACTGTATAATAAATAACTTTTGTTCAAAAAAAAATTTAATCAATGCACATAGTTTAGTGATATTAAACAAAATTATTATTTAAAGAAAGTTTGTTTCTTAAGACTTGAATGAGCATCAGATCTGATAATCACGTTCATACTTTAATTTAATTTTTTTTACAATAGTTATAGCTGTAAATTCTAAAATATAAAAATTTAATGAATTAGCACTTTCAAAAAATAATATGCTTTGAATAAGAAATTTTACCAATTAGTACTAGATTACGACGCTAAACACTAGGGTGCCGAGTGTTACGGACTACTGTATGGTGGCTTGGGACGTAGCACTAGTGGAAAGGGGGTTGCCAAAACAATATTGACCCTTTTGGAGTCCAGCAATAAATCACCCATCCTTAACCGTCAGTGGTTTGCGGCGGCCTTCAGGTTGGCATGGCACAGTTCCCGGCTGTATGGTCCCAAGGCGTTGGCCCCAAGCTAATACGGTATGGGATGGATTTTCTTCAACATTGTTAACTTGTAATTTGGTTCTCTCACTATTGGGGTGGTTAACATTGCAGGGTGTTTGCACTGCAATAGAAACCGATTAAGGAAGTAAAGTTTTCGTACAGCAGTCTCACCATCAATGACTTTCCAACTCGCTTGATTCGAAAATGTTGTGAAAGTGAACGGATTTAGAAAATTACTTCCCAGGACAGTTCAAGCGTGGGAAGTCTTATCAGAACAAAACTTTCAATGTCCCTGTGCCGTGTGTATAAAACAATTTGGAAATTATAAGGTATTTCTTGAACCATAAGGTGTTTTTACAGGCTTTTGAAAGATTAAATCCTTATTTCTGACTTAACAAACCAGGTTTCATAACAGCTGGATTGTATTCTGCAAGATTGTGAATCAAATTAGAAAATAACAACGAGACTGTTATTTTCCATATGATACCAAGGACTTATTAAAAATTAAGGATCGACCTAATGCTGTAAATAAGTGATCTGGACAAATTTTTTTGATTTTTTCCTTTCGCTCCTTGTGGTAGATCTCTAATTTGCTTCAAGCAGCAATTTGTCCCTTTCAAAAAAAATCGTTACACTGCCCTCCTCCAAATGTAAAACACAAAAAATATTGTGGTCCACAAAAAAGAAGTCAGACAACAATGTTAATGCTGAATAAAAAAAAATTAAAGTGTCTAGGAGTAACTCTTAAAAATTGTAATTACACAATTATTCCTATTAAAAGCTGTTATTTTACTATACCTCCTTGTGCCATGGGACCAAGGAACCAAGAAGTTTAATGGATTAATAAATATACCAAAAATGGGAAATTACTAAATTAATCATAAAAAAATCATCAAACTAACAAACGAACAAATGTATAAACGTATAAATGTATCAGCGATCAAATTGATAAACGATTAAATTGATAGACAAAGTAAAATCTCTCAAATCAGTTGTACTTTCGCTATAAACTGATCTTGGTTTGGACATAGATAACTGCAGGGGACAGTGTTATCACAACGCCAGTAAATGCCTGGGATATATTCTGGTCTGCAAGCTTGTTTGAAGGAACGTAATCTATTAACACTTCGCGTATCATGCACGGAACACCCTTTAAATTTAGTTGGAACATATGCTACTGAATGTTGCACTACAGCTGTAGATTACTTCATGTGTCTACAAAAAAAACAAAATTTATAACATCTTCAGTGCAAGTACTAGTTACTGGCAAATGAAGAACTCGTGCCTAACAGGCACTTTAAAGGTCTACCCAGAGGTCAATTTTGCCGAGTCCTTAACAAATGCGAAAGAATTTTGTGGTGACCTGTGAATAAATAAAATACGCCCGTAAGATGTTTATGGATAATTATTTATATTTAACACAAAAAGAAAATGTGGTTCAATAATTACATACTTCGTGACCATTGTTTTCTATCTCTTTGCCTCTGGCGCATGACATCTAGAATTCCTTAGGTTAGTCCTAGCATGTAAAAAAACTTACTCCTATCATCTAAATAAAGTTAATCCTACGTCACATCACTACCTCCTCCCTCAAGAAGACTGCTTAACTTAAAATACAATTCAATACAAATAAAATGTTACTTTACAAATTTAATCGATCCGGTGGTTTCACCACTCGCTTACTTCTAGTTACAATGGGTACACTAGTACCTTCAGAGTCATTCACATTAACAACGGCTGGTAATACAGCCTCTCTTTGGTCACTATTAATCGCACTAGTTTGCGTTACATACTTATTACTAACACTATTTACGTTGCCATCCGGTTCACTACCAAATGCTTAAGTACTTACAGCTTTGGTCATACTTGGCATTATTACCATAGCCTTATCATTACAAATTATATGGGGCAAGTTCACAAGCTTGTGCGGACCATCTTTATTTAACACTAAGTGATCTCCATAAAAGACTCCTTCTATAATTATCTGGTCACGGTGGCGCTTGTAAATTTGACCATCGCTTAAAGATATACAGAAGTATATAGAAGTTCCCAATTTTTCATCTATTGTTCCTTTTTGCCACCCTTTTTTATTCAGCCGACTATAGTTTCTAAAGTATACCACATCGCCCACCTCAAACACTTTTGAAACGGGAAACGTTTCCATATTTTTATTATTATTTACGTTATTTTTAGGTTGCAATAAATCAAATTTGGTGTTGATGTTTCTAAAAAACATTAGTTTAGCAGGAGAGACACCAGTGGCTGAATGAGGTGCTGTCCTGTAACCAAACAGAAATCTAGAAACTGTAGTTGCTGTTGTGTCACTTCTATTGTTCATGAGCAATTTTTTATGACTGTTTTAACACTGTTTACAGAATTCTCTGCTGTTCCATTACTAGATGGATGGTAAGTAGGTGTACTTAAATGTATTACACCATTCCTCTTACAGTATTCTGTAAATTCTGCGGAACCCAATTGAGTACCATTATTTGTGACTATTGTGCGCGGGATACCAAATCTAGCAAATGTCTCCCGTAATTTTACGATCATGTTGGCTGAATTAATGTTACTGACCACGAAAATTTTGAGCCACTTACTATAGGCATTGGTTACAATAAGAAAATTCTCACATAAAAATGGTCCTATATAATGTACGTGAATCCGTTCGAATACTTTTTTACATCACGGCCATTTGGTAACCGGTGTTTTAACTGGATTTGGCTGATTCATCAAACAGCCATGACATTTTCCCGCAATAGCCTCTATCGCTAGATCTAAGCAAGGCCACCAAAAATATGATCGAGTCACCACTTTCATCTTAGTAGTACTTAAGTGAGAAGCGTGTAATTTTTTCAAGAGCGTATCTGGAAATTTTTGTGGAATCACCACCCGGTGCCAACACATAATAACACCCGAGTCCACATAAAGCTCAGATTTTTGACCAAATAGGGTTTTTAACTCTGGCTCTGTATTATCAGGCCACCCATACTCTATGTAGTTAAATACTTTAGACAGAGTAGGTTCTTTTCTAGTTTCTGAGCATATTTGTTTTACTGTTATTGGTACAAACTCTTCCATAAAATTTAAGTAATCGTATTCATCGCCTTCCTTTTCAAACTCTTTTGGGTTAGGTAAATGCGGCAAGACATCAGTCGTCACGTTGCTTTTCCCTTTTAAATATTTTAATGTATAATTAAAACTAGACAAATATGCAGCCCATCGCTGCAGTCTACCTGCAGCCATGGTTGGTATTTCTTTTGTTTCATCTAACAAGGCTAACAGAGGCTTATGATCACACCTTAAAGTAAAATTAAGACCTGCCGAATAGAGATATAATTTCCTCATACCCCAGTATATGGCTAGAGCCTCTTTGTGAATCACTGCATACTTAGCCTCTGCTTTATTAAGTGTTCTTGAAACAAAACACACGGGTCTTTCCGTATTATCTGGCATTTGATGTAATAATATACAACTAATACCGACATTCGATGCATCAGTTTCAACTATTACAGGTAACTCAGGATTAAAATGAGTTAAACTTTTATCAGACAAAACGGCTTCTTTTGCCCTATTAAAAGATATTTCACAAAATTTATCCCATTTGAATTGAACGCCCTTTTTAAGCAAATTATAAGGAAGATGTAGAATCGATGCCAAGTTTGGGATAAACTTTGCATAATAATTTATTAATCCACAAAAAGCTCTCACTTCAGAGATATTTGTGGGCTTGGCCACCTCAAGTATGGCCCCTACTTTGGAAGAATCTTTTTTAAACCTATCACACTAATTACGTGGCGTAAATAATTTATTTCCGGCTTAAAAAACTTACACTTATTAGGATTTAGTTTAAAACCAGCGAGTTTTACTCTTGTTAACACCTCACGTAAATTAGAAACATGCTCTTCTAATAAACCTCCTGTTACAACAATATCATCAAGCAGGTTTACCGCACCTTTGCACCCCTGCAGTACTTTTTCGATCTCTCTCTGAAATAATTTGCATGCAGGCTTAGTCCCAGAGGACAACATATTTATTTTAAAAATTCCTTTGTGGGTGCTCCATGCCAGCATTAAACTAGCTGTTTCGTCTACCTCTAATTGATTATAGGCAGCTAAAAAATCAAGCTTTGAATACAGCTTTCCCCCTTTTAATTCGTGAAATATTTCATCGACCCGAGGAATACGATGTAACACATCGTGCAAAAATAGATTTAAAGTGACCTTATAGTCAGCACAAATGCAACAATTTTCCATTTGGTTTTAAAATTGGAACAAGCGGAGTTCTCCATTCACTACTTTCTATTTTTGTAATAATACCCTGCTGTTCCATTCTTTGCAACTCCCCTTTCGCTTCTTTACGGAAAGGGAATATTTCGAGGCTTACAAAATTTCGCCCTGGCATCCCCTTTTAAATTCACTTTAACTTTATCATATTTGTACTTACCTAATGTACCCAAATAAGTCGGAAAATTCTTTACAAATTTGATCCGCAATAATTTTTAAATCATTCGAATCATCCAAGTGTAAACACCAATTGTTCACTTGTAATGAAATATTTAATTTGTTCATCAAATCACAACCCATTAAAGGCCGTACCCCATTAGGAACACTGACAAATTCATTTTTATGGTCAACTTCATTTAAGTGAACATTTAATAAAACTTTTCCTACTGGGTGAATTATGCTTCCATCATATGTTTTTAATTTTAAATTACAAGGTTCTAATTTCAATTAAAATTGCTTTTATAAAAATCTAATGGTAACCCCGAAATTGCAGATCCTGAATCAATCTCACAATCAACATATCTATTTTCAATAATAGCTTATATAAAAAAAGCATCAACTTTAGAATCACTATAAAAAAATTCTACAAGCTCTTCTTTACCTATAAATTCAGTACTTACATCTAATTCAGCTTCTTGCATATGAATATTATTGTTTTTACTTTGTTTACCTAAGCATTTGGGTGATGTAGAAATATGTCCTTTTTTTCTACAAATTTTACAAAATTTATGTTTAAACTTACAATACTTCAAATTATGGTCATCTTTACCACAGACAAAACAAAGCAACTTCAAACCCTTCTCTTGTCGTACCTGCTGAAACGTTAGATTTCTTTCGCTTCTTATCTTTGCCATCTTTCACCTGTAATTTGTAAATACCTCGGGTAGTTTGACTTTCCATTATCGATGACTCCTTGTTTAGTGCAATTCAAACAAATCAGTTAAACCCTTCATTTCACCTTCTTCACAAAGGCGATCCAACACAGGACCTGAATACATTCCTGTTACAAATGTATCCTTCACTTTATCTTCAAGCTTCATATGAAACTTACATTTTATGGCTGATTGCTTAATGCGAACAAACCAAGCATTAATGTTTTCACCTTTTACCTGTTTTAAATCATAAAAACTTGTGTGCTCCCTAAAAAGAGAAACTTTCTTTGCATTAATGAACATAATTCCATATAATTTTTGTTGCTGGAAGATCAGGATCACATAATTCTCTCAAAATCGCGTAACTTTGTTGTTCAATAATAGTTAATAAAACTGCAACTTTATGAGCATCATCAATATAGTTGCAAATAAAATACTGTTCCAGTCGCTCTTAATATAAATTCCAATCATCTATCTTGTAGTTAAACTCTAGTAATGACCCATCTTGTGCATGAAAGAAACACAGGATTGCTGCTACGGAATAGGATGGATTACTCACTTGAGTCATAGCAAATTAAAATTTCAAACTTCCTATTTATAATAACTATATAACATCTGTTGTGGCAACCTGTGGATAAATAAAACACGCCCGCAAGATGTTTATGGACAATTATTTATGTTTAACACAAAAAGAAAACATGGTTCAATAATTACATACTTCACGGCCATTGTTTCCTATCTCACTGCCCTTGGCACATGACCTCTATGATTCCTTAGGTTAGTCCTAGCATGTAAATAAACTTACTCCTATCATCCAAATAAAGTTAATCCTACGTCACATCAAATTTAAAGAAGAACATTAGTATCTAAACCAATCTGAAACCGAATATCATCGAAATGATGCAAAGATGAATCAAGTTTATGTAGGTATTAGAAAGACTAAGCAAAACTAGATGGTCAGCTAGAAACGATACATCAGTAGCATTATTGAAGGGATGTCAGTAATTTAAAGAAATATTTACTTGATATTTCCAACAATAGTCTGCAAAACAATTCTACTCGCCATGAAACATTCAAAAATTCATACAATTACAATGCTCTTTCACTTTTTAACAAGCTTCCAACTAACACTAAATCTTTTACTTCATTCAATACGTTTAGGTCTAGGTTGTTCACTTTGCTGCACAGCTATTCGTATTACTCACTTGAGGAATTTTTAAATGATATATTGGATTAGTGAAGTTCTTCCTATAAAGGTTCCTGTAAAGGCTCTTGTTTTTGCTCATATCTATTTACCTATTTATTATCTATTTATTTGTGTATTTAATTATATATTGTTCTCCCTTGATAAGGTTCACCATTTCGAATGGACCTGCACCTTGCCAAAGTTCTAAATTACTAGAACAGGTGAAATGGCTTGCGTGTTCTAATGAGCTAAAGAGCCAAACTACAGATCCAACCAAAGTAGTAGGGTCGTTAGTGAGGAACCAGACTAAGACAGGTCCCCGAAAGAGGGCAGCGGCTCTTTCGGTACTTAGATTGGCAGAGACCATAGGGGTCAGTATGGCAGTCTAAGACACACTACCGCGATGTGGAAGGCAACGGGAAACCACCACATTATCTCCCAAGTACACAGCGTACTTAAATTGTAACAAACATGATGGCATTCTCTGGGGTAAAAGATTCCGGAGTTAAAATAGACCCCCATTCGGATCTCCGGGAGGGGACTACTTCGGAGGATGCGATCGGAAAGTTAAAAATAAGAGTCGGGAACATTCTGCGAGTCGGAGCGTGGAATGTTAGAAGTATGAAGCAAGTAGGTAAGCTAGAGAACCTAAAAATCGAAATGAATAGGTTATCACTAGACATAGTAGGGATCAGCGAAGTTCGGTGGCCAGAGGCGGGGGATTTTTGGAGTGGAGACTTCAGGGTAATTCATACAGGAGCAGAGGACGGAAAATTGAGGTGGGGTTAGTTATGCGGAAAAAGATAGGATACTGTGTAGAAAATTACTTACAAAAGAACGAAAGAGTACTCATGGTTAGATTAGAATCTAAACCGGTAAACACAGTAATAATACAAGTATACATGCCCACCTCTAGCTACAGTGACCAAGAGGCAGAAGCCATCTACAAAGATATCGAAGACATATTAAGATACGTAAAAGGACATGAAAATTTAATAACTACGGGGGATTTTAATGCTGTGGTAGGTGAGGGTAGGGAAGGAGCGGTAGTAGGTTTATTTGGTTTAGGCACGAGAAACGACAGGGGAAATAGGCTGGTAGAATTTTGCGACAAGAACAATTTAATCATCACAAACACATTATTTCAACATCATGCTAGAAGACGATATACGTGGAAGATGCCAGGAGATATAGGACGATATCAAATAGATTACATTCTTGTTAGACAACGGTTTAGGAATCAAGTAAAAGACTGTAGAAGCTACCCAGAAGCAGATATAGATACTGACCACAACATCGTAATTATGAAGGCCGCACTTAAATTTAAAAATCTGAAAAAGAGGAACGGAAAAAGGCACTTGGACTTAGAGAAACTAAAAGATAAAGATATTCAAGTAAGATTCGAAAAAAAGTCAAATGAATTGCTGAATGATATCGGGAAAGTATCTGAAACTAAGGAAGTAGAAACAGAATGGAATAACATTAAATCCAGCCTAGACATGGCGCCCAGAGATACTTTGGGGTATACACAAAAAGAAAATAAGAAACCATGGATAACAAAGGATATCGTGAATTTAATAGAAGAAAGACGAAAATACAAAAATAAATCAGACGAGACAGGAAAACAGAGATAAAAAGCCATAAAATGGGAAATTATTCGAAAATGCGGGAAAGCTAAAGAACAATGGATTGATAAAAAGTGCAAAGAAGTACAAACTAAGATGGAAATAGGAAAGACAGACGAAGCATACAAATTAATTAGAATGAATTTTAGGGATATAAAACCGTATAGCAAAAATATAAGGGACGCACAAGGAAACGTCATTATAGAAAACGTAGAGAAAGTGAGTAGATGGCAAGAATATATAGGGAATTTATATGCAGGAGAGTTTGAATTAGCATTAAAGAGTCTGAAAAATGGTAAGGCGCCGGGTACAGATAAGGTGCAAGCAGAAACTCTAAAGGTCGCTGGACAAGCAGTAACAGAACGTCTCTTCCAACTTGTAAGCTATATGTATGAGACAGGCGAGATACCCAAAGATTTCAAACGTAGCATCATAGTAACTATACCAAAAAAGAAAGGCACGGATAGATGTGAAAATTTTCGAACAATAAGTTTGACAGCACACGTGACAAAAATATTAACTAGAATTGTGCAAAGACGAATGGAAAAACGAGCTGAAGAAATACTAGGAGAAGACCAATTTGGGTTTAGGCGAAACAGGGGAACACGGGAGGCTATTTTAGCTCTGAGAGTGATAATGGAGAAACAATAGAAAAGAGGAAAGCATGTATATAGGGTTTGTAGATCTGGAAAAAGCATTCGACGATGTAAATTGGAAAAAAATGTTTGAAATACTCAAAAAGATTGGAATGAGTTATAGGGATAGACGAATAGTACATAGCTTATACAAAGAGCAAACAGCAGTAATAGAATTAGAGCAGGAACATAGAAGTAAACATTAGGAAAGGGTGAGACAGGGATGTGCCCTATCCCCATTGATTTTTAACTTGTACATAGAAGAGGCAATGAATACTGTCAAATGCAGGAAGACATTTGGAATTACTATGTAGGGACAAAAAATTGATATGCTTAGATTTGCAGATGATATAGCGGTATTAGCGTCTAGCAAGGAAGAGTTAGAAGCTGCTCTTAATGAAATGGAAACGGTTCTAACAGAGCGATACGGTATGAAAATTAACAAAACTAAAACTAAAGTTCTAGTTTGCAAAGGTGGGGAAAATAAATCAAAAACAAGAATACAAGTATTTAACACGAACTTACAAGAGGTTAAGGATTTCTGCTACCTAGGAAGCCAAATAACGCAAAATGGGAAAAGCACAAAAGATATAATACAAAGATTAGCACAAGGTCGTGCTACATTTAACAAGAAAAAGCAACTACTGTGCTCAAAGACCACAAACATAGAAACAAGGAAAAGATTGCTTAAAACATATGTGTGGAGCACAGCACTGTGCGGCTGTGAAGCCTGGACAGTAGGAGAAGCGGACAAGAAAAAGGTAGAAGCCTTTGAAATGTGGTGATACAGGCGTATGGTGAAGATATCATGGATAGACAAAGTTAAGAACGAAGAGGTACTAAAAATGGTAGGGTAAGAAAGAAATATGTGGAAAACGGTAAAAAATAGGAGAGATAGGATGATAGGCCGCATACTACGGCATGAGGGAATAGTGCGAAATATATTAGAAGCAGAGATAGGAAAAAAGAGAAGAAGAGGCAGACCTAGATTAGACTACTGCACACAGATAGTAAAAGATGTAGGCTGTAGAGGTTTCAGGGAGATGTGTAGGCTAGCCCAGAATAGAAATCAATGGAGGTACGTATCCAACCAATCCCAAGATGGATAAACTAATGACGAAAAGATAACTGTGCTTAAACATGATGATTATTATAAGTAACTACAAGAATTGGTTGGGCAATATTTTCGAATAATGTTAAGGGTGTGAAAGGATTTACTGGAAAACCATTATTTCGGCAAATGTCTCAGTGTTGGAGGATCTTGGTAGCCACAGGTTGCTTAATCTCCTTCACTGAATCTCGGTAAAATAGGGTATAAAATTAGAAAACAATAGAAAGGGAACGAGCTGAATACACATACTCCCTGAAAAGAAGAAAAAGATGAAAACCACCAAAAACGCAAAATCAATGTAGTTGCTTATAAAACCCTACATAAAAATAACTGAGTTGCAAACGAATCCGTGACTTTCAGTAAACAATGGATTCCATTACTAAAAGAAATAACAAAAGAAATAACAAATGAAAATCAAATGCCCACAATATCTAGGAAGCATTGCAAGTTTTTCCTGGGTTTTCCTTGCAATATTAACATGAAATACAGCCTGCATACATGATTTCTATTTATACATAAAATAACTAATTACATAAAAATAAGCATATTAACAATCCTTGTAAAACAGCATTGGTATCTGACAAGTATAAATCCGCAATAAGGTTACCTCAAAACCATATACAATCTCCGTTGAACAGTATTGGTATCTGACAAGTGTAAACCCGCCATAGGGTCGCCTCAGATCCATATACAATCTTCATAGAACAACAGTGGTATCTGACAAGTGTAAACCCGTCTTAGGGTCGCCTCAGAACCATGTTGAAATCTACCGAAGAGGTAGCATAAATCATAATGAATTTTCCCCCTCAAAATAAATATAAAAAAACGACTACTTAAGCCTTTCAATAATGCAATCGCACACTTCTTTAATAACCATCCTCTCAATTGTATAAATAGAACCATGTTAAAAAATGTTTTCCAATTCCAAGTTATTGAATTTATATGAAATTCACCAATAAAAATTAATCAGCTGATTTCACGTTAAGCGTATTGGCTACCTAAAGAAAGCCGATCCCAGGTCGCAACACAAATTGAAGGTAATCATTCTGTTAAACTTTAAAAATTTTTGCTTAGTATACTCAAACCAAATATTTCAAACATCAATAAATCAAAGTCACCTTCAATTTATGTCATAAATGTCAAACTTGAAGTTTTTATTATTATTTTGACAACGATCCTAGGTCATGGATCGAAACGTAAATAAAGTTGATTTTAAAAGCTATGAGTGGTTTAATTCCCAAAGAAGATTAACCTGAATACACATGCTGTGTGAGAATTTCAGGGAACTGTGTAGGCTAGCTCAGAATATAAATAAGTGCAGGTACGTGTCCAACCAGTTTTGAAACGGAAAACCTAATGGCTGCGAAATACCTGCAACTAATGTTGACTGTGCGAAAAGATAAATTGGAAATGGTTAAGTGTTGGGGGAACTTGGCAGCCACAGACTGCTTACCTCCCTTCACAACCATTGAAGGTCGGAGAAACAGGGCATATAACTGTAAAACAATAGAAAGTGATCGAACTGCATCTAACAAGAAAGAACATCGCCTATGAGGAAAGACAACAAACATAGAATAAGAAGAAAATTGTTGAAAGCATATGTGTGGAGCACAGCACAGTATGCCTATGAAATACGGGAAGTCTGAAACGCAGACAGAAAAACGGTAGCAGCCTTTTGAAATGATGTGCTTCAGATGTATGAGGACGATAGCATGGACAGACAAAGATAATAACAAATAAGTTACAGAAATAGTAGGAGAACAAGGATATCTGGGGAAAAAGAGAAATAGTAGGGCGGAATACGTTCTAAGGCATTTTTGGGGAATAGTATGTGATATATTACAAGCAGAGATAGGAAAAAAGAGGTAGATGTAGACCTAGATCAGACAGTTATAGATGCAAACTGTGCATATTTCAGGGAAATCTGTAGGTTAGTTCAGAATAGGGAACAATGATGGTACGCGTCTAACCAGTTCTAGGACTGAAGACCTAATGATGATGATGATAAGGTTCAAGTAATGTGTATTGTTTAATGCTGTTAAATTGTAACTACCACTTTATATGGGTACAAATAAAACAAAAAAGAGGTATGCAGGTATGCATATGTAGCAGATTAAAGTCGAGTTGTATTATTGAGAATTCAAGTATTAATTGGTTTCCTGTAATTAAATAAATTATTGCTACATATAATTGTTATATACAGAAGCTATACATCATAATTTATTTAATAGTTCACTTATTTTGGACATTGTCCCAGCTTTGCACACAATAAAACAAATTTAAATATAGTATAATTTTTAAAATCTTACTGTTAGGCGAAATGAAATATGTATGCATAACATTATTTGCCTACAATGTTGATCAGTATAATATAGTATCTCAAATATTATCGTAATCACACAGCTGCATACACTATATAAGTCTAACAGTGTCTGACATCATCGATGTTCTCTCCATCGCCAAACAATGTATTATTTTCAACTTTGATATAGTGCAATACACAGCATGCAATTATGAATTTACAAATTATGCCTTGTCCCCCTAAATTCCACATGATATAATTGTCTAAAAGGTTGTTTTAATATCTCAAAAACCTGCTCAATGCTTACTCTACAAGAACTTAAGCGTTTATTGAAACATTTTTGAGCAGGTATGCAACTATCCCCTAGAATAAAGTAACCTCTAGAATAGAATTAGTTGCAAGAATTTAAAATATGGAGATTATGTAAATATCTCCTTTGCACAAACGGGGAATAGCGGAAAACACGTGCATCATGTGAAGTCAGGGTAATCCACAAATATGTCAATAAAACGGCATTCTTTGTCACATGCACCTTGTAAAATAATGGAATGATAGTCCTTCCTGTTGAAGTAATCTGTTGGCCTTTCTGAAAGTTCTTTTTATCTTAATATGATTTCCATCTATAGAACCTGAACACATAAATTTAGTAGCATAATCAATTATATAGTTTTTGGATAGTCGTTTTAGTATACACACCTATAGTATTATGATTATTTATCAGTCACAGCATTACAATAATATGTGCTAAGTCTAACAATATATTCTTATCTTATATAAAGTCTGTGATAGCATAGTAATGTCACTATCTAATTTATCATAGGCCTTAATAGCTGTACATACAAAACTTTTACCAGTTAGGGCCAATCGGTGCTGTGGAAAAACAAGATCTTCGCATGAATAGAAAGTTTGTTGACAATAGGTGAAGGTTCTAGCAAACATAGATAGCAAGAGTGTGGACATATAGGCAAGATCAAGACATTATACCCAACTGCTGGAAGATAGGTTTGCAAGTATCAAGTCTATTGGCGTTAACCATACATCTTAATATTTGTTTCTGAAATGAAAATACACGTCTTGAGTAAGAAGAATTACCCCATACCATTATACCATATAATAGCCTCGATTGCACTTCAGCAAAGGAACACTTTGAAGTGTGGAAATTTAAGACTGATCTTAAGAACCTAACTTGATAACACACTGAACTGTTTTCTAGAGAGCATAACGTAATGACTTTCCCGTCTCAACAGATAATTTACATGAATGCCCAGGAACTTTGATGTAGTAACTGATACAATTAAATTATCAAGTTGAAAGATCTGTATGAATAATTTTCCCAGTATAGACAAGCATTGAAGCAGTCTTGCTAGAATTAAGATAGAGTTTATTCGCACAGAACCATTCAAAAAGAGGCTTATGTATGTATCTCTTTTGCATTCTGAAGAACATCGTGAAGTGTAGTTCTACCTAACACTATAGAAGTATCATCTGCATACATGGTCACTACAATATTGGCAATATAACAAACAAGATCATTTCTAAAAATGAATAAAATCGGGTCTAGGATAGAGCCTTGAGGTACTCCCATGGCAATATGCTTAACTTTAGAAGTATATTGCCTTCCGCTGCTTGTGATGGTAACACATTGAGTGTGGTCATGTAGGTACAGGGTAAACCATTGAGCTACTAGACCCCTAACACCATAAATAAATATTTTGTATAGTAGTAAGTCATGCTGTATACAGTCAAAAGCATGACTGAGATCACAAAATATAGCTAAGGAATGTTCTTCTTGCTCCAGAAATCTTAGAAAATATCTTGTTAGAATAACAGAAATTTGCAAATCTTAGTTTCCCATTATTACTAGAAAATTTTATAATCTCTGTAAACAATTCTTCTGTTATGAAATTTAATACTCTAGTAAATAACATAATGAATCAAACTTTACACAAATCAAATCGATCAGCAGGTTTGGTGACCTGCAAACCACAGAAAAATTAAGAGATACTTTTCTGGGTCAATATTGCCTCTGGTATTTTCTACAAATAATCAATACTCATAAATATTAATGAGAAGCACAGCATTCAAAAGTTTATACTAAACTTCAATAAATCTGCATATATTCGTGAATGTCCAAAGTGAGCACACAAAGTTAGAAAAACTTCTTTTTGAACACGAAAGTGTTTTCTAAATAGCTCATTAGAATATCTTGGCACCACCTGCAAATGGAAGGAAGCATATACTGTTTATCTCAATAAATTGGTAATTTATTCACATCTATTGAATAGTTCTTAATAGCTATGCGTTTATTTTTAAGGTCAGGATTAAACAAAGTATTTACAATTTTTACTACATCTTAGCCTGAATAACTAATGTCATCAGTATTTCATTGACAACATCATCAACATTTGCAATTATTTCGGAATAGAAATCAGTAATCTACAGAAGAAAGATTGTTATTTTATAATTAGCGCCATAATTGCCTACACTTAAAACGTTCACTTGTAAGCAGTCTACAAGTTGCACTGATTTACTTTTAAAATGCACTATAACGTCAGAATTGTGTAATTTTGTGGAAACAAATGAACACAACTAATACTATTTATTAAAATAAAATATAGATTTTAAAAAGAAACGTTAGTTACGGGTAAATGGTTGGCTCCCAAGTTTGTTACAAGATGCGTGTATATAAAAATTAGTTAGGTGTAATCCTAAAATAATTAGCCTTTGTTTGATTTGAATTAATAAACAATAAATAGTCTGCTATAAACAGTTTCAGCACTTTGCACCTATATTAGAAGAGCATGTGTGTGGAATTTTAGTATAATTGTGTTCGTGTAGTTATATCAACGTTATGAAGAAATTCGCTTGGATGATTATATCTGGATCATTTATTGTACTGAATTGAAGTTACGTTTCTGAATTAGTTTGCACCTGGGGGGTGGAGTAACGTAATTGTAAATAAGTGCACTGGTTATCTCCTGAAGTGAGGAGTGGGTTCTATGAATGCAAGTATAATACTTTTAGAAGTATACAAATTGTGACACTACTAATAAATACATTTACACTTACCTTAAAAGGTCTTTAAACTTCCTTTGTCTATGTAAAACCTTTGAGCACCAACCCACCTAAAAAGAATCAATACAGATGAAACCTATCTGGAAGGTGGGTGTTTAAGGTAGGTAACGGTATAGCGATTATTACTGCTAAAACATTACAGCCTCGCGTACTGGGCGTTAGTGAAACTTTCTAAAAAGATGTTTATTTTTTCTTACAAAAGTCGTGCAGAAGATGTTTTATCCGTATTAACACAATTGACTTTTGAAGACTTCCGCACTAGCTCTGAACTCTATCTGCAGCGGTTTAGAAAGACTATCAGGGAGGGGGGGGGTCGTTAATTAAATACGGCTAGGTAGGCCTCCACTGTACTTAGATAGTGTGTAAAAACAAGAAATATCGCTAAGAAAAATACAGGAACCTCAACGAGTATATTCTGTTATAAAAATACAAGATTTTGTATTTTTAGATGGTACTACGCTTATCCTGAAAGAAAATAAAATACATAAGATAATAGTAGAGACAGCAATTTGCGCCTCAAAATAAAATCAATAAATCAGACAGGTTTCGTACATCTATGATTTCTTTTTTCTGTGTAATAATGCATGGACACTCTACTTATTAAATTTATGCACATCTGGTTTATATGTAAATCATAGAATCCAGTGATAAGTATGGACAAAATAAATACTGTTGCTTAAGTGCTTCCATGAATGTAATTAACCATGTTTAAATATATAAAGAAATTAAGACTGTTAAGTATGAACACATATTAACTGAAAATTATTTCTAATTTATTCTGACAGATAATTTTTATAAGTTTCTGAATATTCAATTAATTTTTATATTTATTTTGTTATTCTTGGACAATTTAAATAAAAAAGCCTCTAAAACAAATAGGCACTATAAATGTCATCAACATAATTATGAAATTTTTATGTCATCTTTTCAGTACTGACTAAATGACTCACATACATACAAAATAAGTTTGTAATAAAATCTTTCAAATTAGTAAAATTAAACTTCGTTCAATAGTTATCATGTATAAGCAATTACATGATTATATTATTCGTAATGCAAATTCATAAAGCTTTTGTAACAGACAATTTTATAAAGCATAATTTTGATATGAAGCAACGTTGAAAATTTAAATTCATAATTAAACAAGTTGAAAATGCAAGGCATTGTCGCAACGAACTTCCAAATGTAGACTTACTTTAAAACAATTTAAAGAAATTAAAATTATTATGTTGTAATAATTATAAGTATTCAGATAAAATAAATATGTATCGCACATTAATTTTGGACCTATTTTAAATTTTTGATAAAAATTAATTCCCGGGGGGTCGGGTATCCGTGGTCACATTTTGTGGGGGTACCATATTTCGACTCAGCTATGTTAGGGAGTCCAAATTTGTATCGCACATTAATTTTGGACCTATTTCAAATTTTGATAAAATTAATTCCCCGGGGGGGGTCGGGTATCCGTGATCAGATTTTGTGGGGCGTACCATATTTCGACTCAGTTATGTTAGGGGAGTCCAAATATGTATCGCACATTAATTTTGGACCTATTTGAAATTTTGATAAAAATTAATTCCCGGGGGGGGGTATCCGTGATCAGATTTTGTGGGGGGTACCATATTTCGACTCAGCTATGTTAGGGGAGTCCAAATATGTATCGCACATTAATTTTGGACCTATTTGAAATTTTTTTTTTCCCGACGGAATATCGCGGCGGCACGGCGCCCCCGTGGCCCGATTTTAACTGACATCAAAACTTAAGCTCTGGACACCAAGCTGAATCGATTGATGTATCACACATTGATGTCCGACCATTAGAAAGGCCTCGGACGGACGGACAGACGGACGACAAATCGATTTCATAAACGAACTTCGAAGTTCGTTGAAAATATTATCACAAAGGTGTTAGTTTCCATGGGTTCAAACGACTAAGGTTAGATTTATACATGACGTTAAACGTCAAACAGATGATTGCCTCAACAAATGGAAATCACTTACCATCTTGACCTCAGAGCATGACTGCTTGCACCATTTAACAAACAAGTTCAACCCACATGTGGACTTCTAACATTGAACAAACACATGAAAAAGCAGTTGTCTACATCGTTATAACAACGCCTCGTAAACCAGAACCACATTGTAAGTTTCCAATGCGTAATCGTTTTATACGCAATTAAATTAACTTGTTACAACCATTAGTCAGCTCTAAGTATTGCTTCTGAATTAAAACAAAATTTCCATGTTGAAATATAAGGAACGTATATATCTTATACGCAGTAAAAATTCAACAGTCTCGCACGACCCTTTTGCTTCAGTTATTAAATGTTATTTCTTTCGTACGTTAGTGTTGCTTTATTTTTTTAGTTCATTAGTTCTTTTGTACTTTAGTGTTGCTCTAAGGAAAACCAAATAAAAATTAGTTTGAATTATTTAAAAGTAGAAACTACAAACCATGATGACTTTCTAAGTAATCAGATCGATGAATTTATTGAAACTAATTTGCGACTCGCAAGTCAGCTTTAGATATGTATTTAACCATATCGACGTTTTAACGATCAAAAGCCGACTGATTCGACTCGTCGGCAACAGCCTTTGCAAGCAGGTGCGCGAAAGCACGCTATACGATATCACCTTGAAGATACGTTGTAGAAATTTTACAATACAAACTAGACATTTATAACTATGCGCTTTATTTATTATATAATTAAAATAAAGAAGGACAATAATTGGGGTGTTTCGAAATTATGATACTTTGTTTTAATTTTGTATTAATTGTAGAAGTACGATTTACATTGAATTATAAAAGTGAATTTAAAATTTTTTATAACACAACACATAATGTTTATGGATTAACTTAGCAGAGGGAAAGCGAACTGTTACACAGCCTCCTTCCAAAAGAAAAAAACTTGAGGTAATAACAAAATCTCAAACGTAACCAAAAATTTTTTTTTTGTGTTTTAAGAAAACGAAATCACTACGTAAATACAATCTAAATGTAGGACTATGTATAATTTTACACATAGCAAAAAAAGTTTCCTAACACCAATAACTCTATACTACTTGGAATGTTTTTAACACAAAATAAAATTGAATTGTGAGTGCGCTTTGTATCTTCGTGTACAACACGTCCATAATTGGAGACACAATCGGGAGGTCAAAATTGGAGAAGTCAAAATCGGGAAAAATCATAATCTAATTATCTAGCACTCAAAAAAAATTTGTATAATAAAATATCAGAATGTATAATTCTTCATTATACAACACCAGAAAATAACTTATGCCTTTTTCTTGCACAAACAAAAAACACTCTTCTGGTTGATCCTGCCCTCTCAGGGCACGTCTCGTAGTCAGCGTTAACCAAGTGGTTTCTGCTGTCTTGTCTGTATCGTTTGTTGTGCGCGTGTTCTAGGTGTCTATTTTTCCACCTAGTGGTCTGAATCTGCAAAAAACAACAATAATAGTAATATAATATGTACAGGGATTAAGCATTCATACTAACAGCTTTCGTGAAACCTAAAAAGAAATTTTTATATTCCACTACTACCATATATAGTACATCACATAAATATACTGCAACAGATCTTGAACACTAAAGACTGAATAAAAGGGTTTTTTATCAATTCGATTATTATGCCATAACAGCATAGATAATCTTTGGTGGTTATTAGACGTGTATTTCCATCCACTATTCTAATAACGAAGAGGGGGTTATTTGATAGATACGGAGTGTGTACCTATGAGCACAAAACAACGTATTAAACACACTAACCATCGATCTTGCTATAACAAACACATTCATCAATATGCAACACTCTTACTATTTTATAAAATATCAAAAATATTTTTCTTAAGATTCAGCAGATGTAACTTTATCTATAAAAATTAAGTATTAACGGCTTGAATTCCTCGATCAACAACAGGGGAATCTAGTGCATGATTTGGCTTCAAATCCTTTACATGCCAACGATCAGCTCTAGAACAATCTTCGTTTACCAGTTCATACGCTAAGTTCGAAATCTTTTCGTGTACTATACTTAACACAAATTTTGGTGCTAACTTCGCAGTAAATTTATCACCTGGGTGTGAGAGTACTTTATTAGTTCTCCACACCTTATCACCTACTGAAAAAGATACATCTCTTCTTCTTAAAATATAGCGTTTACCATATCGCTCATATGCTAAATGCAATTTAGCACGTACACTCATAAAGATTTTAAATGGACCACTGCGGTCCTTAACATATAAATGCTTATCTCCAGAAGTGATTTCAACATCCTCTAATGGCTCTAGACCACTACTATAAAATTGCCATTAACGGAAACATGACGCCCAAAAACTACAAAAATTTATAACTCAATGGTTTGGTATACTCTCGCTTTACTCATAACAAAAAATCTTACAACGCATATAATTACTAGGGTGCCAAGCCCTCCCTTGAACCTCACCTAGACTAATAAACAAAAAATTACAACATCAACCTAAAAAATGCAACTTCTCTAAAGCAGATTTGGTGACCTGCAAACCACAGAAATGTTAAGAGATACTTTTCTGGGTCAATATTGCCTCGTATTTTCTACAAATAATCAATACTCATAAATATTAATAGTAGGGGGGGCTAAGCCGCTTTGGCAACAGAGATCCACAGCAAGATATGTATACGCCGATTCGAGAACAATATGAACAGCTAAGCCGTTTTGGGAAACAAAACGTGCAGCAAGATATGTATACGCCGCTTTGAGAACAAAATTGTCTTTGTGTGTAAATTTGTTGCGTCGGGGGGTCGTTAGGTCTTTGGGGTGTGCGTTCGGCGGGGTCGTTAGATTTTTGTCGCGGGGTGGTGCGCGTGCGCTGGGGTGGAGATATTTTCTTAAGAAATTTTTTAGCAGCGTTCCCGACGTTAAATATTAAATATTAAATTTTAAAAATATGTTGTGTGTGTAGAAAATGGAGTTCACGTGTTGGTTCGTATTTTTCTGGGTAGGTTAAGCTAAAAATTAAAACGCCGCGGTGAAGAATTTTTTTAATATTAAGCAAACGCGTGCAAGTGGTAAAGAGTGTTTTAGCTTTCCTCATAAGCTGCGTTTTGTACGAAGTAGCAAATAAAATTAAGAAAATATACGAAATGTTATATGATGGAGGTCAAATTTTTAAACGTTTGCAGGTAAAATCTTGTAAAAAAGAAGTCGTTCACTTCTCGCATTTTCAATGTCACGATAAAATACTAAGAATTTGCATGCAGTCGAATATAACCTCGTGTTTTTTATCTGGTAATATATATGCAAAACACGCCGACATTCAACTTTTAATGTATTTAATTAACATAAGGTGTGTGTGTGTGTTTGCAAAAACATTTCAAAGCAGGTATGTCGTATATTTCCTTTTGGTTACATCATCCCAAAATAATTTATACAAGTACACTGAACTTGCTTTTATCAAGGATTTCTTGCTGATGGATTAACTTTTACAACTCAAGGTGTAACATCAAGGTTTTAACGTCACTCTCAAACTATATAACTTAATAATAATAGCTTTCCTTAGCACCAATATCATTTAGAAAATATGTGTTTTTTAATATTTATTTAATGAATACTTCTTTCTAAAAATTCATTCAGCAAAGTAAGTAAATCTTCGCCATCATCTGGGGACCATGGTTGTGGTGGTTGTGGTGGTGGTGGTGACATTCGTGGTGGTGTATGCCGGTCTGCTACCTCCGTATATCGCATATAACTGTAACAATAAGAAAAAATGAACCTAAGTTTTATTATATAACAATTTTTTTTCAGTAGTAAATATAAAATGAAAATTAGTTTATACAAATAAATATTTGTTACTTACGGATTTAAAAGTTTTATCATTCGACGCTTCACCGTCGGTTTTGCAAACCACGGCACCCCAGTCTTGTTTGTCGGCGTGACTATTGCAGTAGGTTTCATTTTGTTAGTTAATGGTTAAACTTGTTGTATTATATATATATATATATATATATATATATACATAGAAATGTGATAAACTTGTAAGCAAGGTTATATTTTAAATTTTTATTGCTAAAACCATGAATAATTTTATATCCACATCAACCGTGTACTATTCAGAATCCTGTTTGATATATGCAATTGATGTAGTTATTTGGTCATGATGAAACATCAACACTGTATTTAGCATATTAATTTTTGAAGAATTTACATGTATTAACTTTTTATAATTCAAGGTGTAGCATCAGGTATTCTTTCTTTGCGTCATTCTCAAACGATAGAAGTTAATAATAACGTTCATTAGCATCAAGGTTACAAAGTTGCATATGAGATTAAAATGTAAATTTTAATGGTTTTTCTACAAAACGTGAATAATTTTATAACCACATTGGAATGTTTTAATGCATAAATTAAATATAATGGGATTGTATATAATTATACAGTCGCATAAATTTTAAAAAATAATTACGTCGTTTTTATGTGGAGAAAACTTGTTGCGAAGCATATAAATATGTAGACATTGAGTTAAGATGTTAGTTTCTGTTTGTTATTGAACAGCCAGCGTCAATATTGCAAAATGAATACTTCAATAGTGTTAGATGTTCAAGGGTTCAAAACTGTAAACAATAAATTCATATATAAAGAAGTCGCTATTGTTCCATTATTGGCATCATCAAATGATGTAAGTACATACATATTAAAACCACCGCATCCATGGGATGAATTATTCAACGCCAATAAACGCCAAAATGCATGGCTAATAGAAAAATTCCATGGTATTAAGTGGGAGTATGGTGAGTTACCCTATGGATGCTTGCAACATGTATTAGGTCCAATATTAAATGAAGCGACGCATATATATGTAAAGGGGTTAAAAAAACGGACATGGTTAATGTCCGAATTTTCTAACCCCAACATCATCAATGTTGAAGCTTTGGGGTGTCCACCTTCTTTACACGAGTTAAAGGAGTGGAATTGCCCCAACACTTCAAAATGTTTATATCACGCTAGACGTTGCACATCATTCAGTTGTGCAGCGGAAAATGCGATTGTACTGAAGTATTGGACGAATACTTATAATCAATAATTCAACCGGCAAAATCCACCATCGTAAATAGTTAGAGTTTTGCGTTCAAAGTAGAAACATGTATGCTGCAACAGTTAAGAAAAACTTGAATAAGAATGGTGGTGGTGATGCAAATTGTTTATCGGTCGATGCAATTCAAAATGATAATGCAAATTTTTCATGGGCTGATACAAACGCAGAGTTATCACTAAAATCAACACGTCCTACAGCATTTAATAAGTATCGTGAGGAATTAGTATCAACATGGTCAACATTTTTACATGTGGAATTGGGTTTATTACTGGAAGTTGGTATTTCAACGCGGTATGAACTAAATGCAGTAGTGCAAATATCTAATGTTATTGCTCCACAAAGCTTTCTATGTTTTAATGTTAAGGAATGGAATGAAATTTCAAGTTTAAGAAGCGAACATTTCCTTCGTAATATGCTAATTCTACAAAAAGAACCTGAATATAGAGATCAAGAAATATCCATTGGTTATGGAATTAAGTTGCATGCCATTTACGATATCTACAGCAACTTTCCATATATTGGAATAAGTCATAATGGTAGTGCTACGCTCGTTTTCTCTGAGGAAGCAATTAATAAATTATTTTCAATGGCATTCATAGTTAACGATTGTTTATTTACAATTAATGATTCTTCAATTGATTACATCTATAATCAATTTATAGATAACATAGTGTCCTCTTTTACCAAGCAGTGTGGTGCAATCAACGATGATTGTATTATATTTACAGGTAAATTGGTTGCGGAAAATATGCAAGCACTTACGAAATTATCAAGAACCAGCTACTTTATTCAACATTCTTTAGAATTTAAGTTTTTATATGAAATTATTGTTGCTTTTCCAAATAAATTTTTATGTGATGTAAAAAATAAAATGAACTAAAAATTAATTTTTTTATTATATTTTGTGCATTTTTTAACATTACGATAAACTTTCATCATCATAATTATCATACATACTGCTAGATTGTAAGTACGAATTCACTAGTTTGTCCAATTTTAATAACTTTGTCAATACATTGTAAAGTTGTTGCATTAATCCTTTGTTTGCACAATAAATGTTAAATATGGATAGATCAAAGTGGCCAGATTGAACTACTTTGCCTAGAAATTCACTATATTCGTGAAATTTGTTTTATTGATAAAATATAGATGACCATTGGTATATCGAAAAATGGTTGTAATATGCGAAGGAATATCTGGAAATGCATGTGATTGTAAAAAATGTGCTTTGGGTTGCTTAGTACATTCATCGTATTCCATGAGTTGATTTTCGCCATAAAATATCAATGTACGTCCAGTATAGGTATTTACAGCCGCATTGACCCGAACACGATTAGGAATGTAAAAGTGAGTGTATGCTCTAGGCCATCCATTGACTAGCTGCATGCTAGGAAATTGCAACAGATATACTTGATTGTTGCTAAAGAAAACCACATCAACATTTGGTTTCTGATATACGGCATCTAAACGTTTAAACGTGTTATTACCTGCATGAATATTGCGTATAGAGTTGCATCCGTAAAACCCCACCAAACCTAACCCATATCTATATTCTGAATCAAATTCAATTGGGGGGAAATAGTTGGCAGAAAGCACGTTTCCCACACCTGTCAACGTAAACGTTTGTGTCATGACTACCATTAAATTTAAAAATCAAACAACTATAAACCATAAAATTATTTATTGTATAAGAAGTTCAAACATAAATGTCCACATATTGAGGTATTAAAATTTTGCTCCCGATTGTAATTATAAGTAAGATTACAGTCTCTTAAGTATCTCACTATTTCAAGCGGTGGTGTTAAATCTCCAAAACTATCATAGTAAATAACTTTCTTGCCACGTTTTTTGTATGCAACCCAGTGCGTTCCATTTCCAACGTTGTCATCTAAGTTTACAATAGCAGATTCGTTAACATGAGGCTTTGCTGGCAGTGCATCACGCATAAATACTTCTCTAAAGAAAGGTAAACCTTTAGCATATTTCTTTAGATCTGAATCAAATAGTGCTCTACGTGGCAAGCTTACAAGTTTTTTCGATTGGGTTTTAAGTATAAGGCAAATCCTTTTTTATTGCGCGATGAAAGATATAACCCTTCACCTTTTTTACCTAAAGCTATATCCTCTAAGGTGACATTATGACGACGATTTTCCTCCAATTGTTTCTTAGCTGCCGAAGCATCGTTGACAGCTTTAGCGACCCCTGCAACACCGCCAGCTAGTGCTCCTGCAGCTGAAAGACCTGCAAATAGTGGCACTAGAAATGGAAGAAAGCCTCCCGCTTTAGGTATGGGAATAATTTGAAGAAATCGCACTCTCTTTTTTCCACCAGCGGTTTTAACTGCTTTTCTTGCAGCAAGTAAACTCATATTGATAAATTTCTTCACATTTGAATCTTTGACAATATGCTTTACAGCAGTTCTAATTGGTGTCAATATGCCCCTTTAAATGAACAACACTGTCTCTTTTCTTCCTCTTTATCCTTCTTGATGTAACCCCATACCCAGTTTGGTTTTAATTTTCATTGCATTGGTTACGGCCCAAGCGGCTGCTTTCTCTCCAAACTGAGCGTTGTTCGATTTCACTCGGTTCCAAGCGCCTTCTGCTAGAACTTTATCTGCTCTGTGTCGTGCGGTCAAGTCGTCAGGGTTTTGAGCATAAGCAATATCGTGATCGCGACACAATCTATCTAGATCGTTAATGCCGGAATCACCTCGTACTAATCGTTCTTGTAACTTGGCGCCTGGCCCACAAAATTGGTATCCCGGTACATGAAGCTCTACCGGTAATTTGTTTATCAAGGTGTTTAGAACACCCCTTCCTTTACAACGTTTAGCCAACAACTGATTATTATTATTAAAACATTCGACTTAATATGAAGTTTATACGGCAGCCTCAACAATTAAGTATAGACGATCATAATTTTTTAAAATCTGAAGTTGTGGGAAAGCATGGACCTTTATTTCCAACATCAATCAGGGCGATAATATGCGGACCATCAGGATGTGGAAAGACCAATGTAATGATTAGTTTATTGGAGGCACCACACGGATTAAGGTTTGAAAATGTGTGCATGTATTCCAAATCATTGGAACAAGCTAAAAACAAATATTTAGAGCAACTTTTTAAATCTATAAAAGGCATTAAGTACTACGCCTATAGCGATAAAGAGAATGTCACCTTTCCAGAAGCAATCAGTAAAAATACGATAATGATATTTGACGATATTTCATGCTTAAATCAGGATATAGTTCGCGAATATTTCAGCAGGGGTCGACATTCGGGTGTAGATTCATTTTATCTGTGTCAAACGTATTCTAAAGTACCAAAACAATTAATACGTGATAATGTTAACATAGTTGTCCTATTTAAACAAGATCATTTAAATTTAAAACACATATATGATGAACATGTTGGTGCCGATATGACTTTTGATCATTTTAAATTAATGTGCTCGCAATGTTGGCTGGAAAAATATGATTTTCTATGCATTGCAAAAGACTTTAATTATGGACGATATCGAAAGGGATTTGATTGTTATATAACAATATAAACTTTCTATAACCGCTTTACTGCAGCTCAGTTTCTACTCTGCATGCCAACAAGATGGATGTCACTGATAGAACGATCAAAGAAAGATTAACGAAAACTAGACGTTCAATTAATCGTAAACTTAAAGCTCTTAAGAGGGGTGAACTTGATACTCAGCGAGGGGTTGAAACAGCATATAAACCAATAATTGAACCATTACTACAGATTGCTAAAACAAAAAAAATATGCATCTGTTAACCATAAATTGAAATCAAAGTTGGCAGTTGCAGATAGTTCTGCCGATGTTGCTGCTCTTGGCATTTTGCCTAAAGTTGAAGTAAAGGATGATGATAATGATGATGATCATGTTGTTACTGGTGAATTTCTAGAGCGATATGAGCATCCTTTACCTAGAAAATATATAGAACTAATCATTCAAAATTCAGAAGATGACATCGATTATGGTCATAGTGCCCTCCGATACGATGCTAGTACAGATCACTGGAGTATGGGAAATGCTTTAGTTACCATAACACCCAAATCAGCTGATTTAGTTATAAATGGTAAAACTTATAAAGGCACTCCAGGATTATATGAACTTTTAATACTTAAAAAACCTGAAAAGTATACCAAGAATGATCAAAAGGAGTACAGAAAGATTTTAGAAGCTACTAACGCTCTTAAACGGAACTATGATCCTCAAAACAAAATTATTGGCTCCAGATCGTATAAGTACATCAAAATTATTAAACCAATACTAGATACACCAGTAGGATATGGTCTGTTGAAAGAAGTCAACGCTAAAACAAAGGAGTATGTGTACTGGAACACACCTCACGAACTAGTTGAGCGACTTAGATTGTTACACGCATCAAAATCGGCAGGTCATACTGGTCACAATAATGAAATAATTAGTATTGAAGAAGAGCTCAGAGAAGAAGGGATCATTGCATAATAGCATTTTGAAAGATGAGTATCGATAAGTTTGGTACACATTCATCCACAAAATATCGGCTTCATTATACATTTGATGATCAATATGATATGCAATACAAAAAACTTTGTAATGTTATAGAACCACAAGCTGATTATGATGCTGCCAATAAGCGATACGTGGATACCTGTATTAGCAATTTACACAAACAGCTGCTGAATACAATTGAGGAAAAGTGTAATGTGCAAACAACATCAACTTCAACAACATCACCAATCTCGACAATAACAACTTCACCAGCATCAACCTCTATAACCTCGTCAATCTCACTAACTACAACACCAGCTTTGTCATCTCCAACGTTGCAAGGTTCCAATCGTTAGTATTATTATTGATGTCAACGGTTTCGACTGTCGATTGCACATCAAGAGAAAAAATAATAGTTACCCAGTATTGTGCACTTTCCATATAATGTCAAAGCTTGCCGTTGTTGAAGAATTGTATAAAGCAGCCAGAAAAAATTTTCCTAGAAAACGTACCATTATTAAACACAGAGACGATCTCTGGCAAGCCGACTTTATAAAATTTGATCAATATTTTAAGGAAAATGCCAATTATAGGTATGTGTTGGTGGTGATAGATTGTTATTCAAAATATCTATGGACACGTCCTTTAAAATCAAAAAATGCAATTGATGTTTGCCGGGCAATGACATCCATTTTTAACGAAGGTCGTGTGCCTGATAATTTACAAACCGATAATGGTAAAGAATTTTACAACAGTAAATATGAAAAATTAATGAAGATGCGTAACATTAATCATTACTCTACATTCAGTACAAAAAAAGCTGCCATAGTTATACGAGTAATTAGAACGTTAAAGAATGAATTATTCAAACAATTTAGCCTTAAACGTAAATGTAAATGGTTGGATGCATTGCCTAATATTACTCAACAGTATAATAACAAATAACATTCGAAAATTAAAATGAAGCCTAAAGATGTCACCGAATTCACATATTTACCACAGTTTAATGCCTTGAAAGTAATGGGGGTGATAAAATTTAAAGTTGGCGACCATGTTCGAATTTCGAAATATAAGTCTGATTTTCCTAAAGGTTACATGCCAAATTATTCTACAGAAATCTTTAAAATTGTTAAAATAGTAGTTGGCAATCCTGCTACCTATCTACTTGAAGATTCTAAAGGTGAACCGATTTTGGGGCAGTTTTATGCAGAAGAACTGCAGAAAACCTCACATCCTGATGTTTTTCTTGTTGAAAAAGTGTTATGCCAAAAAGGAGATCGTCTATTTGTAAAATGGTTGGGGTTTGATAATTCTCACAATTCATGGATAAAAATCCAATTTGTAATGGCGGGGAAGTGGGGGTTTTACAAAAATATAATGAACATTTTCTCACGTGATTTCAGTATCGCAAAAGGTCTTTGCAATCATGGTTGAAGAAAGTAGTGTTGAAAGTGATTATTATGATTTTGATGTATCATCATCATCCGAAGATGTTGATTATGATGCTGCAATCAATCAATATCTAGATAAAGTTGAACATGCTAGCAAAAGTGAACATTATTTACTGCTACAAACCACATTTCCACTCTCATACTATAACATCAAAGTAGGTCTATCTCCAGCTCGACAGTTTACACCTACAATTGATTTAAATCGACATAGCTACTTAAATGATGATGGTAACAATAAAATTAGTTTAAGCGATGTTGAGTGGAATCACCTTATGGAACTGCTTAATAACAAAGTTAACTTCTTTACTATGCAACAACCATTGGATGGCAATGGTAATACGATGATTCAATCATTGAGCGTGCAAGTTACAACAAGTCGTATACAATGATGAAAAGTTTTAAAACTTACTAAACATGATGTTGAATATATGCTTTGTGAAAATGATGTAGTTCAGATTTTGGAAGCAAATCAATGTATAGTGGATGATCAAGTAAACCTCTTAAAAGAAATGAACTTTTATGCATACTATAGAAATGTTTTAGATTTAGTGAAAAATTATTCTAATAATGATGAATATTGCATGTTTCAGACTTTGGAGAGTTTTAATAATTTATGCAGTTTATGCAGTTTGTGTATTGGTCTAAAGCAATGCATCTTTTACTATTATGATAGAATTTTATGCGATTTGAATGATTTAAAATAGTGTATTCAGTTCAATAATATACAAATTGAGAAAAACATTTTTATTTCTATTATTACATATACAACAACCGCAATCCATTATACAACATTTAAACTTGTGTAATATAATCAATATGAGTATAATATTCTGACTCATCGATTACTTGAAATAAAGGCATTCTTTCACATCTGCAACACCAATAACTCATGTTCCATATAAGATCTGGTACTATACAAGCATCTTCAAATACCATAAATTTTGTATTTTTAATTACACCCTTAACACCACTCATACATTCCTTGCAACATGAATAACTCTCAGTAGAAGCTGTGATAGTACTTAATTTTTCCCAAGAATGTACAACTACACGATTGTATCGCTCTGCAAATTGAGGCATGCGATTTGTTGGAATATACATTAAACACATGTATTGCTCTTCAGACAAAGGTTTTGTAAAATCCCACTTATGAAGTATGTCCTCTTCACCTGTTGTTAAAACAGTAGCCAAAAAATGATCCCATCCAATTTCCTCAAATATGTATAGGTATTCTGCTAGAAAATTGGAATACATTATTGGATTGATGTGTTCTTTTATATACATTATATTGATTCTAGTTGGATCGTTGTGGCAGTTGACCAACTTCTCCAAATACTTCGACGCATGCTTGTCAAAATCATTTTGTAGTAGCACAGACTTAAGAAATTTGAGGTTAACTTCATAAATATCTGCACTATTAAACATTCCAATAACTGTTCTTTTATGTCTTTGTATACTGTTTTGGAAGTATTGATTTTAACATACCAATATGACTCTGGTTGGTTAACCCAATTTGATTCAGTATTGTTTTTATGCTAATTGTCAGTAAACTAGGCACTTCAATTTCTTTTGATTTTCTACTAATTGTTCAACATCCATACTGTTAACTATAATGGGAAGCGGTTATCTGTAAAACAAATAAAATATTTAGTAAGTTTTTCTTAATTATTGCTTGTTTTAAACTTCTAAAATATATTTATTCCATCATCGCGATACTATAATGTCCCCACGGTAATGTATCATATGAATGTGGTATTAGACTACGTTTATCATCATATGGACTTAATGCAATTTTTCCTGAATTATTGTAAATACATCATGAGCGTAGGAACGGAACGTGGCTTGCTTAAGTTTCTTTTCTTTAAAATCTTTTAAACATGAAACATAGTCTTCAAAAGTTATTTCATTTTTACTACATTATATTTGATACCTTTGGATTTTTTTATAACACCATGATTACGTGTTTTATTTTCCTTCTCATTTGGATTGCATTCCAACTTGTAGCTATACATTTTCGATCGTAACCCAGCAAAATGTGTTATTATTACACCGTTTGTTTCATCCTTCATGAGCCCCAAAGCTTTGTTGTTAACCCGAGGTATTCCATAGCGATTATTTACATCATACCCAGAAGTGTCAAACTTTGAGAGATTTGACTTAATAAGTTCGTTATATACATCGTCACAAGTTAACTCATAAATAAACAAATCGGTATCGCTATACATGAGCTTGCAATTTTCCACCTTCATGATTGGAAGCATAAAATTGTAGTGAAAATTGTAGATACAAATTTTAGAAATATCTAATATGGACATACCAACATATAATGGTTTATTAAAGATTAATTCGGTTTTGTTTAGCTCAATAGCCATTAACTCATCATCGAAAATTGTGTAACTATGAAACATGGGGCTTGCTATCCAATTTTTCGCTCCATAACGACCCTCCCAACGTTTAACTAGCTTTACAACACGGCGCTTTCGAATATTTTCCTTTGTTTTTCCAAATACCGCATTGTTCATTAATTTGAATAAATTTTTCTCGAACTCATTCTTTGCAAGTTTCCGAAGCTCAGTATTCAAATCAATATAGGGTTTTAACCAACAACTTTGTTTAAATTTTAGAACTCGATGGATTTTTGTCAATTTAAGTCCGTTTAACAACGCCTGTTTAAGATTCCTGTAATGTAAAATGTACTTAGTTTTATTGGATAAGGTGGTCATTAATTTAGGCAATTTTGATCCTGGAGGGATCTGATGTTCTGCACAAAACGGCATATCGCGGTGTAAATCATGTAAATATTCAGGATACTCCAAATCAACCTCCAAAATATATCCATCTGGAGCATCATCTGGAATTGAAATAATATCGAGATTAATGTCAACCCATTCAAAGTCGCCGTATGGTAATGCTTGCGACATTGCCCACCCGTAAAGATTGTTAGCATCCAAATATAGAAGATATTTGGATTGTTTAGATGCATCATAATTATGCATGTATCTATTGTTAGCTTCGGAATATCGGTTGCTCACCTGACTAATACCACCTCTAATAGCGTTTTCAATAAACATAATTTTATCAATGTCCATAAGCAACTCTAACTTATATTTTGTATGCTTAAGCATGCAATCCCAAGCATACCCTGGTAAGGTGAAGTACCAAGCAGGATCGAGCCCATATGTGGCAAACGACTTTTCGCGAAATTGTTCAAAACACACGTTAACAACATTATATCGGTTTTCATATAAAGTAAGGCATACTCCGAAATGTTTTTTATTTGAAATGCATTCCAAACTTTTAGAGCATGGTTATACATATCCTCAGTGACATGTTCACCAGTCAACATGCTATAGAAGTTTTCAATTTTTGGAAGTTCAAATTCATTCAGTTTAGACATTGAATCAATGTACTCGTATAGAAATACACCTTTTCTTGTTAATAAGTTCAATTTATTTGAACAGACATTTGAAAATTCTTTCGATAAATATTTGAAATCTGAAGGTTGCAATGTGGCCACTAAACTGTCTAAAGATGAATTTAAAAATCTCAAAGAATCAATGAAACGAAACTTTATCTTAGCATCACCATCATCATCAGCATCTAGATCGTTCAGAGTAAATGAAATGTATTTCTCTTTGTTTAATGGCAATAAACTAATATTACCCTTTTTTGATAATTCTCGTATCATGAAATGGGAATCGTATCCACTCATATTATGAAACACAACCGGTACAACAAAACTATTTCTAAAGTTGAGGTTACAATGTTGGTGTGTAAAACCTCTGAAGTTGCCAGTAAAGTGGCAGTGGTCTCTAACGATGATAACGTTTTCAGAAAATGCATTTTCACATATAGAGCAATGTGTTGCAATAATGTTATTATGAGGTTCAATCATTGGTTCAATATGTTTGAATTTACTTCGAACAAATTTTGCAACTTCCACCATTTCGTTTGCAAACCAATCTATACAATCTTCCCCCAAATAATTTTTAAAAAATGATAACGATTCATCATAGTCACATTTTAAATAATAACCAGCACTAAAAGCTTTATGATGTTGATACTTTAAAGTGCTTGGAATATTTTGATAACTATGATTTTTAACAGGTTTTAAAATAGTCTCAAAATCGGAATAAATTATAAAGGTACTTTTGCTTATAAACATAATTCTTAAATTCAACATGACGATGCCTAGGATATGAAATTCTACAGATATTTACTTTTTCGCAATATTTAGAGTGATCATATAATTTATCGAAGGTGTTAAAGTAATTCAGACAACGATCGCAAATATATTTTTTATGTTTATGTTTATTTAGTTGACTGCCAATAAGCCGCGATAAACTTTTTATCCAAACATAATGGTATTTTATTTCAACATTTTCAAAATCCTCACTTGAAGTATTATAATTGTTTACGTTTGGAAAATATTGATTTCGAATTATGAGTAAATTTACATGCTTCTCAGCTTTCTGCATAGTAAGCCTTGTTGGCACCACATTACAGAACGATTTTTCTTTAGCGCAAGCGTCTCGCGGTAGTAATAACGCGGCTGCAATGACAGTTGTAAACAGATTGAGGTTACGTAATTTTTTTGTTTACATATAGTGAATGAGATCAATGGAAATTACCTATTAATTTTGTTTATCGTGTTATTTGTAAACGAGGAGTAAAAATGAATACTTGCGAAGATTGTGGTTTTGAGTTTACACAAAAGAATAATTTGTATGCCCATTTAAGAAAGATTCATAATTTTGAATATAGGAAACGAGTTACTTTAACTAGTAAATTTTTGTGTGATACATGTGGCAAATCCTTGACCAGTAAAGCAACTTTACGTCGTCATTGCAGAACTGTTCATAAAAGTATTTATTCTCAACTCGTCAAGAATCAAGTGCTTTTATGAAAATTGTACAACACATCTAAAGGGATATAAAAAACTTCGACAACATTTGGCAAATGAACATCAAATTGAAACTAAACTTGATCAACTACATTTTATTTAACAGTTAGGTTTGAAGATTATTATGCAAAGTGTTAATTATATACTAATTTTATTCTGTTTAACAGAGTTCAAAAACTGGAAAAACCAACAACAGGAAAAATCTTTGGCAATGTATATACTTCACACTTCAGCTCAATTTTTGTCTGATGGCACCAAAAAGGAGTACTATAATTGCCATCGATCGTACAACTACATTCCAAAAGGCAAGGGTTTTAGAAGCTTTAAATGCACAGGCACTAATAAAATTGAAAGTGTTTGTCCCTCAAGAATGTAAGCGACGATAACGAACAATGGGTCTGTTGCAGTAGACTTCTGGACAACTCATGTTGGACATACCAACGATATTGGTCGATTTTTTTTAAGTAAAGAGAGTAAAGCAGAAATTGCAGGTATTTTCGAACAGAAAGTTCTAGTTTGAAAATTTACAATTGATGTGTTTCAGGAAAATTAAAGGAAGGTGTTACATTTCAACATATATTGGATGATGTTTGTGATTTTGCTTTAAAACAAGAAAATTTGCTAAATATTTTCATAATAATTATGCAAATCGTCCAACATCTTGGGCATATTGCAATCGATTGGGTTTAGAAATAAACACTAACATGTATCTTGAATCGATGCACAAAGTTTTGAAGTATGTGTATTTGTAAGGTCGGAAAGTAAAACGTTTGGACAAAAGCATTAATGCAGTAATGAAAATTGCTTGAGATAGCTTGTTTAAACGTATAATTAAACTTGCAAGGAATACTTCCAATGACAAAATTAATAGAATTAAACAAAGTCATAAAGCAAGTCTAACAATTACATCAGATTTTATTAGACGTTTTGAAAATGATAAGGAATTTTTAGTTACGTCGTCCACTTGTGCTTTTCAACAGTATCAAGTTACCAGAGTAGATGAGGCCTGTGAAGGTTCATGCCTAAGTTGTACAAAGTGCAGCATATGTGTTCATACATTTCAATGCACCTGTATTGACAACATGATAAAGCTTAACATTTGCAAACACATACATGCTTGTGCGATACAGTTTTACAAGTCGCATCTTGACATTGCCACACCTTGGCATATTAGTAACGTTAATGAACTTTTCAGCAGTAATATTTTACATGAAGCAAAATCTTCAAAAAATGATATTATTTAAAAAAAGCCGAGCTAATAATAGGCCTATGTGAGAATACTTCGTTAACTGACGACGAACATCTGGGTATAATGAGGCAATTTGATAAAATAATTGACACATTAAATAAAGCAAAATCTATTGATCTAAAAGCTACGGAGGAGATTAATATTAATAAAAAAGTTGAACATCAGGTGCAGCTTTTTTCAACAAAGAAGATATCAACAAGGAATGATGATCTTAAAAAGCCTACCCTAACAGAAGAAATTTTTATTAGGGATGGTTTGGTTAATAACTCAAACCTTAATGTTAATGTTCATACAAGATCTGATCATACATCACCTAATTTTATGTTAAGATAAGACAGTGTATTATCTCAGTAGAAAGTAGGTTTAATTAACACTAAAGCTAATTATGGTTTGGTAGTTTGGAAAACGGTTTTTAAAAAACAATTTTAATTATACTTTAATACAAATAATGGAAATGCGTGTTCTTACATTAAATTCTAACTACAGACTAAAGTTCGTACACCTCACTTAACACGTCCGTTGTATAAAACTATTCACATGCACATCAGCGAAATACGATCTGTCTAGTAAGAATTCCATTACACTTTCTAACAACTTCTAACATAATTCCTCCCGTGCGAGTTTCAAATTGCAGGCTGCGACGAAATTGGGAATATCTTCTGGTTTCCTTGCTGAATTATTCTTTGACATTCTTCGTATATACAATTTTTTATAATATAGGAAAAGAACAATTCCAAGGGCGATAGCAATAATACAGTAAATTACGTAATTATGGTAATTCACCTCAGATTGGGATTCCAGTTAAAAGTTACTGTAGAGATATTTCCTGTTTGCATCCCTAAGTTTATCCAAATTAACATTTTCCAACTGAAGAGGAGCGAACGTCTCATTAGGAACAGCTAATTTTGCGATATCGATCTCAAAGAACGTCATTGTATAGGTCTCTTCATTTTTGTTATAATATACGGTTTTCTTGTTGACCGTAACTTGGCAATCGCTTGGAATTATAATCAAGTGTGTACCCATTAGATCTTTAACTTCGTTTTGTGTTTTGCACTCAACGTGGATTTTCTGGCGACCAGGACTTATCAGTATCCATTTATTAGTTTCATCAATATTGAATAATTGTGGCGAGGTGACCGTCACTTCTTCGGATTGGCATCCGATGGTTGTTTGATTATACAATAAATTGATTTCACAGCTGTTGTAGTTGCTACCCTTTGGGATCAGGGGTAGTTGTTTGCAATAGTAAGCATTATCTGAAATCTCCGAACATCTTTCGTTTGTTTGTGCATAAAACTCATCAGAAATAGCAATGTATTTTGTCTTAGGTAAAATAGTATAAAATTTAGAATTATCATACAGGACTGGAATCGAGTATAAATGATAAAGATTAAAATCTTGAGGATGATTGATTGGTAAATTTAAAACAAATACAATTCTATAATTGCTGATATAGCATTGAATTTTTATTAATAGTTCATAAGGTAAAATATTACCGTATTCGATCTTAAAAGGTAATTGACCTGGGGAAAGCAATCCCTATAGTTTTGTTAAAATAACAAACATTACTTCGGTTTTTATAATGCTCGGATAGAGCACATTTAATTTCGTGAAAATTATAGAATTTTCGATGTCTTGTAGTAAACTATAAATTATTTGATAAAGTTTAATTATTTGACTTACAACGTTTGACGTCACTAAAGCTTTTTCAACGACCTCATTTTCTCTCTCGATAAGCATAATGCGGGCCTTCAAAGAAGCCTCGTTGTGGCTTATGCTTTGGATAGATTTATTAAACCTTTCGATTATTTCTACAGATATAGAATTCTGCTTTCGAATCTGGTCCGCTAATTTGTTTTGATTACGCTGTAGGCTGGAAATAATGTTGTCATAACGAACGCCGTCATCGGCATCCAGATTGCCAGTAATACTTTTGAAAATTGAGCCAACTCCATTAATTAGACCTCTCTTTTGTCTCTTTCGGCGTGGGACTATCTTGTACATTTTTGATTCTACCAGGCTTTGCACAGCATTGAGAATTTTAATATAATTATTTAACTCTACAGAGTGCACACGATTTGTGTAGATGACGTTAAGGACATATTGTCTTTGAGAATCCAAACGATCCATTTCATGAAGTAGAGGTTCCAAATTGAAATAGTGTATCAACTTGTGGGTGTATTCTTGAATTTTTGCAGTACCTAATTTTACTGGAAGTAGTCCTGAATTGGTTTGTAAACTGCGTAGGATTACTTGGGCACTTACGTGTGTGATCCTGAAACATTATTCAGAATCAGAATCTATGAACTTTGAACAACTGGAGTCTGTTTGACGAGGCTTTTGTAGGCCCCTAAAATGATATCTAATGTTTGGTCGACTCTCGGTTTTTAACGTTTTAGTCACTGCATCAAGTTGGCTAATTTTTGTTTCAGCAGAGAATCGATCTCTGAGTTTATCTCTTTCAGTAATATTTACAGGGGTTTTTAATCTTACTGCTTTTCCTACTGATAATGCGGGGTCATCCTTATTCCGCTCATTTAGTTTAGATGCCACCTTGTCTTTGTTTCGAATTAGTTTTTCGTGTATGGATTCGTAGAGCAATTTAGTTTTTTGTTTATGGGAGTCTACATACGTGGATATGATTCTAGCATCTAAATCTACGTTTAAGGGGTCGTCGTCCGATATATGACCATTGATTACCTCTACTGGTTTTAATTTAATCACAGAATGGATTGAGTTATTGTATCCTAATATGGCATATAAGATTTGGGTTTTCATGTCTTGGGAAGGGTGCGTTTTATTTAGGATTCTTAGGTGTTCGAGTAGGGTGGAATGCAACCGTTCGATAATACCGTTTGCACTTGGGTTTCCTGATGAGGTAAAGTGTACCATCTATCTTATGCAATTTTAACAACTTTTCTAAAATATTATTTTTAAATTCAGTACCTAAATCACACATTATTGTGGAGGGAATTCCATGATGACAAAAGAACTTAATTAAGCCTTGCATAACCTTGATTGAATTAATAGCATTAATTTGGTATGTCTGCGCATATTTTGAAAACGTATCAATAATTGTAAGAAATCTGTTTTTTTTCACCGAAAATGTATCAATATGAATCATTTCAAAAGGTCTGGTTGCTGTAGGGGTTATATTATAAGAGATTTTTAAGGGATGGCGGTCATATTTAGTTGTCTGACATATATTACAACGATTTATTAGGTTTTGGATAGAAGTTTTCATATTTGGCCAATAATATTTAGATTTTATTCTCTCGTGGGTTTCATTAATACCACGATGGTTCGTTTTTGAGGCATGGTATGCGTTTATAATTTCTTCGATCCGATTATCTTCAACGTCTTCTAGAATTTTGTTACATTCTATGAATTTATAAGATTGCCAATTAAAATTTCGTCTTAGTACTTCACAGAATTTTGTATACGCGTCCTCGTCCTTAAAATAGATATAATACGTTATTTGGGGGACCATAAATTGTTTGATAAAATCGATTAAGTCAGTGTCAAAATTATTTGTTGATAGTTGAATATGCATTCTTTGTCGCTCACGATAATATGAAATTTTTGGCAAACAAGGTGAAAAATTTACAATTGTCACTACTATTTGATTAATACCATAATTTAGTGGTTTTTCTGAAATCGGTACTTCCAGGATCAGGTTTTCGTCATTGTTTGAGTGTTGGGTCATTTCCTCGGAATCATTAAAGTGTTCTTCTTCATCAAGGTTTACAAGTATAGACTAGTTATCTGAAATTTCATCGTTAGCAGGTTCCTCGGGGGATTGATCATTATCAACAATCGATTTCCTTAGTATGAATTTCAACGCGTGACAAGGCGTCGGCGTTGGAGTTTAGTTTACCTTTCTTATAAATAATATTATAGTTATATTCGTCTAATTTTAGTCTCCACCTTAAAAGTTTCGAGTTGGGCTCTTTTAATGAGAACAACCACTGTAACGGTTTATGGTCCGTAATTATGTTAAATTCACGCCCATACACATATGGTCTAAAATATCTTACTGCGTAAACAATTGCCAAAAGTTCCTTTTCAATAGTACTGTAATTGCGCTCGCTATCATTAAGTGTTCGAGACATGTATGAAATTGGAAGGTGTTTACCTATTGGCCCCTGAGATAATACCACACCTATAGCTACATTGCTTGCGTCGGTCGCTATATTAAACGGGCGTTCAAAATCAGGATATTGAAGTATCGGTTCATTGATTAATACATTTTTACACAATTCAAAACATTCCATAAAATCGGGGGTATGTTCAATTTTAGCATTCTTCTTAAGGCATTTTGTCATGGGTTTAGTCAAGTCAGCGAAATTTTTTATAAATTTACGATAGTACCCTAATAAACCTAAAAATCCCTTTATTTGTTTAGTAGTCGAAGGTAAAGGAAAGTCTCTAATAGCCCTAACCTTTTCTGGATTGGGTATTATGCCATAAGGCGTGACCACGTGTCCTAGGAACGCGATTTCCTTTCTCAATATTTTACATTTATCCAACTGGATTTTAAAATTAGATTCCTCTAATCTTTTGAACACCATTTCTAAATTAGTGAGGTGCTCCTGAAGGGAAACACTCCAAATAATGATATCGTCCATATAGGCTCCACAGATATCTGATAAACCTTGTAGAACATGGTCCGTTACACGTTGTAGAGTGGAGGGGGAATTTTTTAATCTCATAGGCATCCTAAGGAAATGAAAATGTCCATTTTCTGTATTGAACGCAGTTTTTTCGACATCTTTTGGGTTCATTTCCACTTGATGGAAGCTACTGGCCAAATCGAGTGTCGAAAAGTATTGGCATCGACCCAACTTGTCCAGTAAATTATTGACATTTGGTAAAGGATACCTATCGTCGACTGTCTTTTCATTAAGGCGACGGTAGTCAACTACTATGCGCCATTTCTGTTTACCTGAAGCGTCCAGTTTCTTTGGGACTACCCAAATAGGACTAGACCATGGAGAAGTAGAAGGTTCTATAATTTTGGATTTTAACATTTTGTCAATTTGATGTTTTACCTCTTGTTTGTGAACAAAGGGGTATCGATAAGTTTTAGAATAGACTGGAGTTTCATCCGTGGTTCGTATTGAATGCTTAATTTTATTTGTAAATGTAAGGTTTTGTCCATCGATATGAAAAATCTTGGAATATTTATTACACAATTTTAAAACAGCATGTTTCTCTTCCGAATTCATATGATCCGTTCTGATGAGAGAGGTATTAAAATTTTTTGTCTCAGAGTCATAATGATTTAATTCGCACGAGCGTTCAAATTGATTCGCTTGGTAAGGAAGAACCTATGGGAAGAACTTTGATTGGTTCGTATACGTTTATGGCTACAGGAGAATCCGAAAAATTCTTAATTGTTGTAAATGCTAAACCATTCTTTGCTATTGTTAAACATTCAGGTATTTCTGTATGTTCCGTTTTTATAGAGGGTATAACAATTTCACCGTTTTCTACTGACACTTTCAATTGAATTTGCTTTTCCATTAGGGGTTCGACTTCTATAGAATTTATAACGTTAACCGGGTCTTGAAAGTAAATGGGAATTTTCGCTTGAGGTGTAATTAAAGGGTTGTTTTCTAAATCTACCTTGGCCTTTAATTCCTTTAAATTATCCATACCTATTAGTCCTTTAAAAATTCTATAAAACTTAAATAAGTGAAATTTAAGCATTTTCGAAAGGTCATTAAAAATTTTTGAACTGGGAATTAACACGGAATAATTTTGTCTGGATTTATTGAAACATTTTGAAATTGTAATTGGGTCATATTTTACGTTTTCTGGCCAATATTTGGTTACTATTTCGGGATTCATAAAGGAAGATATTGCTCCGGTATCAACTAAAAGCGATAATTCTTGTTCGGGAAGGTATATATTCTTACGGTTTAAACAAGCGATATTTCTTACAATTAAAAAGTCGATAATTACCGTTAAAGAACGTCGATAAATACAGTTAAAAAGTTCATAACTACATCGCGCACGCGCAAAATAAGCAACGTCACGGGCGGATGGTGACGCTAACCTTATACAGATTTGGGGAGCGCTCATCTTCCAATGACGTCACCAATGCACAATTTATATTGCGCAATACTTCGGAAATTTACATATTTAAAACAATAAATGATAAAAGCGAACAATTAGCAGATAGAATACTCACATAAGATATCCGGCGTTCGACGGAGTTGCGCTATGGTAGGCCTCCATTAAAGTCCATCAGGCTACTCAAAGGCCTTTTCCGGTAATTAAAGATGGTGACTCCTGCCACGCTCCTTCAAGCGCTCCGGCCAGCTACATCAGTCATGAGATCGTTCATCCCCGGGTCGTGCAGTACGGTTCGCCTAGGCTACAAATTACTTACCTATGCAGGGAATGACGGGAAAATGGTAAGGGAGCGACAAACAAAAGATAAGCAAGCAAAGGAATCTACATAGATAAGATAACGATACGTTACCGGAAAACGTCCACTTCACTCGAAGGTACTGGCAAAACACCCACGTTATAGAGAACACAGGAAACTTCTCCCCACTTTTTCGTCTTTTACACGTCGGCCCGAAGTTATTCGTCCAACCCTCTCGCGTCGCGCGATCTGCGCAAACGCACTATGACGTAGCGGAAATACGCGCCCAGTATTTTAAAATTCCGCGCACCGCGTCTTTTGAAATTTATGGTGCGAAACCTCCGCACATCAAACTTAACTTAAAACAATGTTTAAGTGCCAATTGGCACGTAACAATATAAGGAAGTTTACTTATTCTGCTTTCATGATTATTGAAATCAATTACGTAATTTCGGTCCGCATCGGAACCTCCTGAAAATTTGAATTTTGATTACAAGCGTCATCGTCACTTTCAAATTCTTCTAAATTGGAATTGGTAGTATCCTGATAATGCAAGGTTTCGCTTACCGGTTGACTTTCCTCAGATTCTGATTGTATAATTCTTCCGATGTAAATCGTTTAGGTACATTTTGAAAGGGTTTTCTGAAAAGTTTGCCTAGTCGAAGTAGACATAGGGGTTGCCGGATTAGCGGGTTTAAAATTTGGGTTCGGCTTAAAAACGTCTCTGGACGCTTGACCCTGATAAGTTTGATTATGTGATCTTCCAAATGTCTGAACATTTGTAGGAAATTTTTGTGGTGTAAAATTTGAACGAGGTTTGATGTTTAGCGGCTGCGAGGGGAATCTATTTTTATCAGAATTAGGTGGTGATTGCTCGTACTTATTATTATTTACCCAAGGTTTACTCGTGTTATTCGGTACTTGGTCCTTTTGAAAGTATCTAACGTTATCTTCTTCCGTAATAAATTGCAAGGCCCTTTGAAGGGTGTCCGGTCTCATAGCTCTAATACTACTACCCAAAGGTTCCTTTAAACCACAAAGAAACGACTTTAACGCCAGCTTAGTAAAAAATTCTTGTTTCACTACTTTTACGTTTTCATTTCGTTCGTTTGCAATTACAAACGAGCACAGCAAATTTAAATTTTCAATACACTTTTCGTAAAATACCAAAGGCTTATCATTTCCCTGCTTTAGTAACACCAAATCGCGAACTAGACAAGTATCATCTCTTTGATCACTAAAATTTCTGAGAAGGGTATTTTTCAACTCTGTCCAAGTGCTAACCTGTTGTATATTAACAGCGACTTTGGCTTGACCTGATAATTTATTTAAAATAGATTTAAATATGAATAAGTTTTGAAAGGTGTTTGGTTTTGTAGGATCAATGAATGAGTTTATTATACTTTCTGCGGAAGAAATAAATTCGTTTAAATCATTTGGGTTGCCATCAAAATCTGGCACGCACTTTAAATACTCTACTTTAAATTGTTCCATTATTATTTCTGTATTAGAGTCTGATAGTTGGAGGTTTCTTACGTTTTCAATCAACGATTCAATTGACATAAAAGATTTTATGCACAAATCAACAGATTAAAATTTCAAGATGTACTTACATGCAGATTGCAATTAATACTTTCATCCTTTGCTTTGTATAATCTTTGTTTCAGAAATTCGTGGGACTGCTACGCGATGTAGACAATAAATTGGGCACCGAAATGTTGGTCCACTGTGAATGGCTTATTCGATTTCTAGAATGGCTCTCCAACAATTAGTGTTCCCTGGGAATGCTTCTATAAAATGCAATTCAATGTTCCGTAAACAGTTGAAACTGACGAAAATTTTTCGATAAAATTTTCTTGGAACATCCAATCTGACTGCGCCAATTATGGTTTGGTAGTTTGGAAAACGGTTTTTAAAAAACAATTTTAATTATACTTTAATACAAATAATGGAAATGCGTGTTCTTACATTAAATTCTAACTACAGACTAAAGTTCGTACACCTCACTTAACACGTCCGTTGTATAAAACTATTCACATGCACAAGCCCATTACACTTTCTAACAACTTCTAACATAATTAGCTTATAAGGTTAGATTTTGTTCTGCTTTCTCTTGTTTGGGAATAAAATGCGATTAAGAAATCACTCGCAGAAATACATGTACAAATTACTGGAAATTATTACAATCCCAGCGATTTTGATGGGAAACCTACAAGTACGCGACTAATCTAATTTAATCAGTTCTCACTTTGTTTTATCAGTGTTACAAGCGCTGGTAAGTTATTGTAATTTCGTCAAATCTGTCGGATTGAGTGTTCTTATATTAACAGTGTAGTAGTTTAGTTTTACTTTTAGTCGGAGAACCAAAATAATCTTAATTTTCTACCTTGTTTTTTACATATCTTAGTCGACTGACAGTGCAAACAAAATTCTCGACAAAATAAAATTAGTTTCGTTCTTAATTAATTTAAGTATTTATTGAGAATCTATATGGGTACATAACGTGTTTACTTTTTAAAAAATAAAAATACTATTATTGAAACCTCAAGCCTCTATTACTATTATTAAACACATTTCACTCAAGTAATTAATAATTTATAAATCAAATTAAAGAAATACCAGCAAAGTACCTTTAAACTGCATATTGACACAAGTACGAAAGATACCTAGAATAGCAACAAGTTAGTACAAAATACCAAGTTGTTTACATACATAGAAGAGCTAACATATATAGATAACATTCGTGTAAAGTTAATTTTCTTCATTGCACTAAATTTAACTTCTTTTTTATCCAAAGTTGGTTGCTTATAGAAACTGGTCTCTTATATTCAAATCATGAAATTTTCTTAAGTGGCCATACAAAGTTTTATTTTACGTAAATTCAGAACCACAATCTTGGCAAATATTCATTTTTTACTTCTCCTATATAAATAAGGAGATAAACAATCAATTTAACATTAACACAGACCTCATCCAATTTATGTAAACAAAAAAAATTACGTAACCTCAATCTGTTTACAACTGTCATTGCAGCCGCGTTATTACTACCGCGAGACGCCGCGTCATTTTAATTCTAAACTGTATACATTTATGGAAATTTTATTCATATTTTCAAATTTTGAAATATTTTTAATCGACATCGGCATTTCCAATCCTTCAACATTCAAAACTAATCTGTAGTGTGGATATGAGAATGTGAGATTACTTCTTATTTTAGAGGGAAATAATGCTGAAACAATTGCCCAAAAAAAGCAACACTCAGCTGAATTTTTCACGTTGATGCATGCATATTTATTTGAAATTTGCTTTGGAAGCGGAATAAAAGATGAAACACGTCCATTTCGTATTTATTAATATTAACTTCCATCGATATAATTTTTTTCAAAGCCCAACCTGATTTTGATTCCTGAAACTCCGATAGTTTTGTTCTTAGTTTATCAACCACATCATCACGAAACCATGATGTTAAATCCGTTCCTACGTCAATCGCCACATTTTTCGTATTAAAATGTTTAAAATCCGTTACATTATTTTCATCAATATTAGATGTTTTAACAAATTCTCCGCAAAGTGTAATATTAATTTTTATTAAATTTAATTTTTTTAAACTATTTTTTATTTTAATTTTAAGCACCTTAAAGCAATCATTAAAAAATGTCATCAAATCTTTATGATGCATGTTTATTATAACGCCTGTTCTAACTCTTCTTGCAAAAGCGGAAACCAAATCAATCCATTTGACTCCCAAACGTGATGGTTGTGAAACAGATTGAATGCCGCTTCCTACATGAAAATTTTAATTGATGATTGGATGCTTTTAACAATCCCATATTGGTTTGAATTTGCCTTAACTGACCTAAATTTAAGTCGCCATGTCTAACCGCCTTTACAAATAACCTTAAGTATCGTTTGATATATTTTAACAAAATTTCAGCTTCTTTAATTGTATACTTTTTAAATAAAATAGTGCATGCGTTATTAACTTTAAAAACAATTTCGCTACTTAAAGTATTAATATGTTCAGTCATTATTCAAAACAAGCAATAATTATAAAAACATACCAATTATTTTTTGTTTTTCTAAATGTGTTCTATTCTGTAGGACACAAGATGATTGGGTCTTTTAATATATATTAGTTCTAATATGGTTATTGCGTATTTTCCAGAACCCAATTCCTCAATGTTTTTTCTCCACAATTCCGTGTTGCGTTGTGGCAAAAATGAAATATTGTCCGCTAACTCAATTAGAACACAATCACCATATTTGGAATGTACTATTCTTGCTCTGTAAATTCTTTGTGGAACGTTTAGTGGCAATTCGGCTAACCTCATTGCCTCTTTTCTAGGGCCTACAACAGACTGTTTATTATTGTTTTGTATTACTTGATCCATCTACAAACAACAGCAATGCTGTTACAAACTTGCAAATATTATAAAGTAAAATATTCTTTTTACAAAATAAAAAAATGTAACTTACTTTTTATACTAAAGCTGCACGTATACTGATCACTTCGAAAACGCAGGTTCAAATAATGGTGAAATTAAACGAGTTATATATATACAATGTCTAATGCGTCATCTTCATTCAATCACCAAACCGCTAAAAGTAAAAGAATTTTTATTGCCACATAAATTAAATGTATAATTACATTTAAATATTTAAATATATTCAAATTGCTAAAATGTAAGCAAGACATCCTTGATATAAGATTAAATTAATTTTTTATTTAAAAGTCAAATAAATCGTGATGCAAGGTGGTATAATTTGCATACCAATAAGGAAATATACGGCATACCTGTCTTGACATGTTTTTGCAAACACACACACCTTATGTTAATTAAATACATTAAAAGTTGAATGTCGACGTGATTTACATATATATTACCAGATAAAAAACACGAGGTTATATTCGACTGCATGCAAATTCTTAGTATTTTATCGTGACATTGAAATTGCGAGAAGTGAACGACTTTTTTTACAAGATTTTACCTGCAAACGTTTAAAAATTTGACCTCCATCATATAACATTTCGTATATTTTCTTAATCTTATTTGCTACTTCGTACAAAACGCAGCTTATGAGGAGAGCTAAAACACTCTTTACCACTTGCACGCGTTTGCTTAATATTAAAAAAATTCTTCACCGCGACGTTTTAATTTTTAGCTTAACCTACCCAGAAAAATACGAACCAACACGTGAACTCCATTTTCTACACACACAACATTTTTTTAAAATTTAATATTTAATATTTAACGTCGGGAACGCTGCTAAAAAATTTCTTAAGAAAATATCTCCACCCCAGCGCACGCGCACCACCCCACGACAAAAATCTAACGACCCCGCCGAACGCACACCCCAAAGACCTAACGACCCCCCGACGCAACAAATTTACACACAAAGACAATTTTGTTCTCAAAGCGGCGTATACATATCTTGCTGCACGTTTTGTTTCCCAAAGCGGCTTAGCTGTTCATATTGTTCTCGAATCGGCGTATACATATCTTGCTGTGGATCTCTGTTGCCAAAGCGGCTTAGCCCCCCTACTATTAATGACAAGCACAGCAATCAAAAGTTTATACTAAACTTCTATAGATTGGCATATATTCGTGAATGTCCAAAGCGAGCACACAAAGTTAGAAAAAACTCTTCTTTGAACACGAAAGTATTTTCGAAATAGCTCATTAGAATATCTTTGCACCACCTGCAAATGGAAGGAAGCCTATAGTGTTTATCTCGATAAATTGATAATTTATTCACATCTATTGCATAGTTCTTAATAGTTATACGTTTATTTTTAAATCCAGGATTAGACAGAGTATTTACAATTCCTGCAACATCTTTGCTTGAAGAACTATTGCTCATCAGTATTTCATTGATGACATCGTCATCAACATTTGCAATTATTGCGTTTATCAAATATATACTTAAAACATTCACTTGTAAGCAGTCTACAAGTGCACTATAGCGTCAGGATTGTCTAATTTAGTGCAGACAAATGAACACAACTAGTACTATTTAATAAAATAAAATATAGATTTTAAAAAGAAACATTACTTACGGGTAAATGTTTAGCTCCCAATTTTGTTACAGGATGCGTGTATATAAAAATCAAAGTCAGGTGTAATCCTAAAATAACTAGCCTTTGTTTGGTTTGAATTATTAAACAATAAAAAATCTGCTATAAACAGTTTCAACACTTTGCACTTATATTAGAAGAGCACGTTAGTTGAATTTTAATAAAACTGTGTTCATGTAGTTATATCAAAGTTATGAAGAAATTCGCTTGGATGATTATATCTGGATCATTTATTGTACTGAATTGAAGTTACGTTTCTGAATTAGTTTGCACCTGAGGGTGGAGTAACGTAATTGTAAATAAGTGCACTGGCTATCTTCCTGAAGTGAGGAGTGGGTTCTATGAACGCAAATATAATACTTTTAGAAGTATACAAATTGTGACACTACTACTAAATACATTTACACTTACCTTGAAAGATCTTTGACCTTCTTTTGTTTATGTAAAACCTTTGACCACCAACCCACCTAAAAAGAATCAATACAGATGAAACCTATCTTGAAGGTGTGTGTTTAAGGTAGGTAACAGTATAGCGATTATTACTGCAAAAACATTACAGCCTCACGTACTGGGCGTTAGAGAACTTTCTAAAAAGAAGTTTATTTTTTCTTACAAAAGTCGTGCAGAAGATGTTGTTTTATCCGTACTAACACAATTGACTTTTGAAGACTTCCGCACTAGCTCTGAACTCTATCTAGCGGTTTAGAGAGACTATCGGGGGGGGGGGGTCGTTAATTAAATACGGATGGGTAAGGCGCCACTGTACTTAGATAGTGTGTAAAAACAAGAAATATCGCTAAGAAAAATACAGAAACCTCAACAAGTATATTCTGTTATAAAAATACAAGATTTTGTATTTTTAGATGGTACTACGCTTATCCTGAAAGAAAATAAAATACATAAGATAATAGTAGAGACAGCAATTTGCGCCTCAAAATAAAATCAATAAATCAGACAGGTTTCGTACATCTATGATTTCTTTTTTCTGTGTAATAGTGAATGGACACTCTACTTATTAAATTTATGCACATCTGGTTTATATGTAAATCATAGAATCCAGTGATAAGTATGGACAAAATAAATACTGTTGCTTAAGTGCTTCCATGAATGTAATTAACCATGTTTAAATATATAAAGAAATTAAGACTGTTAAGTATGAACACATATTAACTGAAAATTATTTCTAATTTATTCTGACAGATAATTTTTATAAGTTTCTGAATATTCAATTAATTTTTATATTTATTTTGTTATTCTTGGACAATTTAAATAAAAAAGCCTCTAAAACAAATAGGCACTATAAATGTCATCAACATAATTATGAAATTTTTAGAAGAAAATAAAATACATAAAATAATAGTAGAGACAGCAATTTGCGCCTCAAAATAAAATCAATAAATCAGACAGGTTTTGTACATCTATGATTTCTTTTTTTTGTGTAATAGTGCATGGACACTCTACTTGTTAAATTTATGCACATCTGGTTTATATGTAAATCAGAACATACAGTGATAAGTATGGACAAAATAAATACTATTGCTTAAGTGCTTCCATAAATGTAATTAACCATATTTAAATATATAAAGAAATTAAGACTGTTAAGTATGAACACATATATTAACTGAAAATTATTTCTAATTTATTCTGACAGATAATTATTATAAGTTTCTGAATATTCAATTAAATTTATATTTATTTTGTTAATCTTGGACAATTTAAATAAAAAAGCCTCTAAAGCAAATAGGCATTATAAATGTCATCAACATAATTATGAGATTTTTTATGTCATCTTTTTAGTACTGACTAAATGACTCACATACATACAAAATAAGTTTGTAATAAGATCTTTCAAATTAGTAAAATTAAACTTCGTTAAATAGTTATCGTGTATAAGCAATTAAATGATTATATTATTCGTAATGCAAATTCATAAAGCTTTTGTAACATAGACAATTTTAAAAGCATAATTTTGATATGAAAATTTAAATTCATAAATAAATATTATCACAAAGATGTTAGTTTCCATGGGTTCGAACGACCAGGTTAGATTTATACATGACGTTAAACGTCAAACAGATGGTTGCCTTAACAAATGGAAATCACTTACCACCTTGACCTCAGGGCATGGCTGCTTGCACCATTTAACAAACAAGTTCAACCCACATGTGGACTTCCAACATTGAACAAACACATGAAAAAGCAGTTGTCTACATCGTTATAGCAACGCCTCGTAAACTAGAATCACATTGTAAGTTTCCAATGCGTAATCGTTTTATACGCAATTAAATTAACTTGTTACAACCATTAGTCAGCTCTAAGTATTGCTTCTGAATTAAAACAAAATTTCCATGTTGAAATATAAGGAACGTATATATCTTATACGCAGTAAAAATTCAACAGTCTCGCACGACCCTTTTGCTTCAGTTATTAAATGTTATTTCTTCCGTACGTTAGTGTTGCTTTATTTTTTTAGTTCTTTTGTACTTTAGTGTTGCTCCAAGGAAAACCAAATAAAAATTAGTTTGTATTATTTAAAAGTAGAAACTACAAACCATGATGACTTTCTAAGTAATCAGATCGATGGATTTATTGAAACTAATTTGCGACTCGCAAGTCAGCTTTAGATATGTATTTAACCATATCGACGTTTTAACGATCAAAAGCCGACTGATTCGACTCGTCGGCAACAGCCTTTGCAAGCAGGTGCGCGAAAGCACGCTATCCTATATCACCTTGAAGGTACGTTGTAGAAATTTTACAATACAAACTAGACATTTATAACTATGCGCTTTATTTACTATATAATTAAAATAAAGAAGACAATAATTGGGGTGTTTCGAAATTATGATACTTTGTTTTAATTTTGAATTAATTGTAGAAGTACGATTTACATTGAATTATAAAAGTGAATTTAAAAATTTTTATAACACAACACATAATGTTTATGCGTTAACTTAGCAGAGGGAAAGCGAACTGTTACACAGCTTCCTTCCAAAAGAAAAAAACTTGAGGTAATAACAAAATCTCAAACGTACCCAAAAAGTTTTTTTTGTGTTTTAAGAAAACGAAATCACTACGTAAATACAAACTAAATGTAGGACTATATATAATTTTACACATAGCAAAAAAAGTTTCATAACACCAATAACTCTATACTACTTGGAATGTTGTTAACACAAAATAAAATGGAATTGTGAGTGCGCTTTGTATCTTCATGTACAACACGTCCATAATTGGAGACACAATCGGGAGGTCAAAATTGGAGAAGTCAAAATCGGGAAAAATCATAATCTAATTATCTAGCACTCAAAAAAAATTTGTATAATAAAATATCAGAATGTATAATTCTTCATTATACAACACCAGAAAATAACTTATGCCTTTTTCTTGCACAAACAAAAAACACTCTCCTGGTTGATCCTGCCCTCTCAGGGCACGTCTCGTAGTCAGCGTTAACCAAGTGGTTTCTGCTGTCTTGTCTGTATCGTTTGTTGTGTGCGTGTTCTAGGTGTCTATTTTTCCACCTAGTGGTCTGAATCTGCAAAAAACAACAATAATAGTAATATAATATGTACAGGGGTTAAGCATTCAATACTAACAGCTTTCGTGAAATCTAAAAAGAAATTTTTAAATTCCACTACTACCATATATAGTACATCACATAAATATACTACAACAGATCCTGAACACTAAAAACTGGATAAAAGGTTTTTTTTATCCATTCGATTATCATGTCTTAACAGCATACATTATCTTTGGTAGTTATTAGACGTGTATTTCCATCCACTATTCTCATAACGGCGTGGGAGGGGGGGGGGGGTATCTTTGATAGATACGGAGCGTGTACCTATGAGCACAAAACAACTTATTAAACACACTAACCATCGATCTTGCTATAACAAATTCATTCATCAATACGCAACACTCTTACTATTTTATAAAATATCAAAAAGATTTTTCTTAAGATTCAACAGATGTAACTTTATCTATAAAGATTAAACATTAACGGCTAGAATTCCTGGATCAACAACAGGGGAATCTAGTGCATGAAATGGCTTCAAATCCTTTACGTGCCAACGACCAGTTCTAGAAACATCTTCGTTTACCAGTTCTACGCTAAGTTCGAAATCTTTTCGTGTACTATACTTAACACAAATTTTGGTGCTAACTTCGCAGTAAATTTATCACCTAGGTGTGAGAGTACTTTATTAGTTCTCCATACCTTATCACCTACTGAAAAAGATACATCTCTTCTTCTTAAAATATAGCGTTTACTATAACGCTCATATGCTAAATGCAATTTAGCACATACACTCTTAAAGATTTTAAATAGACCCTGCGGTACTTAACATATAAATGCCTATCTCCAGGGATGATTTCAACATCCTCTAATGGCTCTAGACCACTACTATAAAATTTGCTATTAACGGGAACATGATGCCCAAAAACTAAAAAAAATTTATAACTCAATGGTGTGGTATACTCTTGCTTTACTCATAACAAAAATGTTACAACGCATATAATTGCTAGAGTGACAAGCCCTCCTTTGAACCTCACCTAGACAAATAAACAAAAAATTACAAACATCAACCTCAAAAAAGATTCAAAAATTACTAGAGCGACAAACTTACCACGAGTCTCGTCTAGACTTATGTAATGCTGAGCGACTAACTCTTCGTGAGTCTCGTCTAGACTAACATACTGCTGAGCGACCAACCACGACGACAAGTCTCGCCTAGACCAAATAGATCTTAATATGCTGCATTGCTTTAACCCATATAAATCAAAACAATTTGCTATCAAAACAAAATGAAAGTGCAACTTTATGAGCATCATCAATATAGTTGCAAATAAAATACTGTTCCAGTCGCTCATAATATAGATTCAAATCATCTATCTTGTAGTTAAACTCTAGCAATGACCCAACTTGTGCATGAAACACAGGATTTGCTGCTACGGGATAGAACGGATTACTCACTTGAGTCATAGCAAATTAAAATTTCAAAACTTCCTATTTATAATAATTATGTAACATCTGTTGTGGCGACCTGTGGATAAATAAAACACGCCCGCAAGATGTTTATGGATAATTATTTATATTTAACACAAAAAGAAAACGTGGTTCAGTAATTACTTACTTCACGGCCATTGTTTTCTATCTCCCTGCCCCTGACGCATGACATCTACAATTCCTTAGGTTAGTCCTAGCATGTAATAAACTTACTCCTATTATCTAAATAAAGTTAATCCTACGTCACATCAAATTTAAAGAAGAACAATAGTATCTAAACCAATCTGAAACCGAATATCATCGAAATGATGAGAAGATGAATCAAGTTTATGTAGGTATTAAAAAGACTAAGCAAAACTAGATGGTCAGCTAGAAACGATACATCAGTAGCATTATTGCAGGGATGTCAGTAATTTAAAGAAATATTTACTTGATATTTCCAACAATAGTCTGCAAAACAATTCTATTCGCCACGAAACACTCAAAAATTCATTCAATTACAATGCTCTTTCACTTTTTAACAAGCTTCCAACTAACACTAAATCTTCTACTTCATTCAATAAATTTAGGTCTAAGTTGTTCACTTTGCTGCACAGTTGTCCGTATTATTCACTTGAGGAATTTTTAAATGATATATTGGATTAGTGAAGCTCTTCCTATAAAAGTTTCTATAAAGGCCCTTGTTTTAGCTCATTTTATCAATTTACCTATTTATTATCTATTTATTTGTGTATTTAATTATATATTGTTCTCCCTTGATGAGGTTCAAGTAATTTGTATTGTTGCGAGCTACTACTAGGCAACCCATCAAACACACAAGCGCTGTAGACTCTGCCTGGCTTTCAGGATACGAGAATTCTCTAGTAATCAATTACACACAAAACGCTCGGGGCACAGCGTATTCTCAAGGATTCCAGAACTCTTCTAGAAATTACGGGAGCATGAGTCATCCTTGTAATCCAGAGTATATATAAGACCGCTAATGAATGCAAGAGTCAGTCTATTCTTGAATGTCTAATATAAATTATATCGTGTAAAGTAATAGTAGTTTTGAGCTTTAGAAGTGTACATAAATGTGATATGCTGTGTCTAATATACATGCAGCTTGTAGTATACATATATAAATAGAAGTGTATAAACAAATAGTTGTGTTAGTGTTGTTAATGAACCTATGGTAAAGAAGTTAGATTAAGAAGATATTAGTGCTTGTAAATTCATTAGTGTAATAGTGCTTCATTGTTAAGTGGACTGAAAACATCTATGTATAAGGCATATACTGTTAATTAGACTTGTGAACAGTGAGTAATAAAGACCATTATTATTACTTGTTTTAAATTAGAGAAACGCGGTAGTAGTAACCCGTTACACTGGTGTCAGCATGAGAGCATATGGGTTTCATGTAAACATGAAAGAAAATGTGCTTCGGATAGATGATGATGAGATTCCATTTCAAGGTAGGAGTAACCAGACGATGCAAGTTCGAATGATTTGTGATATGAAAATACCCGAGAAGGCGGAAATGATAGTAATGGGACGCCCGGATGGTACGCTCCGGGAAGGACAAGTATGCATGATGGAAGCAACTGAATCGGGAATGGGTCAGGAGGGATTACTGATTGGAAGAACGCTGGTAAAGTTTCGAAATATGGTACCAGTAAGGGTGCTGAACATTAATCCGCATACGGTGACCCTGAAGAAAGACACGATTGTGGGAAGTTGCATTCCAGTATGCCATATTAAACGTTGTGTGGACGACACGAAAGATAAACCAGCCGGGTGCTCACAGAAATTGCTGGATGTGTTAATACCTTCGTGTCAAGGATTAAACGGCGACCAACTGGGCAAGGTAAAAGAGCTGGTCGGACGATATCGAGGTGTGTTTGCACTGGATGATAGTGGGAAAGGAAGGACTAATGTTGTGCAACACAAGATCAATACTGGAGATGCGCAACCGATAAGACAACACCCCAGGCGGCTTCCTTTGGCAAAACGTAAGGAAGCCGAGCAAATTATCACCGATATGGAAGAACAGGGAGTGATTGAACCCTCGAATAGTCCATGGGCATCCCCGGTAGTGCTTGTCAAGAAAAAGGACGGGTCGACAAGGTTTTGTGTAGACTACCGGCGGCTTAACAATGTGACAAAGAAAGACAGCTATCCTTTGCCCAGAATTGATGACACCTTGGATACTTTATCCGGATCCAAATGGTTTTCGACCTTGGACTTGAAAAGCGGATACTGGCAGGTAGGCTTGGAGCCAAACGATAAAGAAAAGACTGCCTTTACAATTGGAACTGGATTATGGCAGTTCAAGGTCATGCCATTTGGATTATGTAATGCCCCTGCTACTTTTGAACGATTGATGGAGTCGATACTGCGTGGACTGTCTTGGAAGACTTGTCTGGTGTACCTAGACGACGTGATTGTGTTAGGTCGGTCTTTTGAAGAACACCTTAAGAACCTAGAGGAGATATTCCAAAGATTACGGGGGGCAAACCTTACATTGAGCCCCAAGAAGTGTCACCTGTTTGGAAAAGAGGTGAAATACCTAGGACATGTCGTTTCGGAGACCGGAATAAGAGCTGACCCTGACAAAATAAAAACGGTACAAGAATGGCCTACACCAGCAGATATACACCAACTACGCAGTTTTCTAGGATTGTGCACATATTACCGACGTTTTATACTTGGGTTTGCGAACATTGCCAAACCGCTAACGAAATTAACCGAAGATGGACAAGAATATGATTGGAATGACGACTGCCACAGAGCATTTGAACAACTGAAACGGCTACTAGTTACAGCACCAATTTTGAGTTATCCACGGATGGAGGGGAAATTTGTGTTGGATACCGATGCCAGTAACACAGCTATAGGAAGCGTTCTTTCTCAAGTGCAGGACGGACAAGAAAAAGTTATTGGGTATTTCAACAAGGTCTTGTCGCGGCCAGAAAGGAACTATTGTGTGACAAGAAGGGAGCTGTTGGCCGTCGTCAAATCCGTAGAGCACTTTATAAGTACTTATACGGCCGTAAATTCCTGTTGAGAACAGACCATGCTGCACTGAAATGGTTACTACAGTTTCGAAATCCTGAAGGGCAAGTGGCAAGGTGGATAGAGCGGCTGCAGGAATATGACTTTGATACAGAACATCGTGTAGGAACTAGCCATCGGAATGCAGACGCTCTATCAAGGAGACCTTGTCCGATGGACTGCAATCATTGCTCCAAGATGGAAGAGAAAATAAGTGTCATCCATAGAATGACGGTAACCGATGATACTTGGCAACTCGAAAGAATACGAGAAGACCAGGAGAATGACGCCGAATTGGGACGTATTATTGAGTGGAAAAATAGAGGACAACGACCAGTTTGGGAAGAAATTAGTATTTCAAGTAGGAGCCTGAAGGCATACTGGGCACAGTGGGACTCCTTGATGATGGAAAATAGAATCTTGAAGCGACGCCTGGAATTTGAAGATGGCACTGAGAGACTTCAAGTGATAGTGCCGAGAAGCAGAGTGCCGGAAGTGTTGCAGCACTTGCACGATGGTATTTCCGGAGGGCACTTTGGCGTGAAAAGAACTCTCGAAAGAGTGAGAGAAAGATTCTATTGGGTGAACTGCAAAGAAGATGTGAAGGAGTGGTGCCGGAAATGTGAATTGTGTGCCTCTGCAAATGGCCCGGTCACAAAACGGAAAGCCCCAATGAGACAGTATAACGTGGGGAATCCTTTTGAGAGGGTAGCCATTGATATAGCTGGTCCGTTTCCTGAATCAGAGAAAGGAAATAAATACATCCTGGTTGCAATGGATTATTTTACCAAATGGCCCGAGGCATTTGCTATACCTAACCAAGAAGCCGAAACGGTTGCAGATGTACTAGTCAGGGAGTTGTTTTGTCGTTTTGGAGTTCCGTTGGAATTACACTCCGATCAAGGTCGAAACTTCGAATCAGCATTGTTTCAAAACGTCTGCAAGCACCTTGGAATCAGGAAGACTAGAACCACGCCACTTCATCCCCAATCGGATGGAATGGTTGAAAGAATGAACAGGACGTTAGGGAAGTACCTGGCCAAAGTTGTCTCTGAACATCAACGAGACTGGGACCAATATTTACATTTGTTCCTATTAGCGTACCGATCTTCGGTACATGACAGCACAGGATACTCGCCCGCTTGCGTAATGCTAGGACGTGAATTGCGGCTACCATGTGATCTTCAGTTTGGATTTAAACCTGGAGAAGAGATCGCAGGTGAAGATTACGTTAGTAAGCTTCGTGAAAGATCGAATAGTATTCACGAAAACGTCCGAAAGAATATACAGGCAGCAAGCGATCGAATGAAATCACAATATGACACGAGAGCACAAGAAGGTGGTTATCAACCTGGAGATTTAGTGTGGCTGTACAATCCACAAAGAAAACGTGGATTGTCGCCAAAACTACAAAGACAATGGGAAGGGCCGTACGAAGTGTTAAAAAGGATTAATGATGTAGTGTACCGGATCAGAAGATCCCCCGTGGTGAACCGAAAGTGGTACACTTTGACCGTTTAACATCCTACGCTGGCAACAACCAGGAAGACTCGAATAATGATGATGGTGTTCGACAAGTTACTAATCATGAGCCAAATGTAGATTTTGAGAGCTTTATGGCAGCGTATGGTGGTTCCGCTAAGGCGAGATTTGGCGTTGTTGTTGAAAAACAGCAAGATCTGTTTAGAGCACCAGAAGAGTATTCCCTTGCACATTGCGTAGCTCAAGATTTGGCAATGTCAAGGGGAATAGCTGTTGTTTTCAAGAAAAAGTTTGGATGTGTAGATGAATTAGTACAACAGTAGCCAACTGTAGAAAAAGCTTTAGTTCTTCAAATAACAATCGTTATGTTTACTATCTGGTCACCAAAAATTCTTCATGGCAAAGACCTAGATATCGACATCTATGGGAGGCTTTGCTAAATCTTAAGGCGCAGATGATGGAAAATGGAGTAACGAGACTAGCGGTGCCCAAGTTGGGCTGTGGACTGGATCACTTAGATTGGAGGATAGTCCGAAATATGCTAGAAGTAGTTTTCCAGGGAACCAACGTCCAGGTCCTTGTTTGTTATTTTCAACCGGTTGCCTACCAAGACCAAGAAAAGAGTGTTGACTGTTATTTCCAACGACGTGGTGGATGCACCAAAGGAGATAGCTGCCGATACCGTCATCAGTCATCGAATTGGCGCCAAAATGTATCTACAGTTACGAGACGTAACGGTTTTAAAGAGGGTGCAGTGTTGCGAGCTACTACTAGGCAACCCATCAAACACACAAGCGCTGTAGACTCTGCCTGGCTTTCAGGATACGAGAATTCTCTAGTAATCAATTACACACAAAACGCTCGGGGCACAGCGTATTCTCAAGGATTCCAGAACTCTTCTAGAAATTACGGGAGCATGAGTCATCCTTGTAATCCAGAGTATATATAAGACCGCTAATGAATGCAAGAGTCAGTCTATTCTTGAATGTCTAATATAAATTATATCGTGTAAAGTAATAGTAGTTTTGAGCTTTAGAAGTGTACATAAATGTGATATGCTGTGTCTAATATACATGCAGCTTGTAGTATACATATATAAATAGAAGTGTATAAACAAATAGTTGTGTTAGTGTTGTTAATGAACCTATGGTAAAGAAGTTAGATTAAGAAGATATTAGTGCTTGTAAATTCATTAGTGTAATAGTGCTTCATTGTTAAGTGGACTGAAAACATCTATGTATAAGGCATATACTGTTAATTAGACTTGTGAACAGTGAGTAATAAAGACCATTATTATTACTTGTTTTAAATTAGAGAAACGCGGTAGTAGTAACCCGTTACAGTATTGTTTAATGCTGTTAAATTGTAACTACCACTTTGTGTGGGTACAAATAAAACAAAAAAAAGAGATATGCAGGTATGCATATGTAGCACATTAGAGTCTAGTTATATTATTCGGAATACAAGTATTAATTGGTTTCCTGTAATTAAATAAAGTATTGCTAAATATGATTGTTATATACAGAAGTTATACATCATAATTTATTTAATAGTTCACTTATTTAGGACGTTGTCCCTGCTTTGCACACAATAAAACAAATTTAAATATAGTACAATTTTTTTAAATCTTCCTGTTAGGCGAAATGAAACATTTATGCATAACACTAATTTGCCTACAATGTTGATCAGTACAATATAGTATCTCAAATATTGTCATAACCACACAGCTGCATACACTATATAAGTCCAACTGTGTCTCACATCATAGATGTTCTCTCAATCGCCAAACAATATATTATTTTCAACTTTGATATTATGCAATACACAGCATGCAGTTATGAATTTACAACCTCAATTCCACATGATATAATTGTCTAAAAAGTTGTTTTAATATCTTAAAAGCATGCTCGACACTTACTCTACAGGAACTTAGGCGTTTATTAAAAAATTTTGGAGCAGGTGTGAGGTGTCTATTATTTCTGTATGGAGTTTGCAAATTTGGCAGCAACAGGTATGCACTATCCCCTAGAATAAAGTAACCTCTAGAATATAATTAGTTGCAATAATTTAAAATATGGAGATTATGTAAATATCTCCTTCGCACAAATGGGGAATAGCAGAAAACACGTTCATCATGCTAGGCCAGGGTAATCCACAAATATGTCAATAAATCGGCATTCTTTGTCACACACCCCTTGTAAAATAATGGAATGATAGTCCTTTCTGTTGAAGTAATCTGTTGGTCTTTCTGAAGGTCTTTTTATCTTAATATGATTTCCATCCATAGAACCTGAACACATAAATTTAATAGCATAATCAATTATATAGCATTTGGGTAGTTGCTTCAGTATACACAGCTACAATATTATGATCATGTATTATTCACAACATTACAATAATATGTCATAACTCTAACAATATATTCTTATCTTATATAAAGTCTGTGATGGCATAGCAACGGTTATTTTTAAGCATATCCTTAAGCTTAGCTTTAAAGGTTCGAAGAGTTTGAACATTCTTAAGGTCACTATCTAATTTATCGTAGGCCTTAATAGGTGTACGTACAAAACTTTTACCAGTTAGCGCCAATCGGTGCTTCACATGAATAGAAAGTTTATTGAAAATAGGCGAAAGTTCTTGCGAACATAGATAGCAAGAGTGTGAACATATAGGCAAGATGAAGGCATTGTACCCAACTGCGGAAAGATAGGTTTGCAAGTATCAAGTCTATAGGAGTTAACCATACATCTTAATATTTGTTTCTGAAAAGAAAATACACGTCTTGAGTAAAGCAAATTACCCCATAGCATAATACCATATAATAGCCTCGACTCCACTTCAGCAAATGAACACTTTGAGGTGTGGAAATTTAAGACTGATCGTAAGAACCCGACTTGATAACACACTGAACTAAATTTTCTAAAGAGCATAATGTAACGAGTTTCCCGTCTCAACAAATAATTTACACGAACGTCCAGGAACTTTGGTGTAGTAACTTATAGAATTAAATTATCAAGTTGCAAGAGATCTGCATGAAAAGTTTTCAGAAGCAGTCTTGCCAGAATTAAGATAGAGTTTATTGGCACAGAATCATTCAAAAAGACGTTTAAGTATGTATCTCTTTCGCATTCTGGAGAACATCGTGAAGTGTAGTTCTACCTAACACTATAGAAGTATCATCCGCATACATGGTCACTACAGTATTGGCAATATAATGAACAAGATCATTTCTAAAAACAAATAAAATCGGGCTTATGATAGAGCCTTGAGGTACTCCCATGACAATATGCTTAACTTTAGAGGTATATTGCCTTCTGCTGCTTGTGATGGTAACACATTGAGTGTGGTCATGTAGGTACAGGGTAAACCATTGAGCTACTAGACCCCTAACACCATAAATAAATAATTTGTATAGTAGTAAGTCATGCTGTATACAGTCAAAAGCACGACTGAGATCACAAAATATAGCTAAGGGATGTTCTTCTTGCTCCAGAAATCTTAGAAAATATCTTGTTAGTATAATAGAAATTTGCAATTTTTAGTTTCCCATAATTACTAGAAAATTTTATAATTTCTGTAAACAATTCTTCTGTTATGAAATTTAATACTCTAGTAAATATAATGAATCGAACTTATACACAAATCAAATCGATCAGCAACTTCTCTAAAGCAGGTTTGGTGACCTGCAAACCACATAAAGGTTAAGAGATGCTTTTCTGGGTCAATATTCCCTCTGGTATTTTCTACAAATAATCAATACTCATAAATATTAATGACAAGCACAGCAATCAAAGGTTTATACTAAACTTCAATAATTCTGCATATATTCGTGAATGTCCAAAGAGAGCACACAAAAAGTTAGAAAAACTCCTTTTTGAACACAAAAGTGTTTTCTAAATAGCTCATTAGAATATCTTGACACCCCCTGCAAATTGAAGGAAGCCTATAGTGTTTATTCTCGATAAATTGGTAATTTATTCACATCTATTGCATAGTTCTTAATAGCCATGCGTTTATTTTTAAGGTCATGAGAACAGAGTATTTACAATTTCTGCTACACCTTCGCTTGAATAACTAATGCTCATCAGTATTTCATTGACGACATCATCAACATTTGCAATTATTGCATTTATCAAATGTGTATCACTCATTTTTATTTTTCGGAATAGAAATCAGTAATCTACAAAAGAAAGATTGTTATTTTATAATTAGCGCCATAATTGCCTACACTTAAAACGTTCACATGTATGCAGTCTACAAATTGCACTGATTTACTTCTAAAGTGCACTATAACATCAGGATTGTGTAATTTAGTGCAGACAAATGAACACAACTAATACTTAAATAAAATTAAATAAAAACCCTTAACCACAAAAAATTTAAATTACTAGATACGTATTTCGACTACTATGTGGTCATCATCAGTAGGAAATCTGTAATTAAATAATAATTAGCTGTTGTTCTGGAACACTTCAGAGGATATTCTCCTCACCACATAGGCTGAAGTGAACATTCCCAACATACAATTTACTGTATTGTTGCTTAAACACTATTGAGGATAAATAGTTGGCTCCCAAGTTTGTTACAGGATGCGTGTATATAAAAATCAGAGTCAGGTGTAATCTTAAAATAATTAGCATGTGTTTGATTTGAATTAATAAACAACAAAAAGTCTGCTATAAACAGTTTGAACACTTTGCACTTATATTAGAAGAGCACGTATGTGGAATTTTAATAAAACTGTGTTCATGTAGTTATATCAAAGTTATGAAGAAATTCGCTTGGATGATTATATCTGGATCATTTATTGTACTGAATTGAAGTTACGTTTCTGAATTAGTTTGCACCTGAGGGTGGAGTAACATAACTGTAAATAAGTGCACTGGCTATCTCCTTGAAGTGAGGAGTGGGTTCTATGAATGCAAATATAATACTTTTAGAAGTATACAAATTGTGACACTACTACTAAATATATTTACACTTACCTTGAAAGATCTTTGAACTTCTTTTGTTTATGTAAAACCTTTGACCACCAACCCACCTAAAAAGAATCAATACAGATGAAACCTATCTTGAAGGTGTGTGTTTAAGGTAGGTAGCAGTATAGCGATTATTACTGCTAAAACATTACAGCCTCACGTACTGGGCATTAGTGAACTTTCTAAAAAGAAGTTTATTTTTTCTTACAAAAGTCGTGCAGAAGATGTTTTATCCGTACTAACACAATTGACTTTTGAAGACCTCCGCGCTAGCTCTGAACTCTATCTTCAGCGGTTCAGAGAGACTATCGGGGGGGGGGGGTCGTTAATTAAATACGGATGGGTAAGGCGTCACTGTACTTAGATAGTGTGTCAAAACTAAATACATTTACACTTACCTTGAAAGATCTTTGAACTTCCTTTGTCTATGTAAAACCTTTGAGAACCAACCCACCTAAAAAGAATCAATACAGATAAAGGTAGATAACAGTATAGCGATTATTACTGCTGTGAGAGGTTCATGGAACCTTACTTACGCTCTCCTCTTCTACTAGTTTAAAAGAAACAAGAAAAAACTCCACGTCTTGTATATCTAACCTATTTGCAAAACATGATTATAACAGCGAATAACAACAAAGATAAAACTAAGATCTGTCCCTAATTAGCCTAATATGAGTGTAGCTAAAAAAGCAACAATATTATCGAGGACAGAAATTCAACAAATTTAATTATTTTAAGTGCTATTTTGCTGAAATAATTGTGAGCTTCTCTTTATGAACAGCTGTATAATGCACTTTAAGTAAGCGTTTTTAATAATGAGCTTTATGCATTCTTATAATTATCATCACTCACAGTTATTAAATATCAAAGAAACAAACAAACTGCAAATAATGTTTGCAAGCTGTATAAGATAGTATTGTAGTGTCCAGCTGGAAGAAAGTGTATATTTTGTGGTCATCATTGAAAGCTATTTTAGTGTGAATTTAGAGCGCATTAATTAGTGAATATGGAATCATTTCGATCAGGTTGTTTTTCTTCTAAGTAAAGCATCAATTATCTGAGTGGTAGCTTAGATATTACAACTTTAATCACAAAAACGTAATAGTAAATTATTAATTCATTTACTATATTTTCAACCACATGCAATCTTATCAGTCATATACCTGATAATGAACTGCTACATATGCAATATAATAATAAACTGTAGTGCAAAACCACCTGATGAAGAATCTTTTGGTTATCCATGTGATTCATGCAACAGAAATATATCTAAAACTTGTGTTAAAATAAGCTCCACACAAATTCGTGCAATCCCTTTGAAGAAACGAGTTTTAATATTTAACTGTCCAGAATGTCTCTCACAGGAAATATACTGAGTGGTGAAAAGTCCCAGAACGGTCAAATATTTTGGGAAATACTCATCGCATCAAAAAAGAAAAAATACGTGTTCAATATTTTTTTAAAAGCTATCCAATGACACCAAAATTTAACCCCCACTCCCTGGGGGTAGGGGCGGGGCAACTTTAAAAGTTTAAGTGGAAACCCCCATTTGTTATTGCAGATTCGGATTCCGCAGGATAAATTACCCCAAATTGACCTACGATACAAGCCATTTTGGATGATAGAAGGCGTTGTAATTGACAAAACCAAAATCGGGTATAAAAAAACATTTGAAATCGAAAAATGTCAGAATTACATTCATTTTTAGTATTCATTCCGTTACTAGCTTTTGATATTATTTCGTGATGTCTTTGTCTGAAACAGAAAGAATAATTGTCCTGATGATGCGGGGGTATGGAGATAAAGAAAGATCATTGCAGCAAGTCGCAGATTTATTCAATGAAATCAATGCGGAACGTCAACCGATTTCAAATCTACTGTGAGTCGAACAGTGAATCGTTTTGAGCGAACTGGTTCGGTGAAGGATGAACCAAGATCTGGAAGACCTAAAGGCACGACAAATGGTCAATTTGAACACCTTCGGTGGTAATTTTGTTATGTATGAAATACATAATTTATTATTTTACTTCTTTTATTCTCTGATCCATCAATTCTTCTAGAAATAGTTAATTTTTGTCGATTGCAGCGCCATCTGCAAAAAACCTAAAAAAATTATGACTAACATTTTGTGGCGAATCCAAATATGCAATAACAAATGGGGGTTTCCACTTAAACTTTTAAAGTTGCCCCACCCCTACCCCCAGGGGGTGGGGGTTCAATTTTGGTGTCATTGGATAGTTTTTAAAAAAATATTGAACACATATTTTTTTCTTTTTTTGATGCGATGAGTATTTCCCAAAATATTTGACCGTTCCGGGACTTTTCTACCACTCTGTATACATTCCCAAGAAACTTTCAGAAATCAAAACTATGGTTCGTGATCTTAAGCAATAAAAGATATTGCAAGTTCCCTTAAATCTCTTGCAACTCTTAATGAAAATGCATAATTGGTTTTCGGTGAAGAAATAGTCGCAGCAGTTACACCAGCTCTCTCAAAAGTTATGCAGGATAAGTTGTCAACCGTGTGCTCAAGTAATACATCAAACCCATGTGTAACTAAAATGAACTTATGCATCTGTAGCTTCCAACAACACATCATTAAATCGAAGGATTGTTATCACAAAATCTGTTGTTGCAAAATGTAAATCTTGCAGAAAGCGATATTATAATTAGCAAAGTCAGAAATATCAGCAATGGAGGGCTAGCAGTGGAGTGTTCAAATAAACTTGAGACAGAGAAATTCAAAAAAATAGTAACTAGAAAATTACAAGATAAACAAGGTAACTGCTGTACTAAGTTATAGAGTACGCATATCTGACCTTACAGAGAAACATGCTTCAGATGATATTAAACAGTACATATGCTCTCAAAGCTCAGGAAGTTTTAAAAATAACGCAGGTTTAAATATCAGAGTTGTATTCCCCTGCAGGAACAACAAAATATTTATCAGTGCATCATTCAAACTGATCTGGAATCCTATACCATGGTTATGAATGAAGGTTACATTTGCATTGGCTATGACTATTGTCCTGTATATGCTGCTATTGAAATTAAAAGGTGCTACAATTGCTGCAGCTTCGGCCACTTGACTTCGAACTGTAAGAAATCTATATGTCCTAGATGCACTAAGCCTCATAACGAAAACGAATGTAGTGAAACCGAACTTACATGCTGCAACTGCATTAATTTACCTAGTACGAAAATCGTGCTGCATGGGAGCTATACCAGTATGGATTGTCTTAAACATAACTAGGTGAGCTCATCTCTACCTATTAACACTGACAGTAAAGATAATGAAGGCATGCATAATACGGTCAACAATGATAATTATGATTCTAACGTAATCAGCTTCTTAAAAAGTGCACATTTCAAGCAACTATTTGGAGTCTGCAGTGAACAATGCCACTAGTCATCTGGAGAGGGAATTACTTACTATAAAAACTGAAGCAGAATCATTAAGACTAAGTAATATAGAATTGATCAAGCTGTGCAATGGTGGAATCTCTAAACGTGCTTCATAAAAATTCACAATCATCTAATAACACTGGAAATCAAGGAAATATAGATTCTAATTCACCAAAACAAGTCCAGCACTCATCAGGTGTGCACAATGCAACATTCCTATCTAAGTTCAGTGATAACATGCATAACAGGCTGTTATTTCAGTCTAATGATTTTGTAAACATAAACATCAACAATGGAATTAATAGTAAATATGATGATTGTAAAGCCACCACTGCAAGGGCTGTTCAGTACTACTATTATTTGCATCCTGCAGCTATTGTTCTTACTTGTTTGTAAACATCAGTGTATGTATAGTTGCTTGTATGTATTGGGGTGCATTCGGCCTACTTATTTATAGTCCATTAAATTATTTGATATTTATTTAGCTTTGTAGCAATCTTTGTATATAGAAAACAAACTAATGTCAAAAATATGTGTCAATAAAAAAATATCTTCATAAAATTAGAACTTTAATATTAGATATCATACCAAAGCGGTGATATCCTGTACCAATGTAAGGATCATCGCGCAGTGGGAAGCAGTCCCTCAACAAGGGCTACCTCAAACAGTTCTGTGTGCTCTGATTCTGCAAGTACATCTAATACTATTAAAGATTAATGGAACTAGTTAATAAAAAGCATAAACCCAAATCGGAGGTAATTGTGAGTACTGTAACACTAGTAACAAATGAGAATGGAGCAGAAATTTTAGTAGGACTTCAGAAGCATGCATGGCTACATTTGAGTCGCGTGGCTCACAAAAGCAATGGTGACCCTCGTTCAGCACAAGATATTTTAGCATTCATGAAGGTTGATAATGCAGTATGTTACAGTATCAGCACCACCGGTACCTTCAGTACTTTTAAAATTGAACTGGCAGTGCAGTATACACAGGTCCCAACTTTTAACCCAGTACTATTACCATTAGAGCCTTTGTATTTAAACCAACTAACGATAAAAGTTCCAGCAACCAATCACCAAATAAAAACTTTTTAGGAAGTATCATAGTCAACAACCCTGTGACCTAGAGACTCAAGTAAAGTTTTCCACTATTAAGCAAATATTACTGTTTATACTCATTCAAAGTCTGAATCACAAGCTTCATGTGTTGCACTCAATTGTACAACAATCTAAGTCCAGTGCTCTGTTCATTCGTCTTGCTGAGCACTGGATGTCTGATGTTATGATCAAAAATACATCAGTTTATGGGTATAATCTAATTAGTAGTTTCTGCCGTAACAACACCAAAAGTAGCGGTTTTGCTCTATGGAGTGCTAAAGTTAAGATCACTGCTCTAGATTTGAATATCTGTACTGCATAAATCTTTGAAATATGTGGCACGAAGTGGCTACATTCCTTACTAAAGATAGTTGTTATATTGATTGTTTATTGTTCGCCAACAGGTGACACTCAGCTCTTTCTAAAAAGCCTGGCTGTTACAGACCATATTTACAATAGTAATTATATAATCGTGGCTGGTGACTTCAATATAAACATGGCAGACACATCTAATTCCAAAACTATCCATCAACTTAGCAGCAACCTACAATTTGCAATATTTAGTCTATCAACCTACACGCGTTTCTAGAGAGACTTCTTCAATAATAGACATTTTTACGAATAATAACACTAATCTTAAAGTTCAATTGCATAATACCTTACTATCAGATCAGAAGATTTTAATCTTATATCACAACCACACTAGGTCAACTGAGCACAACTCTAATGTCTAGGTGTCTTACAAACACTTCACGTAATGACATATTTTATAATATGATAGTAAATGAAAGTTGGACCCACATCTACCGTGCTTTATCGATAGATGATAAGTTTAAAGTATTTCTTTATACCTTGTTTGTGTACTTTAACAAAAGCTTTCCTATTAGTGTTATTAAGAATACTACTAATACAGACTATTGGGTCAATCTCGATGTTATAGTCAAGTCAAAATCTATATAATCTGCTTATTCTTGCCCAAAAATTCCCAATCTTGCAACCTTACTATAATACAAAGATAGCTCAACATTTTATATTCTTCTTAATCTTCTATGGGAATGAAACCACTCATAGTTTTTAAAATCTATTTTATTTACGTTTCGATCCATGACCTAGGATCGTTGTCAAAATAATAAAAGCTTCAAGTTTGACATTTATGACATAAATTGAAGGTGACTTTGATTTATTGATGTTTGAAATATTTGGTAGAGTACACTAAGCAAAAATTAAGCGTATTGGCTACCTAAAACAAGTCGGTCCCAGGCCGTAACACATATTGAAGGCAATCATTCTTTTAAACTTTAAAAATTTTTGCTTAGTGTACTCTACCAAATATTTCAAACATCAATAAATCAAAGTCACCTTCAATTTATGTCATAAATGTCAAACTTGAAGCTTTTATTATTTTGACAACGATCCTAGGTCATGGATCGAAACGTAAATAAAATAGATTTTAAAAACTATGAGTGGTTTCATTCCCAAAGAAGATTAAGAAGAATACTAAACAAACCACAACAAACATACAGGGAGTATCAACATTTTAGTTTGATCCACAGTCAAATTTCTGTAAACTAATCTTCTTTAATTGCTTCTTCTAGGAACAAAAGTAAAACAGCTTGGTCGATTATTCGGAAAGGCAGAGGTGACATAAAAAAGAATATTAGAACACTCAAAGGCTATCTATTAATAGATAACCCTCAAATTATATCAGACCAGTTTAACCATTTTTTTATTCAGGCTCCCAAAGCATATCCTAGATAAAATTCCTAAGGTTGATTAATAAAGCTCTCAAAATATGGCTATAGTTCCGTTCAATGCTGACACATAAACCAGTTGAACAACACCTAATCCAGTGGTCTGTATAGATTACCTGTTCGTCTTATTAAGAACTTTCAGCAAATATTAGCCTCTCCACTTACATATCTTATAAATAAATCTTTCCTTCTACTTTTAAACTGTTGTTGTAGTTCCTGCTCTAAAAGGCGGTGATCCTCAGCTTATTGCAAATTATCGACCTATTGCTTTGCTTTCCGTATTCTCTAAATTGCTAAAACTGGCAATGTGCACTACAGTGGTATCCTTCTTTAACAAACACAATATTATTGTAGAGTATCAACATGGTTTCACTAAAAACAAATCTACTACTACGGCTTTGTTATCCTTTTACAAGCAACTGCTAAGACTTCTGGAGCGAAAAGACATCCCTTAGCTATATTTTGTGATCTGTCATGCTTTTGACTATATACAGCATGACTTACTCCTAAACAAAATGTTTATTTATGGTGCTAGGGGTCTAGTAGCTCAATGGTTCACTTCATACTTACATGACCGTACTCAATGTATGCCCATCAAAAGCAGTGGAAGGCAATATACCTCTAAAGCATATTACTACGGGAGTACGTCAAGGCTCTATCCTAGGTCCAAGTTTATTCATAATTATTATAAATGACCTTGTTCATTATATTGCCAATACTGTAGTGACCATGTATACAGATGGAGATACTTAAAGGTCATTGTTTCTGCCACCACCCCCCCCATCTCCAAATTCAGAGTTCAAAATCAAAGCACAATTTTGTGCTCGTTTTGTGCACGAAGCCTCAAATTTGGTGCACATCCCTTTTATGAGATACAGGCAAATGAAATTTTGACTTGAGAAAGATGCCATAATTTTGTGCAATTTTGTGTACTAAACCTCAAATTTTGTGCACACCTTATGAGTACAGGCAAATGAATTTTGGGGGCTGGGGACATACAGCCCCCCCCAATTAGGAATTTTGACTTGGGAAAGATACCATAATTTTGTGCTTATTTTGTGCAAGAATACTCAAATTTTGTGCACGCTTCTTTTACGAGATACAGGCAAATGAAATTTGGGGGAGCTTAAAACGTGCAGCCCTCGAATTCTGAATTTTGATTTGTAAAGAATGCCATTTATGATGTGGAAAACGAAGGCATTGACATTGATGGTAGTGGATATAATTCGTTTGACGAAAAGAAGAAGATGATCAAAATAAAGATTATTTTATTAGCGAAATAAAAACAATTTTTAGCCACTGTAAAAAGAAATCAGAAATTTTATGTAAAGGTGATCGTGATAACTTACATTGAAATCCCGGTTTTGCAAACAGTTGCCAATATGGTCACCTGTAATGACATCGTATTTTGTACATGAAAAAAATACTGAAACATCTGCAAGATCTAAGAGTTTATTTAAAGAATTGAAAAGGGAAGCCTTTCAGCACGAACAACTTCCCGTTAGACTTGATCACTTTTTAAATATTTACCTTAACTTTTTGTGTGGTACAAGTAATATATTGGGAGCCACGTATTCGCATAACACCGATGTGCCAGTTAAAAGTATTGACACTGATGGTTCTAGAACACCTTTTATGTCCGCTATTAACTCTCATCATCCTGGAACTGGTTAGACGCGTACTCTCACTGTTTCCTATTCGGAACTAACCTACACATTTCCCCGAAATTTGCACAGTCTGCATCTATCACTATCTGATCTAGGTCTACATCTACCTCCTTTTTCCTATCTCTGCTTGTAATATATGCCATACTATTCTCCAAAAAGTCTTAGATCGTATCCTGCCCTTCTATTTCTCCTATTTTTGTTTCTCACAGATATCTTTATTCCACTACTATTTCTATAACCTATACGTTATTGACTTTGTGTGTCCATGCTATCATCCTCATACATCTGAAGCACAACATTCCAAAAGGCTGCTACCGTTTTTCTGTCTGCTTTTTCTACCGCCCGTATTTCATAGACATACTGTGCTGTGCTCCACATATATGCTTTCAACAATTTCTTCTTGTTTCTATGTTTGTTGTCTTTGATCATGGGCGCTGCTCTCTCTTGTATTAACTCTAGAAGTAATAAAAAAGTGTGCAATGTAAATGAGTTGTGCCAAGAAAAGAAAGAAAATTGGAAAGGATTGGTTACAGGGAAAAACAACAATCCAAGAAGGGAAGCAAACGTAAATGTAATTGCACCCAGCCAAATCCATCTGTTAAGTTTTATACTGATACAAAAAGTAAGTGTCCTGTAATAGGAATGTTAAGAAACGGTTCGACAAATAATCTCCTAGGAATATCAAGACAGGGCAAAACCTATTGTATTATTAACACTTGTGCTTTTGATTCACCTACACAAATGGTGTTGGTCGCCTATACCGACAGTGACGTGTTTTGTGATTTTATGCAGGATCTTGCTAACAAAGATCTATACTTTGAATTAGCACGCAATTGTATTCGAGACGGTGTAACATCTCAATGTTATAGAAAGGGAACAGAAATATTATTAGAGATTCTTCCACAAAGTGCGATAACGGTACATAACGACAGTTGCTGTATATAAAACTCTGCATGCACAATAAAAATGCGTTAATCAATGCAATCTCTTCAGATTTTCCATCCTATATCGAATGTACAGAATGTATGAAATGTAGACAAAGCAAATTAAGAAACTTCAGAACGATAACTCTTAATTGAGGCGAAGAGAATCTGCAATCATTTGAAGATACAGCACGACAGTATTTCTCCGATCCCCTTCGCTGCGATGTTTGTGAATCACTATTGTCTGGTCGAAACATTACAATCAGAAATCACTTATTTTTTGAAACTACCATTTTTCTAAAAATGAGGTTAAAAGCCTTATAGAGCATCCCAAGTGTTCTGAACAATAGTCCAGTTTTAATTGGGAAAGAAGTACTACCTTTGCAGACTGATAACTTTTGTACCACCTCACCTTCCAATAAAGAAATTAGAACTTGCAGTCATAGGCCATTATGTTGCCTACTGCTACCGATTTCTAACTGGAGAGTGGTATAGATATAATGATCTTGAAGACACTCCTCGCCGAATACGGGCAAAAACTGTGGATAAAAATATTCAGTTTCTTTTATTTACTGTATAAAGGAAATATCGTCTCCTTAAAGCAACTGCAAAGAAAGATTTCGCGGAATTTCAGCTGTTAAATAACTTTTGTATTTTTTTAAATTAAGTGAAATTTTGTTGAGTTACTTAGTTTTTCAAGCATTATAACAATGTATCAATTGGCAAACAATACATCGATGAACAATTAAAATAACAGTTGCTTGAGCTGACTGTTGCACTAAAATTTAAGTAATTTATAAAATAATACTCCAATTTTTTATTAATGTATCACGTACATGTTTTGTGTTTTTATTAGGACTTTTTCAATTTTCAATAGGCAAAAATAAACCCCATTTAATTGTTAAAAGTTTGTAATAGATGCCCAACTATACATTTACAAAAAATTTATCACCTACAACTTAGAAAAATACGAACCACATTTTCTAATCAAACAGTCGTGTAAAAAATAAAAGTACAAACAGTCAATTATTCGGAATCTTTGTTAGCAGTCCTTTGTGAAGCTGAAAATAATAAAAAGCGTTATATTACCAAACAAATTTGCATTTAAATGACTGTACAATTTTTAATATTCAATATTAGCTGTATTAGAGTTATGAATATAAGGTCTCAAAAACAGTATTCAATTCTTACTTATCTGAAGAATAAAAATAGGTTTGTACAAACATGTTGAGCAGTGTTACTTAATAATTATGCTGCAAAAGTAATAAAAATGTTATCATTATAACTTGAATTGATTAAGGTCACTAGAAACAAACGCTACAAGCTCCAAACTTCAAAAGTAATCGATTTTCGGGACAAAAATTACATCGTTTCAAACCCACAACACAGAAATGAGACTATCGTGGTCAACTTATTGTTGAAATCTGCCCGTTTCAATATAAAAAATCAGCGTTTATTGAAAACCATAGACAATTTTAACAATATTTTATTAGAAATATTATACGAGTGTTGTACGGTAAATTAATACTTACCGCGTGGTGGAGAAAAATAAGATATTCAACTTTGAGGTAGTTACACTAAATTGTCAGTTGTGTCAAAATTATAACATCATTTCCGAATCACAATAAATTTTTGGTTGACTGCGTTTGAATGACATACTTTTCAACATAAATGTAGATAAAAATTTAGAGTACAGTGCAAAATTTGCTGAAAATGTAAGTGATGACAGAATGACGTCATTTCCGATCAGAAATTCCAGGGGGCTTAGCTTTAAATTTTAAAAATTTGTGTTTTGAACCGGCGACGTGTATATAATCTGGGGTACAATGCACAAAATTCGAACTATTAATTGACAGCACTCCCGACGTAAGTTTTGGCAATTGGGGAAGGGGGGCACATCTTTGGCACAAAATAAGCAGAAAATAATGGCATCCCTTTTAAGTCAAAACTCAGGCGGGGGGGTTTGCATGTCATAAGCCCCCAAAATTAATTTGTCTGTTTCTCGTAAAAAAAGCGTGAACAAAATTTGAGGTTTCGTGCAGAAAACTGCATAAAATAAACACAAAAGTGTGGCATCCTTTTTAAGTCAAAGTTCAGAATAGGGGAGGGGAGAAGGGCAGCATGTCTCCAGCCCCTACCATTCACTTGTCTGTATGTTGTAAAAGGGGCGTGCACCAAATTTGAGGTTTCGTGCACAAAATAAGCAGAAAATTATGGCACTTTTCCGAAGTCAAAATTCCGAATTGGGGAGGTTGCATTCATTTGCCTGTATCTCATAAAAGGAGTGTGCACAAAATTGGAGCTTTTGTGCACAAAACAAGCACAAATTTATGGCATTATTTTCAAGTCAAAATTTTGAATGTCTTCAGCCCTCCAAAATTTATTTGCCAGTATCTAAAAAAAAGGACATGCACAAAATTTGAGGTTTCGTGCACAAAATTGCACAAAATTATGGCATCTTTCCCAAGTCAAAATTCCGAATGTGGGGTGGGGGGCTGCATGTCTCCAAACCCCCCCCCCCCATTCATTTGCCAGTATTTCATAAAAGAGGTGTGCACAAAATGGGCTCAAAATTGTGCTTTGATTTTGAACTCTGAATTTGAAGGGGGGGTTTAGAGACATGAACCTGATATTTAAGCCTCTTTTTGAATGGTTCTATGCCAATAAACCCTATCTTAATTCTGACAAGATTGCTTTTATGCTTGTCTATGCTGGGAAAATTTTTCATGCAGATCTCGTGCAACTTAAAAGTCGATGATATTTTAATTGCACAAGCCACTACATCAGTTCCAGGGCGCTCATGTAGATACTATGTTGAGATGGGAGAGTCATCGCATTATACTCTCTAGGAAATTTACTTCAGTGTGTTTTCAAGTTAGGTTCTTAAGATCAATTTTATTAAATTTCCACACCTTAAAATGTTACTACTTTGCTGAAGTGCAATCGAGACTATTATATGGTATTATGCTATGGGGTAATTCTACTTACTCAAGACGTGTATTTTTGGTTCAAAAATATATATTAAGATGTATGGTTAACGCCAATAGACTTGATTCTTGCAAACCTATCTTCCAACAGTTAGGTATAATGCCTTTATCCTGCCTATATATTCACACTGTTCACTGTTGCTATCTACATTCGCAAGAACCTTCACCTATTTTCAACAAACTTTTTGTGCATGCAATACAAGGTTCAGTAAAGATATTGTTATTCCACAGCACCGATTGGTCCTAATTGGTAAAAGTTTGGTATATACAGCTATTAAGGTCTACAATAAATTAGATAGCGACATTAAGAATGCTCAAACTCTTCGAACCTTTAAAGGTAAGTTTAAGGATATGCTTATAAATAACTGTTACTATGCTAACACAGACTTTATATAAGAAAACATTGTTAGACTTTTCACATATTATTGTAATGTTCTGACTAATAAATTACTTAATGTTGAAAAAAAATTGGAATGTGTACAAGCAGTTTCTCAACAATGCAATTTTCGAATTGGTAGAAACATGCATCTCCATTTTGGTCAGCGTGTGGGTTCAGCACGATGGTGTACCACCCCATAGAGCAAGGGTAGTGATAACGTGGTTAAACGTTCATTTCTCTAGGATATGGTTTGGCCTTGGAGGTCTGGTTGTCTAGCTACCATCACCTGATTTGAATACACTACGCTTTTATGTATAGGGACATATAAAGGAACTCGTTTGCAAGGTGCCAATTGCAATCCGGGAGCAGTTGCTGAAGCAAATGCAGAATGCTGCAAATGAAATAAGAAATGACTCTGATGTGATAGCTGGAGTCAGTAATTTACTCGTCCGATGTCATGCGTAATTCGTGCCAACGGAAAACACTTCGAACACTTACTTCGAGTTTAATCCCAGACGTTATTGCTGTAAACTTAATTATTGTCTTCCAATTGTACACATTTAACATGTAATAAATTTTGAACGGCCACCGTTTCGTTAGAAAGCATTTTCGTACATGTACTTTAAAAACACCATTTAGTCTCAATCATTTTATTCATCTTTGCTACATATCTATAAATTCAATCCGCATAGATAATTACCGAACTATACGCATCCTTCAATAAATCCACGAGTTTGGTTATCTGTATTCTTATCTTTTACCTATACAAGTCCATCCTGTTAATGCTCTGCTTCGTTATCTTACAAGAAACCTTGATTATACATGCTTCGAATGTGAAATGGGATTTCCTGGCTTTCATATAGTGTTGGATTTTAAAAATAGTCCGTGACGTAAAATGTAATTGTTGAAGAGGTAATTTAAATATGTACGGGTTTGGTGTTGGAAGTTTTGTTGGGCGAAATAGAATGCGTGCATTTTTAGCACAAGTTGTTCATTTTTAACACAAACATTATACTTTTTTTCCATCATTTTGTTTATCTTTTCCAATACCGAAAATTTTAATGATCTTTCCAAAAACAAGTATTCGTTTGGTGCTTTAAACAAAAAAAAACAACTACAAGTGAGATCTGACATGATGACCAGTGTTACCAAGCAGTTCTTAATCCTAGTGAAAGACATTTAAAATGGTGAATTATTACAGTAAGCATAAAATGTAACTTACTAGTTGTTTAATAGTTAGGGGTTATTTTTATATCCCCAAATGTGACCAGTTAACTTTAAGGAAGGATTTCCTTAACATGATGGGACGCAAATATCTTCCGACTACGCTAGGAGTCTATTCCTTGGGCAGAGCTTATGAGGATTGGTCGTGGTTCTTTTTACAAAGCATTATTTTCTTACTAGGGCTTGATTCTTAACAAAACAGGGGTTTAAGTAGGGCGCCACCAAGTCATTAATTTTTAAACACAGGGTTTCCCTAAGGGGGACTTGGGAGTCCTTAGAGAAGAATCTCGTATTAACTGCTGCTAATGCAGAAGCTGTAAAGAAAATTTAATTAAATTAACAAAAGTGAGGACACAAGAGGTATTCTCTTGTTACCTCAAATAAAAAACAGAAAATATTAATCAGGCAAACAATATTATGAACACAGATTTTATGCTTCAAATTCTGAAAAGGCTATTAAAGCTTCTTGTTAAATAGGGGTTACCACTTTATGCTATTTGTTCATATACCTGGTTACTCTATTTCTGAACTTACTTGTTCAGAATAAAACAATTAATTAAGAAAATTAAATGTTGATTCTTTAATTAAAAGTTGTTCCTTCATAAAAAATTGTAAGTATAAAATATATGTTTAAGAAAAGATAATACAAATTTCATCTACCCTAAGGTAGGATTATGAATTCAAAAGAAATATCAAAAACTTTAAGTGTTGCTTTCGTTACAAAATTTAACTTGAATTTATACCAAAAATTCCAGATCTGTTATTAGGTTTACATACATATATAAAAAATTATCTAAATTGTCTATTAATTCAACGTTCAGAAACTGTAAGTGAAATAATGCATAAATGAAACTTTAATAAGAACTCTTTAGCTTTGCTTAATTTCATTAAAAATAGTGACTGTGATTACACTGTAATTATATTGGCAATAAAAATTTATCAGTCCTTTTTAGTTTGTCAAACAGATTAATGGTAATAAGTCATCACAAAGTTATTTTCTGAAGCAGCCTTGTATGAAAGATCGCCAATTGTAGACGTGATGTAAGAACAATATTAATCTCTTACCTTGTTTCAACAGATGTTGTTTACGTGAAGGTGTTACAGCATGTTAGAACAGATGTTAATACATACGTTCTTCGGCAAACAATTGACGTAGGCTCCACATGTTGTACAGCACACAATCAGCTGCGTGATCCTTGGACCGGACCATATGAACTTAAAAGCGTTTTTCTGATACGCACAAACCGAACCAACCAAAATCCAATACAAAACTTAGACGTTCCAATATGTGTAGTTCGTTACCAAAATAATTACCATCATGTAGTTGCCCTCCTAATTACTTGTAATTTCACACTTGCAACTTCAAAAAGACCATTTCAATTAATTATCGGACTTTAGCTCCAAACCATAAAAATTTCTACGTACTTTGTAGAACGTTTCTTTAAAATCAAAACATATTGTTTCCTTGCAGAACATTTCATTAAATCCAACTATTCTAGTAAGGTTCAAGGACGGTCATACTAGAACGATATTTTCTTATAGCAACGTTGACGTGAATGAACTATAACTTGGTACTCGTAGATGTGAAAATAGAATTAATATCATCTTGAAACACAACATTTGGACGGCCTTATTTTTATAAAACCAGATAAGGCGGAATCATTCTAACAAATGAATATACGAAGAAGCCTTACAATTGATATACAAAACGATTTCTTAAAAGTTCTTCCTCTACATTTGTAGGAAAATTATAAAATAAATATTTAATTGAAGATTTTACGGAGCATTTTAAGAAGTATTTAATTGAAAGGTTTTAACGAAGTGTTACAAGAAATATTTAATTGAAACTTTTACGAGGTTATTTAAAGAACTATTTTAAGATATATCGAAAGAGATATCGAAAGAGTGCTACAACAAAATTATTTAGTTTGCCTAGTAAATTATTTCTAACCGCTTACCATTATTAAAACACTGAGCCTAGTGTTCACTACACCAGGGCTCCACTACGGCACAAGGCCACATGCAAATTACTTGCTAGAACCCTTTGGATTTCCATGTTAATTCTTGCCGAAAGTTCTAGCTAAAGTGAGCGCTGATGCAATATGCATGAAACAGGAAAGCTGTTTGGCCTTGACAATGTTCATACTAACATTTAATGCCTGATGTTAGCAACCAAACTAGCATTTCTGTATGGCGGTTAGACCTCATGATACCAATACAGATATTTATTTACTTAAAAGTTGTTTACGTGATATAATTGACTAGACAAAACGTTTGTGAAACTAAAAATTTATTGACGTTCTGCAGTGGTCAAAAAAACTTACAAGCAAGCGATTGTTTTGTTTACGTGTATATACATCACATTTATTTTATAACAACGAATGAAGCTGTTGTGATTTTTTTTTGTATAAATATTTTTAATGAGAGAATGCATTGAAGACAATCAACCGTAAAGTACTATAATTAAAAAGGTTGAGCATTAAGATGAATGCTGATATGAAACATGACAAACTTCAATTTGAAATACTGTGTAAAATCCTCCAGGACGAATCGGTATTGTGGTTTTATTCCCTCCCTCCTCGACTAGTTAGTTAGCACGATATTCTTCCTTTTTCTTTTGTTGTGGTAATCGATGTGGACTACCTACGTTGCGTTCGTTGCTCTCTTCCTTGTCTGCATGGTATACCGTAACAACAAGTTTCATAATATAAGAGGTTATAAATGTAAATCCCAATCACTAATAAAGTTTTCACATATAGAATTTAGACAAATGAAAACATTTGCGGTACATTATACTTCACATTTTAAACAAATTTGCTTATAAGTTCTTATTTCAGATTAACAGAAAATTTTAGAAAAATTATAACAATTTGAAATCGTTTGTTCCAAAGAACATAATAAGCATTAGGTTTGCAATAAGTTGTACTTACCCTGAGAAAAAACTGCTCCATATCATGCGTATATTACTCCAAGAGTAGTGCAATTTCAGTTGCAATTAGAAAAACAAACCTTGCTCTTCTACAACAAAATAATGGCAAAAAAGAATATTTTTATATATTACAACTTATTACACTATATAATAGATTTAGCCCCATAAAAATTTTTACCAAAAGTATAAATAAAAACAAGAAGAAAGTTAACAGAAAGCTTAAACTAGACATTTAAACTTCCTTCTAGTAAAAATTGTTCAATCACTTTCACAGGTAATTCACAGTAATTTCATAAATATTATATGCAACCATAGTTCCTGCATATACTATATGTTTGATTATAATAAAATTGCTATAGCACGAGAAACTATTGTTTTATAAAAAGTTTTCAGGTTGAACATACCTATTCAATTACAATCACATGATTATCACTAACAACCGAAGAATATGTTCAATGAACTCAAACTTAAACAAAATAAATAACATTGTAGATAAATAGTTTTCTCATTTACGTAGTAAAAGTTAATTATTTATCCGTATCATTAACTTTTTCCCAATCTCCATCAGAACTACTATTACTACTTTTGGTTTCTAATTCTAGGCTATTTGTAAAATCTATTTTTTTGTCCTCGGGTGCACTTAAGTTTTTCTGGCTCACCATAATGATTTTCCTTAGAAACAGGGCTTACATCTGCTTTTACCACCTGATCACCTTTAATGTTTTTAACAGGTTCTATACTTGTTTCTACAATAGTTTTATTATTAGAATTCACTTGTTCGCCGGGAGCTGTTGGTTTTGTCTTTATCTTTTGTTTGGTTTCTTCTTCATATTCTTGCAAAAGGCGTATTTGTTCTTCTTCTGATAATTCTACATCTGCAGAAAAATCTTCTATAAAAACAAAAATAATTACAAACGATTGTACAAGTTGCTTTTACCATGATCCCATTTAAATTCTTCAGCAGATTCTTTCTCTTTTACTAGTTTCTTTTCTACAGCTTCCTCTCTGGCTAGCTCATCTTCTAGTAAAGCCTTCTTAAATAAGTACCTACAACAAACACATACGATTGTTAACCTTTTAATAGAAAATTAAATGCTGGAAAGCCTGTTTCTATTAAGATTTTGCAAACTGGCCTACTTTTGGAATTTTTACATGTGCAATATGGTCATAAGGTTCGTACTTAGCTGACAAAATCCAAAGAAAGTTGTATTCGATTAGTGGAATTTTGCAATACTCCAAAACCGATGAATCGATTTTCTATCGAATATTTGGTTAATTGATTAACCGAATATTCGATTAATTGGGTGTTCGATTAATTGGATAATCGATTAATGGAATATTCGATTAGACGATTGGTTAATACATCTTTTAGTTAACTAATTGCTTAGACGATTAATCGGTTAATCAACTAATCGTAAGAATGTCTAGTTGGTCTATTAATTGACTGTCCATTTAATCGACTAATCAATTAGTCAGACAAATGACTTCTAATCATATAATCATTTGCCTGATTAATTTGTCACAAAATATTCATTATCTAATTATAGAGCGGGGTAACAAACTACAAACTCGTTCAGTTCACTTTTCATTTAATTTTCAAGTATCCTCCATCCAATTCCCATTCAATAGCAAGATCTTGTCTTGTACCTATACGTGAATGGATTGAATTTATTGTTCCTTCCCTCGCGGTATAGCTTGCATACATAGGAAATAGAGACCTTGGGCTCTATACATAATACAAATAATGCAGCCATAGTTTAGTTATTATAAGTTCAAGTTAGAATTTAGTGATCGTTCAAAGATTTCGATCATTCAAAGCAATTTTGGGCTTGTCTTTAAACATAACAACAAATGCAATAAGAGTACGACTAGTATTTCTTACTATTCTTGTTTAGATTCTGGGCACATATGTTTAATAAAAAAAAAGTGTGCATACACGCATGTATACACGCACATGCATGCAGCCAATGCAAGCACACACAGTCAATTACAAACTGTAATGTTCTGTTTAAATTTAGAAGTTAATTGTATAAATATTTCCAAATTAGCCTGCTTAAATTCAATTTGTTATTCTATACATCTGTCTGCAGGTGACGATAAACCGCTTCCCATTTAAGAGACAAATTCAAGTCCAGATCGGAATCAAACGGATTCATTCGCGGCGGATCTTCAAAAAAGCATGGCAGAATTCTAAGAGTTGCAATGAATTACGTCCCGATTTTTCGTTATTTATTAATGGATTTATAAAATCAGCGAGTCAAATTTCGTTGTGTAAATGTAGTTTATTAAGTCGTTTTGTATTTGAAATAGTTAAATACCACCGTTGTTATTTGTAGTAACAAGAAGTAGCAAAGTTTACAGTTCAATTGCATTAGCGAACGTGTTCAGTCGTATTATAGCAGATGTCCCTTGATCTATGTTTTTTTAAGGTTATAGCATCATTGAGTCCTATTTGTTTGCGTGAAGCGTTTAATCCATTTGTAGTTGGGATTTGATTTTGGATGATCAGTAAAACCTTATTTACTGTGGATGCAGAGAGAACGTTACTTATTTCATCGAACTTAAATGCTAAATTTTGAGCAAAATCCCTTCAGTATTATGTACATGCAAAAATAAGATCCTGCATGCTACCAATCCCACTAAAATTCATGAGTTGTGGATGGTGAGAAAAGCACACATTTGGGTATATTATATTTATTTTTATTCCAAAAAGATATCGTCACAAACTAGAAGTAAAATCTAGGAAAGGTATATTCTACTTGGGTATGCGATGTTCACACGTGGGTATAGAGTCTACAACCATGTTAGAAACAAAGTGTTAGAACTGAAACATGTTAACATAGACGAATCAGTGATTAATTTATAATGATCGAGAAAAAATGTTAGTCCTTTTTCTAATCCGGATGATGTATGTAATGAGGAAATATATGATGAACAACCTGCAGTTGAGTTTGATTCAAAAATTGATTCAGTTCCAGTTACCTTTCCTCCCAAATGTACACTTGGTCAAAATTCCGAAACATGGAAGCGTCAGCAGGTACTTAGGAAAGATGGATCACGTACAGACATCTATTATTGGTTAGTCAAAAAAAAATGTTGTTCCAGTAACAATGTAAAAGCCTTATGTTCAAAGAGGGGTTTAACTTACGATCCAAATGAATTTGATTTTTCAGATCCTACTAAAGTAGATAGATATTGTGAGAACAAAAATGGCTTTGATAATAATGTTAGCTTGTTTTGTAGAAGTACCCAATAAGTACAATGATGTTGCTAATCACATTCATAGAAAAGAATGGGAAATTGCAACAAGAACTGTATGGGAAGTGGTTCCTAGACCCCAAAATTAAAATATTATATGATGTAGATGGGTTTTTAATTTAAAAACTAATATCGATGGAACAGTAACGTTTTAGGGCATGCTTAGTTGCCCAAGGTTTCAGACAAAGATATGGGGTGGATATTTTAACACCTTTGCACTTATTCTACAGTTTAATTTAATAAAATTATTTTTTGTATATCTGCTCATAAAGAATGACTGGATTCATGCCCATTGGGATATAAAATGAGCATTTTTGTACAGCGATTTGAATAAAAAAGTATATATAGAAATACCCCCAGGATATAAAAATATGAATAACACAGATCTTGTTTTATATTTGTGAAAATCGATTTATGGTCTAAAACAATCAGGGCAAAATTGGTATTGCTACATTCCAGATATTTTGAATGAATTGGGTTTTTACATTTCTAAACGTTCTTCTATTTTTCGCCTAAATGAAGATCGTGTGATATTATTATTTGTGGATGATATTGTTATCTTTTGTAAAAAATGTAGACTGTATGAAACATATATTTAGCTGTTTAAGCAAATTTTATGAAATTTCCTATCTTGGTCCTATTAAAGAATTTTTGGGTATAGAATTTAAGCATGAAAGAAATAATTATTATTTAAGTCGGCAAAAGTATGTCGTAAAATTGTTAAAATGCTTAATGTGGATATAACTACACCTGTATATACTCCTATGGATGTAGGATACGTTTTTGACCAAAACACTAATAGTGAAGCTCTAGATTTACTTTTTAAAGAATCTTTTATTTATAGCAACTTGATATAATGTTTTCTACTATATACATGGGTCAATTTTCATCTACTCCGACTTAGGTACATTTTCAATACCTATTGCGAATTTTAAAGTATGTTGAATGTAGTATAAACTATAAAATTAATCTATCAAACTATAGTTCAACAGAGCTGGTGATATACACTAATGTCTCTTGGGGTACAGCTATAGATTCACGTAGATCATTTAGTGGTTTTATTTGGTCTTTAAGGGGAGTGTACTTAGGATGGCATTGTAACATTCAGAAATGTATTTCATGCAGCGCTGTGGAGGCAGAATACATAGCTATGGACTATGCCTGCATTGAGATAATGTGGATTGTTAAAGTATTGTCAGAGTTTGAAAATAAAAAATTTCGTATTAAAAATCCTCTTGTATTATGCAACAATCAATCCACTATTCATTTTTCAAAAAAATGTTATAATAAATAACTGCAGTAAACATATAGATATTAAGTACTATACTATTAGACAGATTTTGAATGAGGATGCTTTAGTTCTTAAGTATGTTAATTCAAGTTGCAATATAGTTGATCTATTAACTACGCCCATGTTACGTTGTAAACTAAGTTTATTTACAAAATGTATTTTTTTTAATGACGTTCCGAATAGTGGAAGATTGTGAGAATAATTATGAAATATGTATTGGTAACATCTTATTATTTAAAAATTGAGTTGGGATTCCTTCGTTATCGACATTATTTATTCTCGTCGATCGTCAAAAATGTCATTTTGATTAATATAAGAAATAATGTTTTTTATTTTAATTAATTATTGGAATGGAGTCAGTTATGTCATGTTAAATTTGCATTCATATTAATTGATTAATAAAAATAAAAATTACAAATTATTATTATTTATATATGTATAAAGAAACGGCTACATTAATGTTCTCACATCATTAATATTCTTTACAACAATAGAGGTGCATGGACAACCTTTGTGAACATTTATCGTTAAATATTGGTACGTCACGCATGAATTTTGCATACCATTTGTAAACCATGTTTTGGATGATGTTACAACAAAGTAGGATTTTCCATACATTGCTGTGGTGTTAAACCATATCAAAAATAATAAAAAATCATTATTCAAAAAGTCCAAAATCACGAGTCAAAATTATCATTTTTACACACAAATATTACTTTGTTAAACTTTGTGGAAACGAAACTGCTAGGTTTGAAATCAGTTTAAAACTGATTTATAAGTTGGATATATAAAATTTTATAAATATGACAATTACAGAATGCTGCAATACAAGGTTTACTATGTGTTATGAGTTGAAATTATTTATAAAACTCATTTTTTGTGAGATTTGTAATTTTCCCGCCATTTCTTTTGTGTTTGTTTTTGTGCCAGTCAACTGTCACGCTCCGCAACGTAAAGAGCGTTGCATGGTGGGAAGCAAGGCAGTTGATTCCACGTTCCGCGCTCTTACCATCCATTTGTGTATGTGTGTGTAAATGTGTAAATTATCATTTTAATAGTTCAATCCATTTGTTTCTTGTGGCGATGAGAAACGTATTTATTAGTGTGTACTTTGTATACATTTTAAGTAGAATAAAACTGTTAATAGATCAAATTTCATGTGTTTGATTTAGTGCTATTATTGCATTATTAATTTAGTAAAAGATAAACAATACCATGAATTTTAACAATGATTTTCATACCTAATTCGAGTTCATAGTGTATGCAAAAAAGTTGGTATTTTATTCACAACAAATAACCGAAATAATTAAAAGCAATGTTAATTGCACGATAATGGTTAAAAAGCAAGAACCTATGACTAGTATTGCTGATGCATAGCCTGTTGGATAAGTGTAATACCATAGATTCACTTTTTGATACAAAGAGTTTTTTTTTGCAAAGAATGCACTCTACATTTGTAAGAATAATCAGTATTCTACCTATGCATATTGCCATGCTTTACAAAAATTGTTTACACTACTTCGTACTAATTAGTTAATACAATGCATTACCGTTTCCAAAAAAATTGATGTGAAACATGATCAGGTACTAGTTTTAGATACTGATTATGAAGTGTGGGAGAATTTACAAGATGTTTAGATAGTCTATCTTCGTTGAGTCCATCATCAATGATATCCAGCCAACACTCATACTGCTGTTGTAACGAAGCATCAATTTCTTCTAGAAAAGTCTTTTCATTCTTCTGCAGTTCATATATTATTTTCTAAAAATAAGAATTCATTATTTGTATTACAATATATTAGGTTTGATCATTAAATGAAAGCACAGAAAATTGAGAACGTGAAATAAATATGTAGAGTTCATAGAAAGTTTCCTACATAACCATTGGTGCTAACCAATCCAAAAGTAGAATTTGTCAACAAATAATAGTCATAGTTTAATTAGAAAACTAGAAAATGTTATTGTCCCGTTTAAAAGTCTAGATGCACATTTCGTTGCATTTCCTTACGTTTTATTGTATTTGGATAACAGCTATTACTACTCTTGCTCCGACAAGTTGGATTAAAAATGAAACGAATGAAAGGATGTACATATTTTTAGTTTAATTGTTCTAAAATGAAAAAAAATAGAGAGGAATATAACTATTCAGAAACGTTGTCTCTTTTAAATATGGAATCCCTAGAAACCCGTAGAATACATATCGTCTTAAAATATTTACATAAACTCATATCAAGAAGTATAAATTCAAGCGTGCTTATTGCAGAGGTTAAACTTCACAGCATAACGCACTACACACTGTAACCTTTATAATTATTTACCTTTCTAAAAAATTAATGAGATTAAAATTTTCTTGCTAAAATATAAATGGACTGCACTCTTATTTCAGGGACTGCAGTGGGTTCTTTGAGTTGTTATTCCTACTAGTAAAACAATACACGTGATTTAATCCAAATTCAATAAAACATAACACATTGCCACTATTTTAGTGTATAAAAAAATATATTAATAATTTTTTTAACCAACGATATGAACAACCAAATTTATACAAAAATAACTGTTTTTATTTACAATATTTACAGAAATGAAATGTTGCCACTTGAACAATAACAGTAAAAAAATTTCTGAAATGCAAAATGCCTAAACAAAATTGTTATATACTTTAATATTGAATGAAGTCGTCAAGTATTTTAAATCAAGCTAGTTTTAATTGTTTCAGACTAGTACAAAATTGAAGTCGCTAGAATAGTTATTAATTCAGAAAAAAATTGAGGTTAATGAAATTTTATGTGCTGCTTTAAAAAGTTTTACAGTACAGTACACTTAGTGGTTAGAATTCACCATGTGCGAATTCTATTAAAATAATACGTATTTTGGATACCATAGTAATTACGCCGAGATCAAAATTATTTCCCCGTGCTCCTTGGAGTAATTCTCGCAATAATTTAATGTCACGCAAACCCGTAACTAATGCTGTAGTGAAAAACCCTCATCAGATTTAACAATATCAAATTAATGAAAGCGAAGTACACTTACCCACTTTCGGCTTTGCACATTATAACAAGGTGAACCAACTAACTTGGGAGTACCTAAGTACTTGATGCTTTTCAGGCTAAGCTCAAATTCACAATTAGGAGGACCCATTTTCAGGGCTTGCTTAAATCAAAAACGAAGACAAAATTCGCATATCTAACAAGGTAGATAATATCCATCCTAAGCAGAGATGGTTTCTAAAATGTTGTTTTCAACCAAACACGTTCCTACGAGGTGTGTATGTATGGTTATCTATCTATCAGAATAAGTAGAATACATTGCATTCTAACAAAATTGGTAGCAGAAAAATTTAAACTGTTGCAACACGTGATAAACCTCCGTTTGCTATTACATTTCATCGTACAAACTATGTCAAGAATCTTACCTTTGGAAATAGGTATAATGATCAGTTAAATTTATGTAACTCATCGTATGTAAGCTTTAAGAAATTATTACGTTGGCACGTAACAACTTAACTATAATGTTTCTTTTTATATAATGGGGTTATCACGTACAATGGTAAAATAAAAAGTAAAATAAAAAAAATGAAGTTTTCTAGTTAACTTGTTATATACAAGGTGTCCCAGTCCTTCGGAAAAGTTATATAATTTTTTGTTATTCAAGATATCCAATTCTGTTCTTGTTAAACAATAGTCACAGCTAAGCTGCACATTTTAAAAACTTTTTTCACATATATACAGGGTGTGCTAATATGGTTGCCAACCTAAAGTTATGTTTTTTTAAATGGAAAGCCCTATTTTTGGTAACATCATCATCATTAGGTCTTCAGTCCTAGAACTGGTTAGACGCGTACCATCATTGTTCCCTATTCTGAACTAACCTACAGATTTCCCTGAAATATGCACAGTTTGCATCTATAACTGTCTGATCTAGGTCTACATCTACCTCTTTTTTCCTATGTCTGCTTGTAATATATCACATACTATTCCCCAAAAATGCCTTACAACGTATTCCACCCTACTATTTCTCTTTTTCCCCAGATATCTTTGTTCCCCTACTATTTCTGTAACTTATTTGTTATTATCTTTGTCTGTCCATGCTATCGTCCTCATACATCTGAAGCACAGCATTTCAAAAGGCTGCTACCGTTTTTCTGTCTGCGTTTCAGACTTCCCATATTTCATAGGCATACTGTGCTGTGCTCCACACATATGCTTTCAACAATTTTCTTCTTATTCTATGTTTGTTGTCTTTCCTCATAGGCGATGTTCCTTCTTGTTAGATGCAGTTCGATCACTTTCTATTGTTTTACAGTTATATGCCCTATTTCTCCGACCTTCAATGGTTGTGAAAGGAGGTAAGCAGCCTGTGGCTCCCAAGTTCCCCCAACACTTAACCATTTGGCGATTTAATATATTTTCCAATTTATCTTTTCGCTCAGTCAACATTAGTTGCAGTTATTTCGCACCCAACAACTAGTTGTTTATACTAATCATCAGATTTATCTGCGCTTATTTTTTCGTCATTAGGTTTTCCATCTCAAAACTGGTTGGACACGTACCTGCACTTATTTATATTCTGAGCTAGTCTACATAGTTCCCTGAAATTCTCACACAGCATGTGTATTCAGGTTAATCTTCTTTGGGAATTAAACCACTCATAGTTTTTAAAAGCAACTTTATATACGTTTCGATCCATGACCTAGGATCGTTGTCAAAATAATAATAAAAACTTCAAGTTTGACATTTATGACATAAATTGAAGGTGACTTTGATTTATTGATGTTTGAAATATTTGGTTTGAGTATACTAAGCAGAAATTTTTAAAGTTTAACAGAATGATTGCCTTCAATTTGTGTTGCGACCTGGGATCGGCTTTCTTTAGGTAGTCAATACGCTTAACGTGAAATCAGCTGATTAATTTTTATTGGTGAATTTTATATAAATTCAATAACTTGGAATTGGAAAACATTTTTTAACATGTTTCTATTTATACAATTGAGAGGATGGTTATTTAAAGAAGTGTGCGATTGCATTATTGAAAGGCTTAAGTAGTGGTTTTTTTATATTTATTTTGAGGGGGAAAATTCATTATGATTTAAGTTACCTCTTTGGTACATTTTAACATGGTTCTGAGGCGACTCTATGGCGGGTTTACACTTGTCAGATACCAATGTTGTTCTATGAAGATTGTATATGGATCTGAGGCGACCCTATGGCGGGTTTACACTTGTCAGATACCAATACTGAACAACAGAGATTGTATATGGTTTTGAGGTTTATTGTGGATTTATACTTGTCAGATACCCATGCTGTTTTACAAGGATTGTTAATATGCTCATTTTTATGTAATTAGTTATTTTATGTATAAATAGAAATCATGTATGTAGGCTGTATTTCATGTTAATATTGCAAGGAAAACCCAGGAAAAACTTGCAATGCTACCTAGATATTGTGGGCATTTGATTTTCATTTGTTATTTCTTTTAGTAATGGAATCCATTGTTTACTGAAAGTCACGGATTCGTTTGCAACTCAGTTATTTTTATGTAGGGTTATATCAGCAGCTTCTTTGATTTTGCGTTTTTGGTGGTTTTCTTCTTTTTCTTCTTTTCAAGGAGTATGTGTATTCAGCTCGTTCCCTTTCTATTGTTTTCTAATTTTATACCCTATTTTACCGAGATTCAGTGAAGGAGGTTAAGCAACCTGTGGCTACCAAGATCCCCATACACTTAGACATTTGCCGAAATAATGGTTTTCCAGTAAATCCTTTCATACACTTAACATTATTCGAGAATATTGCCCAACCAATTCTTGTAGTTACTTATAATAATCATCATGTTTAAGCACAGTTATCTTTTCGTCATTAGTTTATACATCTTGGGATTGGTTGGATGCGTACCTCCATTGATTTCTATTCTGGGCTAGCCTACACATCTCCCTGAAACCTCTACAGCCTACATCTTTTACTATCTGTGTGCAGTAGTCTAATCTAGGTCTGCCTCTTCTTCTCTTTTTTCCTATCTCTGCTTCTAATAAATTCCGCACTATTCCCTCATGCCGTAGTATGTGGCCTATCATCCTATCTCTCCTATTTTTTACCGTTTTCCACATATTTCTTTCTTCCCCTACCATTTTTAGTACCTCTTCGTTCGTAACTTTGTCTGTCCATGATATCTTCACCATACGCCTGTAACACCACATTTCAAAGGCTTCTACCTTTTTCTTGTCCGCTTCTTCTACTGTCCAGGCTTCACAGCCGTACAGTGCTGTGCTCCACACATATGTTTTAAGCAATTTTTTCCTTGTTTCTATGTTTGTGGTCTTTGAGCACAGTAGTTGCTTTTTCTTGTTAAATGTAGCACGACCTTGTGCTAATCTTTGTTTTATATCTTTTGTGCTTTTCCCATCTTGCGTTATTTGGCTTCCTAGGTAGCAGAAATCCTTAACCTCTTGTAAGTTCGTGTTAAATACTTGTATTCTTGTTTTCGATTTATTTTCCCCACCTTTGCAAACTAGAACTTTAGTTTTAGTTTTGTTAATTTTCATACCGTATCTCTCTGTTAGAACCGTTTCCATTTCATTAAGAGCAGCTTCTAACTCTTCCTTGCTAGACGCTAATACCGCTATAGCATCTGCAAATCTAAGCATATCAATTTTTTGTCCCTGTATAGTAATTCCAAATGTCTTCCTGCATTTGACAGTATTCATTGCCTCTTCTATGTACAAGTTAAAAATCAATGGGGATAGGGCACATCCTTGTCTCACCCCGTTCCTAATGTTTACTTCTCTACGTTCCTGCTCTAATTCTATTACTGCTGTTTGCTCTTTGTATAAGCTATGTACTATTCGTCTATCCCTATAACTCATTCCAATCTTTTTGAGTATTTCAAACATCTTTTTCCAATGTACATTTCCAGATCTACAAACCCTATATACATGCTTTCCCCTTTTTCTATTGTTTTCTCCATTATCACTCTCAGAGCTAAAATAGCCTCCCGTGTTCCCCTGTTTCGCCTAAACCCAAATTAGTCTTCTCCTAGTATTTCTTCAGCTCGTTTTTCCATTCGTCTTTGCACAATTCTAGTTAATATTTTCGACACGTGTGCTGTCAAACTTATTGTTCGAAAATTTTCACATCTATCCGCGCCTTTCTTTTTTGGTATAGTTACTATGATGCTATGTTCGAAATCTTTGGGTATCTCGCCTGTCTCATACATACAGCTTACAAGTTGGAAGAGACGTTCTGTTACTGCTTGTCCAGCGGCTTTTAGAGTTTCTGCTTGCACCTTATCTGTACCCGGCTCCTTACCATTTTTCAGACTCTTTAATGCTAACTCAAACTCGTCTCGAAGTATAGGATATCCCAAGTCATCATTTTCAATGTCTGATTCCTGTTCTAATGCAGTTAGTTCCTCTCCTGCATATAAATTCCCTATATATTCTTGCCATCTACTCATTTTCTCTACGTTTTCTATAATGACGTTTCCTTGTGCGTCCCTTATATTTTTGCTATACGGTTTTATATCCCTAAAATTCATTCTAATTAATTTGTATGCTTCGTCTGTCTTTCCTATTTCCATCATAGTTTGTACTTCTTTGCATTTTTCATCAATCCATTGTTCTTTAGCTTTCCTGCATTTTCGAATAATTTTCCATTTTATGGCTTTGTATCTCTGTTTTCCTGTTTCGTCTGATTTATTTTTGTATTTTCGTCTTTCTTCTATTAAATTCACGATATCCTTTGTTATCCATGGTTTCTTATTTTCTTTTTGTGTATACCCCAAAATATCTCTGGCCGCCATGTCTAGGCTGGATTTAATGTTATTCCATTCTATTTCTACTTCTTTAGTTTCAGATATTTTCCCGATATCATTCAGCAATTCATTTGACTTTTTTTCAAATCTTACTTGAATATCTTTATCTTTTAGTTTCTCTAAGTCCAAGTGCCTTTTTCCGTTCCTTTTTTTCAGATTTTTAAATTTAAGTGCGGCCTTCATAATCACGATGTTGTGGTCAGTATCTATATCTGCTTCTGGGTAGCTTCTACAGTCTTTTACTTGATTCCTAAACCGTCTAACAAGATTGTAATCTATTTGATATCTTCCTATATCTCCTGGCATCTTCCACGTATATCGTCTTCTAGCATGATGTTGAAATAATGTGTTTGTGATGATTAAATTGTTCTTGTCGCAAAATTCTACCAGCCTATTTCCCCTGTCGTTTCTCGTGCCTAAACCAAATAAACCTACTACCGCTCCTTCCCTACCCTCACCTACCACAGCATTAAAATCCCCCGTAATTATTAAATTTTCATGTCCTTTTACGTATCTTAATATGTCTTCGATATCTTTGTAGATGGCTTCTACCTCTTCGTCACTGTAGCTAGAGGTGGGCATGTATACTTGTATTATTACCGTGTTTACCGGTTTAGATTCTAATCTAACCATGAGTACTCTTTCGTTCTTTTGTAAGTAATTTTCTACACAGTATCCTATCTTTTTCCGCATAACTATCCCCACACCCAAATTTCCGTCCTCTGCTCCTGTATGAATTACCCTGAAGTCTCCACTCCAAAAATCCCCCGCCTCTGGCCACCAAACTTCGCTGATCCCTACTATGTCTAGTGATAACCTATTCATTTCGCTTTTTAGGTTCTCTAGCTTACCTACTTGCTTCATACTTCTAACATTCCACGCTCCGACTCGCAGAATGTTCCCAACTCTTATTGTTAACTTTCTGATCGCATCCTCCAAAGTATTCCCCTCCCGGAGATCCGAATGGGGGACTATTTTAACTCCGGAATCTTTTACCCCAGAGAATGCCATCATGTTTGTTACAATTTAAGTACGCTGTGTACTTGGGAGATAATGTGGTGGTTTCCCGTTGCCTTCCACATCGCGGTAGTGTGTCTTAGACTGCCATACCGACCCCTATGGTCTCTGCCAATCTAAGTACCGAAAGAGCCGCTGCCCTCTTTCAGGGACCTGTCTTAGTCTGGTTCCTCACTAACGACCCTACTACTTTGGTTGGACCTGTAGTTTGGCTCTTTAGCTCATTAGAACACGCAAGCCATTTCACCTGTTCTAATAATTTAGAACTTCGGCAAGGTGCAGGCCCATCGAAATGAATTTTTGGTAACATAGCCCTTTTAATTTTGACGAAAATAATATAGAAGGTAACATGGGTCTACAATGAATGGTTTCGTATTTATGAGTCATTTTATGTAAAAATCATGTCTAGTTTGATAAAATAAACAAGCTTTTATGTTGTACTTGAAGAGTTGCTTCTTTTACAATAAGATTTTCGACATCCTGAGGTATCATTCCCCATAGCATTTGTTGCTTGCTTTTACTTTCTATTATACAGGATGAATCAAAACGCATAATGAACAAAAAATCAATTTTTTCAAATGAAACCGACCATATTGGATGTAGCAATTAAATAGCATTAGAAAGCTTTTCAATAATATAAAATTTTGTATAGGTTACATCAAATTGTTAAAAATTGCAAAAACGTGATTTTTCTGCGTGGTTTTCACAATAGAGAAAACCAAGTAGATTAATCTCAGCAAATCTTGTCATTATTAATTATGTTGCAAATTTGCCGTTTAATTTATTGTTATCCCGATGAATTTCACACGTCAAGAATTGATTAACATGGTGTACTGCATTGGTAAAACTGATAAAACCAATTACTGACAAGTCGAATTTATAATCAAAGACGGTAGTTTTTGAAAAACAACGAGACACGGTTAGCAAATTTTTATGTTACAGCATAAAACTCTCGGAGATCTGGCTTCCACTCCATTATCAACTAACGTTTTAATCATCTTATTTTCAATAACTATGCTTATAATCCGCAATACATTTTCAGTATCAAATTTAATAAACTCTTGCTGATGTTAAAAGTGTTACACGGCTCACCTTTTACTGAAAATCCTGTCTCGTTGAACATCCTGGTTAATTAACTATGTCTGCGTACGTTGACTGATTCGTGTCGCTTTTCATGTCTTTAATTGTGCGTTGCTGCCTTGCATTTTCTCTAATTTGCTCCTGACTTGTATTTTCTCTAGTTCATCCCAGGCTTGTATTTTCCCTAGTACGTTCTTGACATTTTTCCTAGTATGTTTTTGTCTCAAGTGTTTTCTGGGCCCATATTCCTGTCAATATTATTGTTATTCCTGTAATCATTTCTTGGTGTCTGGTTTCTAAAGTTCGTTTTTCCCGTGTGCATTTTGAATCTACAGTTATTTATGTGGTTACCCATGTTCCTGTTTTCTGATCATTGTACTTTTCCCAAACTGTTGTATCTCTTGAGACATTCTACGAAAATATCCCATCAGCAATGTCCAGTAGTGTCACGTATTGTCTCACCTCTTGTACAAAATGGTTAGCTAGATACCTCTCTATTTGCTTGTCATCTAGTGTCATCTAGTCACCTAGTTATTTTGCGATACTAAATTTCTTTATGGTGTACTGTTCCCTCGTCTGTCCATAATTATTTTGAATCTTCCCACTAAAAAGCTGTCCATGACCTTGTATTGTTCATCAACCCCACGATAATAGTTCAAATATTTTCTCTCAAATCCTTCGAAAGTCTGTATCTCCGCTTCTACCAGACTAAACCAAACTTCCACGTTACCTTTTAACATTGAGCGTACGACATTTAATTTATTTTATACATCTCCAATGATTGCCACTATAACCTATAAGTTGTTTAAAAATATTTTAAAATTAATTCTTCCATCACTATAAAATTTAGGCAATTGTTCCAACGAAATGACAATACTACCATACTTGATAATATCTGGATGAGTTTGTAATGCTTCTTTTTTCAAAATGTCTACTTCAACCTCCAGTTTATTATGATTTTGCTAGCTTCATCAATTGCTACCATCGTATTCTTCTATTGTCTTTTGTAAACTACCCACAGTGCAATTAACATAATTTTTTGATTCTTGCTGACCTTTCTCAAAATTTTTAATCGAATTTTTTGATCTAATGGTTATAGATTTTTTTTGAAAAAGTTCATCATGTCCATCATACTAGGTTCTGCTCTTTCTTGAACTTCACTTTCTTTTGTTTGACTATTTAGACCGCCAAGCCTTTTCCTTTCTACATTCTCATTTAAAAAACTATCATCGGATCCTATCAACATCCCTTCTTATCTACGCAAATCCTTTGCGCATTTTCCTCCTTCAATTTTATCCAAAAAAAATTCAATAAGAACAAATTAATTTGCTCCAACTAAGGAAAAACTATAACCTGCTTCAATTTGTTCTGTTCCATTTCGTACTTGTAAATTTTCCTGCCCCCTTGATTTAAAAACGATTTCAATTTCTACTTATTAGAATATACGGTTCGTTTTTTCTAAGCAGTGTAACACCCAAGAACATTTTTAAATTATTCCAAATTTCAAACGATATTTTCTACCAATCTCTGACAATTCTATCTAAAATGTAACTCAACACTGAACAGAATTAATATAGTTACCCAACCCTAGTTTGGTTTTGGGTGACAGTTGACAACAAAGGACCATAACCTATCAACTGATATCTAACATCCCGTGGAATTTAGGAATTTTTATATTAAGGTGCCAAAGGGAATGCTAGTTTGTTCTAGAAAATTCGAAACCGGAGGTGTGGAATAATATTTATTTTTTCGTGATATCTATAAAAAATATGAACAGAAAGTAATTTAGAATATTGAAGAATAACTTAAATTTAAATATAGGGTAGTTTCCAATCAGCAATGGTAATAATAAAAGTTGATTTAAGCAATTAACCTGAAAGCACATGTAGGGGTGATCTAAGATTGTGAAATATGTATGGTTTTTGAATGGCTAGACCGGTCACGTGATCGAAAGTATATAAATACGGTAAGGGGAAAATTAAAGAAGACGACACACAAAGACACAAGAAGACGCACGAAGATATACAAATGGTAATGTAACTAGCCTGGGGGCTGTTACGTGTTATGCTTCATGGCCGCTTAGCAGCATTGGTTATGTTCAAGTTTAAATTAATGTGATGTTTGGTTAATTAATCTGCAAGGTGAAGATGCTTATACTTTAAGAAATAGTGGAATTCAAGAAGTTGGATAATACTAAATATTAGTATTCAGGGATACAAAAATATTAGCTTCATTTTACAAGATAAGGCTCATAAAGGAGAATTTAATAGCGGTGAATTTAAATTTAATCAGAAAACTAAATGGTTAAGCTGTAAGCCGTTTAATGATAGGAAGCGCAGGTTTACTAACTGCGAAGAAGATGATGACTCACCACCAACATACTGTTCATTATTTAGTGATGGTGGAAGTCCGGTAAATTGTTCTGAGGTTTACGAAGATGAACCACCCCCATACTATTCATTATTTGAGGTTCACGAAGAATTGCCACCTCCGTATGGTTCGTGGTTTACCAGAAATAATCCCTGCCTACATCCAATACGTGAGACTCCCACACCATATGATTTGCTACCTTGTAGAAGTGCTAGTTTAAATGAACAGACTCAGGTTTTTGGAAGCTTGGTCCCAATCCAATTTGGTGAAGAAGTAGGGGAATATAAAGAGTTTCGAGCACAAAATTTATCAACACCCGTGTTAAGCACTTTCAACCCTGGTGAGAATAAATTACCTCGTAAGTACCATAGGCACTGGAGCAACAGTGGGTATTGTATACCCAAAACAGGTATTGGGTGAATCTTTGAATAAATGATTCAAGAGAACGGACGTGTATATGCATATGCATACATACACGTGAGGATGCAGGTATGAACCTTTATATATGTTTTTATGTGAATATGTTATTAAGTTGTTAGGTTAATGTTGGAATTTTTTGACATTATTATTAACGTTACCACTTATTATTATGAATTTTGCGTAGAATATCAAGAGTTATTGGTTATGTTTATTCGGTGTCAATTTGTTTTAATTATAGAATTTACATTGATCAGTACAGTGTATAACAACCCGGGTTAAGGTAATTTTTAGTTAAATAATAGATATTTTCTTGTTGCATTCATGTATTTCTTTTAATTTATTGGGTAAAAGACCAAGAAAGTGAAAGGTATGTCGATATAGGTAATGTATATAGTTATATCACCATACCAAAGGTCATTAAATTCATTACTTGATACGGATGTGGAAATACATATATATGTTACAATTAGAAGGTGTGGATTGAAATACATTTAGGGTACAAGGATTTTGTAAGCTCTCGGGTAAGTTAACTCACCAGTTTCGGGGTTCTATACCTAACCACCCCGAGGAATGTCCTTGTACTCTCCGCTGTAGAGGAGCCGAGGTGTTTGAGTGAAGTATAGTGATGTCTGTTGGATCAGAAATAGTTGACAACCATCTGGAGTAGGTGAGTGGACCCTTGTATTGAAATTTTGAACCATAAGAATTAATAGAGTTTGCAGTTTATTTTATATGTATTAGGTAACTCGTTTCTTGTTTCATTGAATGTGACTTAGGACAGAGAAAAAGGACGAAGTGTTACAGCAGTCTACTAGTTTTCGTTGCACTAATTTAGTACAATATCAAATTCGTACTTCGGCAGAACCTATCAAACAACAGTACTATCTTCTTTCTCCTAATATTCTAAAGGTGACAAATTCCAAGCTCAATGAAATGCTCAGTCTTGGAGTTGTTGAACCATCTACCAATCCATAGTCCAGCCCCATTGTTTTGGTCAAGAAGAAAAATGTCTTGTAGAACTCAAGAGAATTTTCTAACAATTAACATTAAGTAAAATTCAAAAACAATTAAGTTGTTGGTATAACGTATCGATGGAAAATGGTCCCATCATCAACCTAGAATTTTTCCATGATTAAAGCATGGAGTAATAATGTTCCCCAAATTTAGCTCCAAATCTTCATGTTGTTTCATAAACCTTTATTTTAAAAATTGTCTATTATACAAAAGTATTATGTATGTACATAATTTTAGGATCGAATGTGAATGCATCCGGTGTATTAAGATTTTACGAATTTTTAATGCTAAGTAAACAAATAGTAGCGTTATAACCAAAAGCAATAAAATTATTTTCTTTAAAATAAATTGGATGCGTAATCAAAATACAAGGCGTTGGTCATTAATTAAAACAAATGTAACGATAGGTCATGTCGTACGATAAACTATAAAAATAACTGCAAAATAGGTGCTGACATAATAACCTTAAAAGAGTTGCACATGATGCCTCATATAATAATCATAAAAACCAGCAAGCTATGAAATGACATAATAAGCACTCTTAGAAAACCATCAAAATGCTTGAACACAAACATAAACACAAAATGACATAGATTAGCAGGAGGAACGTGATAAAACCAAGATATAAAGTATGACCCAATAACATATCACGTTGGATGTCATGCCGAGATTATTCTGGATACATAGGAAAATGCAATTGTAAGTAACACCTAATAACTACATAAACAAAAGGCGACAACAAAAAGAAAACTATGAACGGGTTAGCATGTATCTGTAGAGGAATATAATTAATAAAAAAGGGCCAAAAGGGGAAGACAAGGCAGTCAATCAGTTGAATCAGAACATGTGTAGAGTATATAAAGCAACCGCCTGGTAGCATAATTGATTGATAGTAAAGCACATTTTAAACTTTGGTCTATAAAGTACAGTAGAGTTATTCATACATGCTCGGGCATGGATACCATTTGCTCTTAGAAAACCATCAAAATGCTTGAACACAAACATAAACACAAAATGACATAGATTAGCAGGAGGAACGTGATAAAACCAAGATATAAAGTATGACCCAATAACATATCACGTTGGATGTCATGCCGAGATTATTCTGGATACATAGGAAAATGCAATTGTAAGTAACACCTAATAACTACATAAACAAAAGGCGACAACAAAAAGAAAACTATGAACGGGTTAGCATGTATCTGTAGAGGAATATAATTAATAAAAAAGGGCCAAAAGGGGAAGACAAGGCAGTCAATCAGTTGAATCAGAACATGTGTAGAGTATATAAAGCAACCGCCTGGTAGCATAATTGATTGATAGTAAAGCACATTTTAAACTTTGGTCTATAAAGTACAGTAGAGTTATTCATACATGCTCGGGCATGGATACCATTTGCGTTTGCCGGGAGTCTAAATATTAAGGAAAAGCCATACCAATAAAATAGCGACAACAGAGAAAATGTTCGCCAACAAATAGGTGTGGATTTGGAAAAGTGGATTGAGATGACTAAAATAATTCAAACAGCATTATTATTATAATACTGTAGTTAATACTAATTTTAATGATCAAACCTTAATTAATTTTACCTGTAACTTTGTCAAAAGAACATTATCACATCCTTCGGTAATTAATATTGCTTCTGTATCGGAATCGTCCGGACCCTGCTTAAGCACATTGTTCATTTGACCTATAAATATAAATAATTAATACATCAATAACAATATTTTATGTAATACTAACATACCCAAAAATGAACTAAAACTTCTTTTCATTGAACTAGCCGTTGATTCGGGTTCATTAAGCTGCAAAAGTAAAGCATGTTAAAATTTGCTTTAACAAATTATATTTGGTGTACGGGTATATGCAGATAGGCAGTATTCAATGTAATCAACATTGAGCATGATTCATAACTACAAGTCTATTTACAAAACCACAAAAAATTCGAGTCATGAAATATCCTTTCTATACAACATGTTTTTGTAAAATTTTGATCATGTATAATTTTATTTCTTATTTAATTCAGAAAAGTTAGCAGTTAAATATACTATCAATGAATGCTTTGGATTTTCACTTAGAGAGATGTGCAATCCCATACCGAGCAAGTAACAATATTTTAGTAGACACTGAATAACTTGCCTCATTTGCATACTAAGACAAAACCAATCAAGAAGATGACATGATAACATCGTACAAAAAAATTCATTGACAACTAGCACTATAACAGAAACTAACAGAAGAATGCACATCAACATACAAATATACACCATAAAACATACTCAAAAACACAGAATATAAACTATTCTGGAATAAAAATATAACAATTAGCAAAATTATCACACACATCAAACTCAACGTCGTAATTATCCCCAAACAAAGAAAAACAACACAACTAATAGAAATTACCATCCCAAGCAGTTCTAATATACAGAAAAAAATATGAAAATAAATAGAAAAATACACTCACTTAACAGAAGAAGTCAGAAACATGTAGTACTAAGACAAAGTACAAGTAACACTAATCATAATATCAAGTTACAGGAGTCATGCCAAAACATTCCATACATCAACCTAACTTTCAATTCCGTTTGGCATTTTTATCAATCACTTAATTGCATTCGTGATTTAGATTTATACATCTATCCAATTGCGATCACCCACCCGAGTGGCATAATTGATTAGCGCATTGGCCACGGAAGTCTGAGATACAGGTTCAAATCCTGTCCGGGACCTTTTATTTTCCATCTTCAACTTTGAAAATTACTTTGCAGTTTACCAATTTATGATCTAGTAAGTTAAGCATGTCAAAAAACATCCTTTATTATAATTTACATGTTGTTGCTTAAACGCATATAGTAGAGTTGATGCTCAATCAGTAGCTCATGTTAGTTGATCAATAATTTGCATCAAGTTAAATGTTTTAAATAATGATTTCAACCAGTTTCATTGGTAATTTTTTGTAAAAAAATGCGTATTTACATTACCCATTAGAATAACATAATGAAATTTTATGTATAAGCCAGAAATTACCTCTTCTAATTCCTCAAAACAGCTGAAAGAAGTTGAAGGTGGACAATATGAAACCCCAATTGCAATGCTGCACTTTTTAATGTAAACTTCAATTCAGAGTTACTCTAATGCTCTAGTTAGGCGACAACTTGTATTTATATTGTTTTTACATAAAGGCATACTTTCCGGTCACGTTATTACAGTCTGCTGTAATTAGATCGTAGTTATCAAGGTCCATCAGTATTGAAGGAAAATCGGGAATTAGCTAATTTTCAGAAACTGCCACGATGTAAAAGTTTTCACCACTTACAGAGCTACAAAATCATCAAAACAATTAATTAGAAATCTAATATTTATATGATATATTTTAAATGTGGTGCAGTGTTGTGATTACTAGTTCGGCTGGTAAGTCTATTTTTGCACTTGTTTTCTGAACCTGGAATAAATAACATGGACATACAAGACGTGATACTGTGTTTTTATCTGATGTTAGGTTTAAATTACAATTGATTTTCTGGCAATTAATATATGTAAGATTGTCCATTGTATTATCGCAAGAATTATGATCATGTTTTTGGGCGCAATATAGGCAATAAGTTTCTGACTTTCAGTCCCTGGCAAAATGATGGTATCCATAACATTAAAAACACTCAATAATTTTTAAATGATCAAAGATATTTCCATGCAACCGTTCTACTTTCAATTTAAGCTTCAAAAAATGATGGCGTGCAAATGGACCAGTTTCTAGAATGACTGTCATTATGATATATCTTTTGTTATGTATAACTTTTAAAATCTTAATTATGAATTAATTGAGACATCACCAATTTGATTCCTATTAATTATTTTGTTTACTGTATCATCTCCTTCTATGTAATCATCAATGAAACTAATTCGTAGTTTGGGTTTATTCGATCTCAATATGATATTTGTCAGCAAGTTTATTTTCAATATGTTCCTTTATAACAATCTTCTTTATGGTGAAGATTTAGATCTCCTTATGATTAAAGGATTTCGACAATCATCCGACTAAGCTAGGGGTCCATTCCTTGGATAGAGCTTATGAGGAGTGGTCGTGGGTTTTACAATAAAACATTGTTTACTTACTTACTCTAATAATACAAAATAAGGGGTGCACCGAGGCGCCACCAAGTCCTTGAATTTTTAAACACGGGTTTGCCCTAAGGGATAACTTGGAAGTCCTTAGAGACAAATATCATATTTACTGCTAAAGCAGGAGCGGTAAGAAAGTGTATTAATAATGAAGGAAACAAGAGATGCACTCTTACTACCTTATACCATAAAGAAAAAGAATAACCCATAATTTAAACATTATTGTAAAAACAAATTTAGCCATTAAACCTCTTGAAGGTGTTTAGTGCTTCTTTATCAAGTCACTGTTATAAACTTTACTTTTATAAAAGGGCATTTATACATTTTTACCTCTTAACTAAATCACCCTATTCTTGAACTCACTTGTCCAAAATGAAACAATTACTTAAATAAATTTAACGATTGTACTTTAACTAAGTTTAGTTTTCTTTGTAATCAAACTTTATATACAGAATATACATGAATTATTTGGTGTAATCTTTTAGACAGATATTAAATATGAAAATCATGACCGTTTTTACTAGGAATAAAAAAATATTAATAATGTATTAACATGTTTATGCTTTCCAAATAATTTCCCCAAAATACACAGATCTGTTACCTTGGTTTACAAATGTGTACTAAATTATTCCATAAGATAAACAACAATCAGTTCTCGTAATTACTTGAGGTGTAATTGAATTTAAATGAAATACTCTGTTAGAATTAAATAAACGTATTCATAATCATAATTATTTGCAATGATCTCAAATATATATATATATATATATATATATATATATATATATATAATTTTATATTTTCTTGACCATTTATATAATTTTTTGCAAAACTTTTCTTGAACTGGTCATTAATAATTAATTTGAATGTTTTCTACATGTAAAATAAACACTTTTTCTTGCTTTTTAATTTTTAATATTCATATGACGCGTTTCCGTTAAACAACCATTTTCAAATATGAAACCTATAAACTATCTCTAATTAAATAATGATTTTTTAAAATTAAATTGCATACATACCATTTAATGCAAAGTCAAACTACTAAAACTTACAAACTAAATAAATTATTTTTAACATTGTAGGATAAGCAACAATACATCCTAATAATACTCTTTAGGTTTTTAATTTAAAACTTGCTTTCCTTGTCAATTTACAACTAACATTTAGATTAATAAAATTTTACAAAACTAATACCTTATCAGTGATAATGCTATTGAATTAAACATATGAATTTTTACATGCTTATGCTGATATATAGTGTGAGAGGATATTAATGTATGTGGTATATATCGGAAATTCTAAACAATACCTCCATAAACGAGTTTATGAACACAAATATACTATAAAACTAATAATAAAAAAGTAGGCCCTAAACGCTCAATTGAAAAAGTCCACCAGTTCGATTTTAGTAATGTTAAAATTTTAGGAACGGAAATAAATGATAACAAAAGAAACATACTTGAAACAATAGAAATTCAAAACCCTAAAGCTATAAACTCAAAAATAGACCAAGACGGATTTATAAATATTTACCACAATTTAATACAACAGAAATAATCTGAATACCACATACATTAATATCCTCTCACACTATATATCAGCATAAGCATGTAAAAATTCATATGTTTAATTCAATAGCATTATCACTGATAAGGTATTAGTTTTGTAAAATTTTATTAATCTAAATGTTAGTTGTAAATTGACAAGGAAAGCAAGTTTTAAATTAAAAACCTAAAGAGTATTATTAGGATGTATTGTTGCTTATCCTACAATGTTAAAAATAATTTATTTAGTTTGTAAGTTTTAGTAGTTTGACTTTGCATTAAATGGTATGTATGCAATTTAATTTTAAAAAATCATTATTTAATTAGAGATAGTTTATAGGTTTCATATTTGAAAATGGTTGTTTAACCGAAACCGTCATATGAATATTAAAATTAAAAGCAAGAAAAAGTGTTTATTTTACATGTAGAAAACATTCAAATTAATTATTAATGACCAGTTCCAAGAAAAGTTTTGCAAAAAAATATATATATATATATATATATATATATATATATATATATAATCAATAAAAATATTCTTGAGATATAGGTCATTTATTAAAATATAAAATTATATCCACATATATTACGCGTTTCGGTCTTATTAACCTTGATCACATATTAAAAATCTAAAAAATATTATATATAGTTAATTAATAAAACTTACAAAAAATTACGTGTAATTTACATATTGTTTTGCATTCTACTAGACTATAATGAATGGTAAAATTTATACTAGTGTTAATATGTCCAAGCAGTATCAGTATAGATAAGATTATTTTTACATAAAGATGTGTTAATTCCTGTATAATTGATTATTATTTAATACATTTGTAAAAGTTTAATAAAAATTTTTTTCTTTTTATATGTATAGGGTGTTTTACTTAAACTGTGTTAGTTAGAATCATAATATAAAAATTAAACGGCTTTGTTATTAATGTTAGTCATTCTTTAAAATTATTTTTAAAAATTATGTGAAATATTATAATTTATTTAATGGATTATATTTTATAGTCTTTGCAATTTCTAAATAGACCTCGTCATCCGTGACGTCACACAAGTACTAACTATTTATGTAGATGTTTGTCAACTTAATACCGTACAATATTAATGTTATAGTTTTGGTTTGAATAATAGCAATTTACGACGTTGCCAATAATTTTAAAGCCAAATATTAAATTTTGACATTTAAATTTTAGGTTATATTCCATTCCTTGTTTTGTTGGTGTCAACGACCTCTTAAATTTTTCCGTTTTTATATATTGATATTTGGCTGGTTTTTGCCTCAAACAGTGCTATTCACAACTCATATTAGTATTAAACTGAACTCTAATAACCAAAGACGATGAACGAGATTCATTTAGACCCAGAACTAAGCTACTTGTTGTTAGTTTGATCACCTTTATGGGCTGCGTGAAAATCGCTAGTATTTGTTTTCCAGTTACATTTATAGTGCAACATGTAATTATTTTCGATTTATCACGTTTCTGTTGATACTTGATGGTTGAATTTGAAATATGTGGAGTTTTTTAAAGTTAGTGAACGATCCCTAAATACAGTCTTGGATTTAAATGGCTGAAAGATAATCCAAGAATAGGTTTAATGAAACTGTTAAATATTATGAATAAATGGAATTCGATTCCGGAACATATATGAAAATAAAAGAAGAGAATCTAGCATTTTTGTGTTTTTAGACAAAACATGGCTTTTTCAGAATGGTGCCGTAAGCCGTATCTAGTAAAGCGTGCAATAAGAAGAATTAGAGCACACAAACTGATCGAAAAAGGTAGGTGTCATATCTACTTATCCTTAATACAGTATAATGTAATTAGTCTTTTAGGTACATTATATGCCCGAAATGTAAATGAATTACTAAATGTGGCTGAAATTGATTTTTCTCGTCTTCCACAAAAAAACCTAAATTACTACAGAGAAGTGAATTAGCAAAAATTGAAAATTAATTATTAAAGAATTTGGAAAAATTATTTGCAATAATTTTAGACAACATGTCGTATTATTATACTTGTTAAATAAAACATCTAACAGTTTCTAGAAAAAAAAGTAACATTGTAGAGCGACACTAAATAAGCAATTTCTTATGGAACTAATGATTTTAAGCAAAGCTTATTTAACTTGTGTCGATGTAAGTCTTAATTATGTGCTTTATAACATATCAGTATTAATTAAAAATATTAGGTATAAACCGCCAAAGATTTTTAAAGCGGATTTGCTGGCCGAACAATATGGACATAAGGTGTTAAGATTGCCTCCGTATCACTGCATATTCAATGCAATTGAAAATTTTTTACGATGTACGATGTACTTTTAATTTAATTACAACTATCTTAAACTTTATGTATAATAAACAAGTACAACCATGTATATTTTATTGTTAAATTACAAGCTTTTAATACTCGTTAAACTCTTGAGCGACTTGTTTTTAAAATATGGGTTGCAAATTCATCTTCAGGATATTGGATTTTTAGCATCCTAACAGCTTCTACAGAGTTCAATTTTAATGGATGTAAGAAACACACTGGTGATGAACTGGCCAATACTACACTAGCTTAAATTTTGGAGGTGCTAAATACAAGTAAGGTCAAAGTCTTTATATTACACCAATCTACAAAAAATGGTAAATTGTATATTGAATTATTTGTTTCAAACTACTCAATTACCTGCAACAATTATATGGACTCGAAGAGTAATAAAGTAAATGCCTATTTTTTGGAAGATTTTTGCCCCTTCATGCTTTTGTATATTTAACAAACTGCTGTTTATATCTTTAAGAATTCTATCGAAATGATTAGTCGTTGAACCTTTTGGTAATAAAGTTTTCATTTTTAGCTTACGACACCGACTGGAGATAACTTGCAATTTTGGATTTTTACTGGGAACAGTAATAATCCTGTAACAGTTATTCTTTTCTTGAATAATGGCATATTTCAACAACATAATTCAAAATTGGTTCATTTAAAGTCTATCCGTATGTATTGTTTTAGTTGTTGGAAATGCTTTCAAAACATGCCCTATTCAATCTAGTTGCATACTAATAAACATGTAAAATGATCACAAATTTTAGGGTGATTTGAAAGTGTTAAATCCTTCGTTTGCATTGTACATAACATAACTTTAGTCTTTGTAGATGGTTTCAGGGAAATCTAAAAGATTATTTTAAAGTGACATATCTTAATTATTCAAAGTGTATGAGAATTTTACTTACAAATGGAATTGTAATTTTGTTTCCTTTCTTTTTCGATTTGTGTAATCAAAATGTTTAAATTATAATTCCAATGACATAACCTCTTGAATAACTGTGGTTATTATTGCGCCTCTGGTATAATATACTAATGGCCATAAAATTAGGAGCATTAGAAATACGCAACTATATTTAAAACATGCTCAGTGGTAAAAATATAGAAGTAAATAAAATATATTGTTAATTAATGACTTTAACCTGTAATATTGTCGATAAAAATTTATCCTAAAAAGTACTTTTTAAAAACTAACAAATCACATTCATCATCTGCTATTAAATATTTTCAATCTCTGTATTCTACCGATGGCGCTAATATAGTCATGTGGCAATAGGATATTGGTAGCGGCATCGTCGCTACAATTTGACGTCACAAACGGTAATGACGCAGGTCTATTTAGAAATTGCAAAGACTATAAAAATTATTATGTAAGATAATCGTGTATGTTTCTATTGTTCTATGTTATTGTTATATTAATGTGTGAACAATTAACTACTAAAAATTAAAATTAATATAACAAAAGAATAAAAACAAAACAAAAATAAAGTACTTGAAATATAACACAAGTGTAAAATATAAAATGCAATAAAATAAAATAATCTAACAATAAAAATAACAATTAATATCAATATAACTAAACAAATATAACTAATACAAATATTGTTCACGCGCGGGGGGTCTTATAAATTTATACGTCGACTTACCTCCGCGGTGTTTTGGTTTTGTTATTCTAAGCTGCAGTTCCTATTCTTTCAACCAAGTGGACTGTATGCGAATTGAGTCTGTGTTACATTACACTTGCACTGTGCTTTTTATGGGTTTAACAACTAAAGTCTGCGGCACTTGACTAACTTACGATACCGAACGAAGAAACCGACGACCGTTCTGCTTCAATATCCATAAGAAAGTGTTTGTTCACTACTCTGTCCACCTTATTCGCACATGCACAAGGAATTTTTATGGCAGGATATAAGGGAACAAGGGATGACAGTTTTACTATTAGATTTACGACTACAAATTTAAATTAACCACGTGAACGTGCGACAAAGAGACCGAACATCCCGCCCACCAAAATAAGTATGAACTAACTTATTTTATATTTAAAAACTAATTAGAGCTATTAACTAAGAAACCTAACCGACAAACTTATATAAGTGAATATATGTGTACATACCATTAAATATTAAGTATTTGGCAGTAAACATAGTTTCACTAGAGGACGTTTAACTAGCCCTTGGGCTGTCTTGATTGTAGGTATCCGAACGATACCGTCCCTACCAGGAAGTAAATGTCTTTCATGGCAATCTAATATAATAAGTTCAGTCAACCGATGCGACCGAGGAAGCAAAATTGGAAATTTTGCATCATGCGACAACGCTGAGTTACGTAGGCGACCGCCAACCCTCAACAAATCACGACTATCTAGAAACGGACTAAGGCTACGAAGTTGTTTACTAACAAGTTTTCCAGTTTTAATATTTGCAATGTCTTGACCAAAAACATTTGTTTGAACTCTTTTAATCAATAAATGTATAGCCTCTTGCTGCTGAGCTAGAGACAAACCATCAGAATATTTTGAACGCAAATCTGGACATTGAACATTACGAATGAAATGACGAATACAGGTAATAATCCTACAAATTTTCTGCAGGTTTGAAAATTTATCCAACAACATATCTAAGAAATTGTCAGACATAATGACTGTTAACGACAGAGTTCGATATTCGACGTCCATCTGAGATGAGTCGATAAGTTTTGGCAGCAATGTTACTGGCCATTCTTCATTACGGCGCACTAACCAAGAAGGTCCTGTCCACCATAATGGATGATGAACCAACTCTGAAGCCAAAAGTCCACGTGAGGCACAATCCGCAGGGTTATTCTGGGACTTAACATGAAACCATGAAGATGGAGGAATTCGTTCTTGAATATGCGACATACAATTGCTAACGAATGTCTTCCACTTATGCGAGGAAGACCGAATCCAAAACAAAACAACAGTAGAATCTGACCACGCGAAAATATTACTAAATGATAAAATATCTTTATAAGTATTTTGACGAAATCTACTAAATCTGCCAAGAGTACGGCAGCACACAATTCGAGACGGGCAATGAAACGCGATTAGTAGGAGCAACCTTCGATTTTGCGCATACTAATGAAATGGTAATATTACCTTCTAGATCGAACGAACGGAAATAGATGACAGCTGCATACCCGGCTTCAGAAGCATCACAGAATCCATGCAACTCCACCTTTTAAAATCATGACATACAATGCGACGCGAAATCTCAATATTCGAAACCGCTGGCAATTCACCCAAAAATGTTTCCATTTTGTATGACTTCTAATGGAGGCTCTTGGTCCCACCGAGACCTAAAAGCCAAAGATCTTGAACTAAACGTTTAGCAAACAGTACTACAGGTGCTATCAACCCGAGAGGATCAAAATTTTTGCGATAGCCGACAAAATATTACGCTTAGTGCAAATGCGCTCTTCAACGTCTAAGTTGTATAAAAATGCATCTGTAAGAGCACGCCACTAAAGGCCCAAAATTTTTATTGAACCACTATCTTTATCCTGAAATGTAATTGCGTCCGAACTGGACAGGGACTCAAATACCTGTGGAAACCACATATGTAGACCTGCCATCCTTCGACAAACAAATGACGTCAGCTAACTTTCCGCTTTTTATTGTGTAATATACTGGAACTTTACTAGGAACCATCTACACGAACTTGTGCATTTCTTTTTTAGCAAATCGAAACAAGACCAATCCACAAAACAGGCTATCCAAAGTACATCGTTTTCGACGTTTCTTCAACTTGTGTTCAAGTTGGACATCACTTCCGGGCAATTACTACTCCATTTTCTTAATTGAAAACCACCACCGGTGCAAATACTATTCAATTCACCAATTAATTGATTAGCAGCTTCAATCGAATTACATCCAGTGACTAAGTCATCAACATAGGTATCGCTCGCTAATACCGATGACGCGAAAGGAAAATTAATCGACTCTAACCTTGCCAATTCTTGAACAGTACGCAAGGCCAAAAAAGGCGACGACGAGACTCCATAAGTTACAGTATTTAATTTAAAGTCCATAATAAGATCTGACGGAGAAAATCTCCAGACGATACGTTGATACTCACGATGAGTATCTTTAACCAAAATCTGCCGATACATTTGTTTGATGTCAGCTGTAATTACGATAGGATGTACACGAAAGTGCAATAACAAAACTGCAATGTCCTGTTGCAAAGCAGGGCCAATAGCTAAGCTATCATTTAACGACTTTCCAGATTGATCCTGACACGAAGCATCGAAAACCACACGCAATTTGGTGGTAGTGCTATCCCGCTTATGCACAGCATGATGGGGAATGTAATACATTTTTTCATGACCTGACGAATTTTCAAGCGATTTCACTTGAACCATGTGCCCGCTTGTCAAATAATCCTCCATAAATTTTTTATAATCTGAATACAATTCAGGATTTTTTAACAAACGACGTTCTAACGACAAAAATCTTTTAATACAAATTGATCTCATACCCACGAATGAGGGTTCCGAAATTTTAAAGGGCAAGGACACTACAAAACGACCGTCCTTGTTACGTCTATAATTTTCCACAAATTGATTTTCACACCTTTCTTCTTCAGGAGAAATGTGTTTTTTGAAGGGAATATTTTCAAATTCCCAAAATCGACGAATGTCACTGTCTAAGGGTTCAACGAAAGCACACAACGACGTAATAGAACTATTCGGGGAAACGACCTTTCCCGTTAAAACCCAACCAAAGGTTGTTTTAATAGCAACTGGCTCGTTAGCGACACCCCAACGAGACTCGTTCAACAAAACCTGAGCAAAGATTTCCGCTCCGAGTAGCATGTCAATTTTACCAGGAACATTAAAATTAGGATCAGCTAAGGTCAAACCTCGAGTATGCGACCATTCCTTGACCCCTATCGACGACGAAGGTAATTGATTACAAATGTTAGGTAAAATATAACAATCAATTCCATATGCTGGAGACCGTGCTCCCGAGGGGCTGACTACACACAATAGTGCACCAGACACCAACGACGAATTCAAGCCAAGTCCTTGAACAGTGACATTGGCTTTCCGTTTCCTTAAACCTAATTTCTGACGGCACCTTTCAGTCATAAAACTTTCCATGGATCCGTTATCTAATATTACACGAACAGATTGCAATGTTCCTGTATAATCAAGCACCGACACCATTGCCGTAGCTAACAGCGTGGTTGTGTGTTCTAATGACGTCGAAATCAACGAACTAGTGGCAGGTTGTTCATGCACAACCGACGACGACAGATTGTCTTCACTAGGTCTACTAGTAGAAGTAAGTCTAGGCGCCGCTCTCCGAGGAGACGCTGACCTTTGACGATGGGTTTGTCGGCGTGGCGACACCGATTTTTCTTGTTTATTGAAATGAAGCAACGAATTGTGCGACTGATGACATTTTCTACACGACCAATCTAACGTACAATTTTTCATCGAATGTGACGTATTTAAACATTTAATACAAAGATTTTTAAGCTTTACCACCTCAAATCTTTCCTGAGAGTTTTATCGAGAAACTGCTTACATCTATAAATAGGATGCACAGCTTGACAGAAACTACAATTTTTAACATCATTGGTGGTACCAACTAAAGAAGTTTTAGCCGAAGTGCTAACAAACCTTCCTTTTTCTCTTTCTTTAACGGAATTTCGAGATTTTAAGCATGTTCCTGAAGCAATGTCATTTATTTCCAACACTTTACATTGTTTTTCAATGTACGACCTTAAATCTTAAAAAGAAGGAATTTCGTCACTATTTCCTAATTCAAAACGCTTTAAAATGTTTGTATCTAATTTTTTTGATAACAGATTGAACAACATGAAATCTAATAAATCTATTTCCATCTGCCTTAACGCGAATATATTTTCATCAAAACAACTAATTAATTGCCAGAGTTCCGCATGCGAGTCTGAGGAACTGACCTTAGGGCATTTTTCGAGAGCATTAAAATATGTTGAAAGTAATAACCTCTTGGACTGAAAACGATTAGTAATGATTTTATAGGCTTCCTCGTATGCATAATCATTTAATGGCAAGTGTTTTATTAAGCCACGCGACGACTCATCTAATGTATCAACGAGATGGCAAAATTTTTCAACGGGTGACAAACTGACATTATCATGAATCAATCGCTTATAAATTGCATTGTAACTCTCAAAATCTGAAATTCGTCCGGAGAAGCGGGGGACTGAAAGATGTTTCAAGCGAATTCCACAGCTTGACGAAAAAGAATTATTCATATTTTCCACCTTTGGCTTATTTTCTACCCGATCTAATTCGCATTGTTCAGCGATAATACGAATATCTAATAGATAATCATCGATTTTCACCCTAAGGGCCGAAAATTCATCCAATTGTTCACTTTCTTCATCAAAGAAAATATCCTTGCAAAAGGATTTGAAAAGCGTTTCAATCTGTTCGACAGTTTTAATCGACGCTCTAATTAAAGCAATCGATACGTTTTCCGGTTGGTTGATCTTACTGTATATATGAGCCAACCTTTTAACTACAAATTTAGCTTCAAGAATAGCTTTATCAATTGATATAACCATATTTAATTAATGATTAATGAACGACAATAAAATTAATGTAAAACAATGCGTGACTCGAATACGCTAAATTACTAATTCATCTACGAAATTAAATTATTAATAGAAAATGCAACTAACTACAGTGCTTGCCCGACAAAGCTTTTAAGGTTTCAAATAAATTTCAACCCCTTTGTTATACAAGTTGCATGAACCCGAATGGTTGCTCCAACTTGAAATGACAAATAAGGTAAAGATTTAGGATACAATAACCCTCATAAATAGTTTACATAAAGAGATACCGACGACGACCCTAATCTTTGCCACAAAGAATAAGGAATGTATTGTAAAATCTACCGTTATGACCAAATGTTACTAGCATTAAATGTGTAAACAAGATGTTCTTTTCTGTGTAACACGTTTAACCATAATAAAAACTACGACAATCTTATAAATTTAAATATACGGAGCTTAAAGGATAGGAACTAATTATTTAATTAAAGATCCGGCTCGAAGGACCAATTTTGTTCACGCGCGGGGGTCTTATAAATTTATACGTCGACTTACCTCCGCGGTGTTTTGGTTTTGTTATGCTAAGCTGCAGTTCCTATTCTTTCAACCAAGTGGACTGTATGCGAATTGAGTGTGTTACATTACACTTGCACTGTGTTTTTTATGAGTTTAACAACTAAAGTCTGCGGCACTTGACTAACTTACGATACCGAACGAAGAAACCGACGACCGTTCTGCTTCAATATCCATAAGAAAGTGTTTGTTCACTACTCTGTCCACCTTATTCGCAGATGCACAAGGAATTTTTATGGCAGGATATAAGGGAACAAGGGATGACAGTTTTACTATTAGATTTACGACTACAAATTTAAATAACTTAAAATTAACCACGTGAACGTGCGACAAAGAGACCGAACAAATATAAATAAAATAAATGAATATAAATAATATAAACATAAATACAATAAATATAAATAAAATAAATAATAAAATTACAATATTGATAATTTAAAAATAAAGATAAAAATATATAAACCGGTAATGATAGGATATATGCGTAAAAAATTGACTAGATATATAATGAATGATTTAATATTATTTGTGTATAAGATTGTGGTATATGTGTGTGAAATGTTCACGATCGGTTTTACAGTTTATGCTATTGTTTGTCGTTGGATGTGAATTATTTCCAGTGTGTTTTGTTTGGTATAATTTTTTTCTGTGTCTATTATATTAGTATTTTCAAAGTCGAATTTATGCATTTCATTTAACGCGTGGTTAGTGAGGGCTGTATCTCTTTTATGCATTCGAACGGAGTATTTATGTTCTCGTTTTTCAAGATATTGTTTTGTGTTACCGATGTATGAGCTATTGCATCCTGTACAGTCTATTTTATATACACAATGGGTTTTATTTTTTATAGGAGTTGGTGGTTTGAATTTTGTAAATAGGGCGTTGTTACTATAATTGGGTTTATGAACTAATTTTATATTATAGTGTTTTAAACAATTTTGAATTTTGTGTGATAGCTGTTTATAGTATTTTATGCTTACATAATTTGTTTTTTGTTCTGTTTTGTTGTTATTTTTTATTCTGGGTTTATTATATATGAAATGTATGCATTCTTTTATGATGGGATTAAAAATTTTTTGTGGGTATCCATTTTGTTTTAATGTATTTTTTATTAATTGGAGTTTATTTGATCTATTGATGGGGTGAGTAAATTTCATAGCTCTGTTTAATAAGTTTTTAATCATGTTTATTTTATAACTAACGGGCGTATTAGAGTTGTAATTTATATATCTTCCGGTCCAAACCTTTTTATTATACCATCTGGTGTGAATGCTTCCGTTGCTATTTCTTTTTATTTCAATATCTAAGTAGTGAATGGTATTATTAATTTCTTGTTCTGTTGTAAATTGTAATCTTGGATGGAAGTTATTAAATTTATTTATGGTTTCAGTAACTTTTGTTTGTGGTATACATAGTAATATATCGTCAATATATTTTTTATAAAATTTTGGTTTGTATGACAATGATAGTATAACATTATTCTCGAGTTCTTACATTACAAGGTTAGCTATTGGAGAAGATAAGGGTGATCCCATAGCAGTTCCATGAATTTGAGAGTATATTTTGTTATCAAAGGTGAAACAAGTAGATTGTAGGCATAATTGGGATCACCCTTATCTTCTCCAATAGTTTGTTTACTGATACATCTTATTTTATATATTGTTCTACACAATTTCTTATTGCGAACTGCAAATAATATGTCTTTTATATATATATATATATATATATATATATATATATATATATATATATAAGCCCTAATTCATCCTGAAATAAATTCCAAATAGCAAAAGTTTTAATAATTACATTGTAAAACAAAAGTCGTAAAATGCTACAACGTTGTTTTCAATCATCTGCATTGTTGTCAAGTTATACGAACAGCTGTAGTCAGGTCAAATGGATAGAAAAATGCTTACCTTGCAAATTGGGATTTGTCATTGAAACAAATACCTGTGGAAACCACATATGTAGACCTGCCATCCTTCGACAAACAAATGACGTCAGCTAACTTTCCGCTTTTTATTGTGTAATATACTGGAACTTTACTAGGAACCATCTACACGAACTTGTGCATTTCTTTTTTAGTAAATCGAAACAAGACCAATCCACAAAACAGGCTATCCAAAGTACATCGTTTTCGACGTTTCTTCAACTTGTGTTCAAGCGAGATTATTTAACGGTAATTTGAAGGATTAAACATTATGTTTGAACTCATAAACTCGCAAGCTTATCAAAGCTGAATGTCCCGAATTAATATTTCTTACATTTACGTTAGTGAGAATGAAACTTGACAATTTACAAAGATTAAAATTTGCCAACCATACAGATTATGTTTTTTAATAAGTTATAATCTGAAATCCTTAGAACGCATTTTATAAATTCATTGAAATTAATATTGACAAATTTAAGGAAATAATTATTAGAAAACCATAGAGCACATTATCAGAATACACAAAACATCAAGTGCATCTTGCACTTGGTTAAGCGGCAAGTTTTACTGCCACACGCAGATTGCTGGCGCAGACCTTATTGAACTGCATGTTGTAACTCTACAAGTGGTCGTGCCAGACTGAATGGTCTGCTCAATGCGATGCGCACAACTTACATCAAAATCACCTGACATTGGAGATGCAATTCAAACAATCAACGTTTACTAATAGTAACTAGACAAATATTATTAAGTAATATATGGCTTGTGATTGGTCTATACGGCCCTGATCTAAATATTTATTTACATCACAAAATTCAATTGTTTATTTAAATAGACAATGCAGTGTATTTTATGAATAATTTTAAAAGGATTTGTAGTCGTCAAAAAAAATTGTTACACCTTTAGTACGTTACACTCGTTTTTTGTTTCTAAACCAATAACAACTGCACCTTTAGAAACTTTCTGTATTTTTAATATATTTACTCCAATGTTAATCGGATTTATTTTTTATTCAATTCAGATTTAGTGCTGACTTTGCTGATAAACAACAATTACTGGTTCGGCCTTTTTTAATATTTCTGAATATTTAAGTTTACCAACAACTGGTTGTAAGTTACCAGTATTATCTAGCACCTTACTTTTAAAATCGGCTAAATCTATTCGTATTTAAAAAAAAAGTAATTTTAATGAGTTTTAAATTAATAGAAAGTAAGAAGACTTAATGCCATGTGTTGTCGGATAAGTCAAAAGAGTTAAAAACAATCACAAAGTGGATAACCACTATTCTCTAATTATAAAACAGAGTTATTCAAGTGCTTCATTAGTGATTTTAATTGTTACCTAACAAAATAGAATTAGGAAAATACAAATTTTCAATCCTGGCACGCATGTGGCTGTTATTAAAAATTGTAGAATCGAGGGTGGATGTTGGCCATCGTGCAACAATATCCTTATCTGAAATTGCCCATAACATATATATTTAAAGAGAAGTAAGGCTTCAGCTCCCCCGCCCCACCTGTATTTTTATATATGTTGCATCAGCGATCACACAGATAACCCGTGGAATGGCGACAATTCCAAAGAATTTATTTTGAACTCTAATCATTTCAGCAGATGTTTCAAGCATATCCATAAATTGTGCTCTTGTAGAAGCTACTGCCATAGACACTTCCTATAATGCACGAAGCAGTAGATACAGGCATCCCCCAAAATCAGCCACTAGCATGAGGTGACCAGGGAATGCAGAGTCTTAGAGCGCTTAAAAATTGGTTCATAAAAGATAAGCTGTTATTCCTTAAATAGCACAATTTAAGAATTAATTTTGTGTTCGTGCTCATACGTACTTCCCTGTTATCAAGAAATTCCAATTGTTGTTCGAGTAATAGTAAAGTTCTTAAACAACTTAGTTTACTCAAGCGAAACCGTTTGTAAAAGTTAAATTTGTTTATATCATACAAAATGATTCGAATGATATCATAAAACGTGAGTGGCAAATTCAACAATGAAATAAATCGTATGATTAGAAACATACTAAAAATAAATTGTCAAAATTAATTCGTGTGGCCAAGTATTGCACTTTTGTCCACAATTCCTTATGTATAAGCAATGCTTAAGCTATCGTAAACCCTGTGCTCAAATGTAAGAACCCGATTATTTGACTTGAAAACTACTTACAGTTCGGTGCAATAGAAATACATTGTTCTTATTTCTTAAATAATGCTTATTTGTTGCGGTTCAATCCGACATTAATCATGCACAACCTCTGCATGTACTGACCTAATCAGGTTACTTTTTCTTATTTTAAATGTATAGTAAAGAAAATTGTAATTGAATTTTTTTTTGAAGATATGCAGTACAGCATTGCAAAATAATTTTTCTCTCTTTGAAACATTATGCTGTGGAAGCTTTATATACGTTTAGCAGTAACTAGTCACCAATTTGTAAACATTAGCATGCGTACGTATTAAAATTTCAATTTAGTTAATTGCGAGTGAATGCCAAAAAGAAACCCATATTTTTAAAGTTTTACTAACTAAATTAGAATTGTATAACTTGCAATATTTATAAAAAGAGTGACGTTATAAAAAATGCAAATGACTCTTTGATTTCAAAACTACTTTTGAGCAGATACGTCTTCAAATTCACACCGCAGTATGTTAGACTTTGGAATTAATCCAAATCCAAGACTATTTCTTCAGGTTCATCGTAGTAAAACATACAAATTTAAAATCTCAGATTTCTAGGCCCTAGAGTGAACATCACTCAGTACAAATTTGATACAGATTGAAGTATTAATTATACTACTTTAGCTACTGCCATATGGTGAAGTTTCAATTACGCAATGTTTCACACTACCACCGTTTCTTTATAGTAAACTAAAACAAAAACAAATTTATAACTATCAACAAGAGTTAAATGCAACGAAACATCCAACATTTAACATGCTTCTAAGAACTGTCTATCAACACTTTAAGTGACTCATATATTTATGTCACAGTATCATTGAAGACACTAATGGTAAATGCTGACAAATAACAAACACAAAGTCAGAAAACACACCTTGTTCCGATTATAAAAGTTTATCTACATTTGTGCAAGGAAATATTGATAAGATTATATTTTGATAATTCACACAAACCCCTGATCGATGTGTTTAATTCACGAATCTTCTTATAGGGCCTACCGATTTCTGAGTCGGAATTTTAAAAGTATCTTGCCAGAAATGTATTTTTAAAATATTAACCACTTTAGTCCATTGCCATCAAATGATTTAATCATTAATTAACAAAAAAACATTAAAAACAACCAATCCCTGATAATAAAAAGGATCCATATTGTATGACTTTCTGCAGTAAGGCAGACAATAAATCAAAAACAATAATAAACACTTACCTTAAGTGTACTTTCTATAACAGATCCTGTAGAAGAAACAACATTAGATGCTTCATTTTTAACGGCGTTTCCAAGTTCCTCCAAATCTTTCTTGACAAATTCGAGAACCTCGGAGCTCTTAACAATAAAAATATAATAATATGCAAATAAACAACTAAGGTTATTTACCTTCGTTTTTGCAGCACTAAACCATGAACTGAGCCAGTTATTATCCGTGCTGCAAAAAGAACAAATATTAGATAAGGAAACGCACAGAAATTTTACATGTAAATTTAATTATTTATTTAAAATGAGTTCTTTACCTTTCGCCCATTATGGTTGCAAATAATGAACTAGTTTAATATAAAATTACAATTAAAAATGAAGATCTTTGCGATTTATACACTGAAATTTTGACACTTCTGGTTGTTTTGTGTTTACAGAATCTAATGATAGGTTTTATTATTGACAGAACAGCAGAATAACTTGTAGGAATTATGACCATTATGAAAAATGATCATGTCCACCATGTTGCCAAGTATTTAATATATATTAATAGAATCAATGCTGCGTACTGTGAACTATATTATATGTTCCTTATTTCTAATAAGCTAAAGGGTGTTTACTATTGGCGTATAAAGTAATTAAAATTAAATCAAACGAATACTATTCCACAGCAATTTACTCACTACGTACAGTTTGCTAAGTTTATCAATAATGCAAAAATGAATGGGTAAAAGAGATCTCTAAAATTCAACCTAATCATTCTCATGCACTGCACTCACTCAGGAATACGATACAAAAGAATTAGAACAAAACCAAAACATAAAAAAGTTGTCGGCAAAGACGACTTCTTCAGCTAGTTATTGTATAAAACGCACATTTTATGAGTGACAATTTCTCCCAAAAAACTAGATGTGTATTGCACACCTTTGAGTAATTCAATAAAAATTAAAAATTCCAGTAATATTTGTGGGCGTAAAGGCGAACAGATAAAAACGTTTGAATCAACATATTTCTGACTAGACTGATTAAACTTATATTATCCGTCTTGCAATTTCCATTGTTGTAAAAGTTAATTAATGTTAACAAACTCTAAAAGTAGAAAACCTGCCACGTGCTGCATTGACTTTACTTTGCTTACTTATTTTTACTTCGCAGGGCAAGAGTGACGCAATAGTTATTGGTGCACCGGCTAGCTTTCAGTGGTGTGGGATGGATTCCATGCAAGCAAATACACTACCCTTAAGGGTATACAAGTTTTAACGCTTGTACTAAATCTTTACTAGTCTAAATTGGAATGCCTTAAAACTCGTCTTGTCTATTTTTCACCATAGAGCGCCAACCTAAATGAAGAAACACAACTAAATCTACTTAGAAAATGGGTGTTCTTAGTCAAACTCATCTCTCAGTATAAGATATCCCAAGTCGTTCTTTTCAATGTCTGATTCCTGTTCTAGTGTGGCTAGTTCTTGCCCTGCGTATAAATTTCCTATATATTTTTGCCATATAACCACTTTCTATACATTTTCTATGATGATGTCTCCTTCCACGCCCCTTATATTTTTGCAATACGGTTTTATATCCCTAAGATTCCTTCTAATTAGTTTGTATGCTTCGTATAGCTGTCCTATTTCCATCTTAGTTTGTACCTCTTTGCACTTTTAATCAATCCATTGTTCTTTAGCTTTCCTGCATTTGCGAATAATTTTATCTCTGTTTTTCCGCTTTATATGGTCGGTTTTTGTATATCCGTCTTTCTTTTATTAAATTCAGGATATCCTTTGTTATCCATGGTTTCTTATTATCTTTTTGTATATACCCTAGAATGTCTCTGGCCGCCATGTCTAAGCTGGATTTAATGTTGTTCCATTCCGTTTCTAGTTCCTTCGTATCAAAAATTTTAACGATGTCTTTCAGCAATTCATTTGACTTTTTTCGAATCGTTCGTGGATATCTATATCTTTTAGTTTCCTAGGATCAAAGTATTTTTTTTCGTTCATTTTTCAAATTTTCAAATTTAAGCGCGGCCTTCACAATTTATTTACCAATATTTAATTCCTGACGGTACTTTTCATTCCAAGATTTTGAAAAGATTTGATAATGAATTTAAAATTTTCAAAAATTCACCTAGCTTGTGAAGTGATACCTAAACAAGAAAATGACGGAAAAAACAATAATTTTGTTAAGTTCCATCATTGGGCACTAAAGAGTTAAGAAAACCCATAGCCTACCTAGTTGAAAATGAAGAATTGTATGAGAGTTTTTTGCGTTGGTCTCTACTACGGAATCACAACTTGTTGAGAATCAATCTGAGGCGGAGTAAAGTTGTTTGTTCAGTTTTTGACTTGCAGCACATATTTTTTTAAATTGTCATTTTTATTTATATTTTAAGAAAATATATTTTGCTTTAAACAACTGTCTGTTTACTTATATGGCGTAACGTCAAAATATATTAAGAATTTAGCATATGAGCCAATTTTGGGTGATATAGCCTAACAAAACTCGCGCGCGTAATTGGTTTATTGCAGAAACCACTTAAGTAAGTAGGGTGGTTTTGCCTGTTTGCGACCACTTAACAGGATTCTATAATTCAAGGTTGAATATCTCCCTAGACTTTAATGTTTTGCAATGCAAGTTGCTTTTATGGTTTGGGTAATGTATAATTTGTCATTTCCTAATTTTATTATGCGGTTAATGAACTCAATAAATAATGAAAATTTTAAAAACCCAAAAAGCAGCCATCATCCTGGTTTCCGGCCACTTATCCTAGTTGCCACTTGCTAACCGGTTTACTGCCATTATGTTTGTAGTTGGAAAATTAACCTTATTGTCTAAGAAATAAGGTACATTTTTCTTTTAGTAAAATGAGAAATGAAAAAAGATATAAACATACTAATTTTATAATATATTTTACTGATATATTAACACTAATCATGCATAGGAATCAAGAATCAGACACATATTTATTAATAACATTCTTAAGTTAGTTATATCATTATTTGTATTTTTTTATGCGGGTTCTAATCTATAAACATATCATTATCTTACTAGGGGTTACTTAATAGTACATATACAAAAGAATTAATTGCCCTGTGGATTACATAAATTTATTTTAAATAAGGAATTTTTTGGAATAGACGAGATTAAGAAGAAAGTTTCGGGAGAATACCTCAATTTCGTATGAACTCATTGATAAATAAACGTTTATTCCAAGAAGCGGTTCGAGCATTAAAAAATAACCGATAAAAATTGTTTATCTTTCGCATTAGTATGCGACGCCACAATAATCGCGTATATGTGTCAGCGCGCGTCACTCATAACTGGAACGAGATAATAAAACTCAACCGATGTGTTTTAATTCCATCCCCATTTTTAAAAAGATTAATTTAACAAAACCAGAATGAGTGTAATATAAAAAACAGCCTTACTTATGCAAGAAACTTTTAACTTTTAGGATATAACTTTAAAGTTATACCAATTTATTAAATAATTTTATAAATTACTGATGATTAAAAATAGCGAAAACGTTTTAATTTCAACTTATTTGAATTAATTATATTTTTGGCTACTCATATATTTTGTACTCACTTTTATATGTTTCCATGTTAATGGTTCTTTTGTATATGTACTATTAAGTAACCCCTAGTAAGATAATGATATGTTTATAGATTAGAACCCGCATAAAAAAATACAAATAATGATATAACTAACTTAAGAATGTTATTAATAAATATGTGTCTGATTCTTGATTCCTATGCATGATTAGTGTTAATATATCAGTAAAATATATTATAAAATTAGTATGTTTATATCTTTTTTCATTTCTCATTTTACTAAAAGAAAAATGTACCTTATTTCTTAGACAATAAGGTTAATTTTCCAACTACAAACATAATGGCAGTAAACCGGTTAGCAAGTGGCAACTAGGATAAGTGGCCGGAAACCAGGATGATGGCTGCTTTTTGGGTTTTTAAAATTTTCATTATTTATTGAGTTCATTAACCGCATAATAAAATTAGGAAATGACAAATTATACATTACCCAAACCATAAAAGCAACTTGCATTGCAAAACATTAAAGTCTAGGGAGATATTCAACCTTGAATTATAGAATCCTGTTAAGTGGTCGCAAACAGGCAAAACCACCCTACTTACTTAAGTGGTTTCTGCAATAAACCAATTACGCGCGCGAGTTTTGTTAGGCTATATCACCCAAAAATGGGCTCATATGCTAAATTCTTAATATATTTTGACGTTACGCCATATAAGTAAACAGACAGTTGTTTAAAGCAAAATATATTTTTCTTAAAATATAAATAAAAAATGACAATTTAAAAAAATATGTGCTGCAAGTCAAAAACTGAACAAACAACTTTACTCCGCCTCAGATTGATTCTCAACAAGTTGTGATTCCGTAGTAGAGACCAACGCAAAAAACTCTCATACAATTCTTCATTTTCAACTAGGTAGGCTATGGGTTTTCTTAACTCTTTAGTGCCCAATGATGGAACTTAACAAAATTATTGTTTTTTCCGTCATTTTCTTGTTTAGGTATCACTTCACAAGCTAGGTGAATTTTTGAAAATTTTAAATTCATTATCAAATCTTTTCAAAATCTTGGAATGAAAAGTACCGTCAGGAATTAAATATTGGTAAATAAATTGTGAAGGCCGCGCTTAAATTTGAAAATTTGAAAAATGAACGAAAAAAAATACTTTGATCCTAGGAAACTAAAAGATATAGATATCCACGAACGATTCGAAAAAAGTCAAATGAATTGCTGAAAGACATCGTTAAAATTTTTGATACGAAGGAACTAGAAACGGAATGGAACAACATTAAATCCAGCTTAGACATGGCGGCCAGAGACATTCTAGGGTATATACAAAAAGATAATAAGAAACCATGGATAACAAAGGATATCCTGAATTTAATAAAAGAAAGACGGATATACAAAAACCGACCATATAAAGCGGAAAAACAGAGATAAAATTATTCGCAAATGCAGGAAAGCTAAAGAACAATGGATTGATTAAAAGTGCAAAGAGGTACAAACTAAGATGGAAATAGGACAGCTATACGAAGCATACAAACTAATTAGAAGGAATCTTAGGGATATAAAACCGTATTGCAAAAATATAAGGGGCGTGGAAGGAGACATCATCATAGAAAATGTATAGAAAGTGGTTATATGGCAAAAATATATAGGAAATTTATACGCAGGGCAAGAACTAGCCACACTAGAACAGGAATCAGACATTGAAAAGAACGACTTGGGATATCCTATACTGAGAGATGAGTTTGACTAAGAACACCCATTTTCTAAGTAGATTTAGTTGTGTTTCTTCATTTAGGTTGGCGCTCTATGGTGAAAAATAGACAAGACGAGTTTTAAGGCATTCCAATTTAGACTAGTAAAGATTTAGTACAAGCGTTAAAACTTGTATACCCTTAAGGGTAGTGTATTTGCTTGCATGGAATCCATCCCACACCACTGAAAGCTAGCCGGTGCACCAATAACTATTGCGTCACTCTTGCCCCTGCGAAGTAAAAATAAGTAAGCAAAGTAAAGTCAATGCAGCACGTGGCAGGTTTTTCTACTTTTTAGAGTTTGTTAACATTAATTAACTTTTACAACAATGGAAATTGCAAGACGGATAATATAAGTTTAATCAGTCTAGTCAGAAATATGTTGATTCAAACGTTTTTATCTGTTCGCCTTTACGCCCACAAATATTACTGGAATTTTTAATTTTTATTGAATTACTCAAAGGTGTGCAATACACATCTAGTTTTTTGGGAGAAATTGTCACTCATAAAATGTGCGTTTTATACAATAACTAGCTGAAGAAGTCGTCTTTGCCGACAACTTTTTTATGTTTTGGTTTTTGTTCTAATTCTTTTTGTATCGTATTCCTGAGTGAGTGCAGTGCGCATGAGAATGATTAGGTTGAATTTTAGAGATCTCTTTTTACCCATTCATTTTTTGCATTATTGATAAACTTAGCAAAACTGTACGTAGTGAGTAAATTGCTGTGAATAGTATTCGTTTGATTTAATTTTAATTACTTTATACGCCAATAGTAAACACCCTTTAGCTTATTAGAAATAAGGAACATATAATATAGTTCACAGTACGCAGCATTGATTCTATTAATATATATTAAATACTTGGCAACATGGTGGACATGATCATTTTTCATAATGGTCATAATTCCTACAAGTTATTCTGCTGTTCTGTCAATAATAAAACCTATCATTAGATTCTGTAAACACAAAACAACCAGAAGTGTCAAAATTTCAGTGTATAAATCGCAAAGATCTTCATTTTTAATTGTAATTTTATATTAAACTAGTTCATTATTTGCAACCATAATGGGCGAAAGGTAAAGAACTCATTTTAAATAAATAATTAAATTTACATGTAAAATTTCTGTGCGTTTCCTTATCTAATATTTGTACACATGTAAAATTGCCTTTTACGTTACTGCATTTTATATTAAATAAGACGTAACCATATATGTTCTTGCTTTAAAATATTGTCTTAAGTTGTTATCGGAGATATTGTACTAAGATGAAAAATATTAATATAATCTATTTAATTAATATATACCAACTGTATTAATGATGTCAAAAAGGGGCTTCCATCTTCTTAGGCCTGTAGGGATTAACTGAACTGCTCTGAGCGAAGCTTATAGAAATTCATGCTCACGCCACCGCTGTTAGGCTCGACCTCCAGACATTGTAGAACAGCTTGCCCGTTCGAACGCTGATAATGAAGTGAACAAATTGACAACTCGAAAGAGCTTGGTAATTAACTTTAGAGCATAAACGTAAAAGAATCTATGTGTTGTTATCAATTTTATGTATTAATTTCTATTGGACGGTAATTCACAAATTAAATATTTTAAGTTATAGCTGTTTTATTTTTATTTTAAAAAACGAAGTGTAACTAGAAAAAAATACGTTACAATATATTGGGACAACTTGAACAATTTACTTGATATATGATGTTGCTTTCTTACATTTAAGGGTGCTTCTTACATAACCGTCGACGCGGTATATGCGACGCAACGTCACTCAATATGCAAATTATTACACGTAATGACGAAATATTCCAAGTTCATAAAATAGTTTATAAGAACGGAATACTCACATGAATAGGTCCAGCTTCCTACAGAATCATTTCCGTCAGGGTTGCTCGTGGCTTCCTTCAGGATAAATTACAGATGGTTCGCGTGGCGTCCTTCGGGATTGCTCCAGCTAGCGACTGCGGGCGTGGACTGCGGTTCGGCCAGGTTATATCCAAATTATCTTCGACCTATGTAGCGGAACGATTAGGAACAGGTTTATAGGGACGACAAACAAAGATAACAGAGAAAAGGGATCTACATAAAAAAAGATAAGATACGATACGATACCAACAACCCAACCACTCTTCTCGAAGTTCACAAGAAAAAAGCCACGTTTTCGCGTCTCTCGGAAACTTCCCACTTTTTTCCGCTACTCGCGTCGGCGCGAACTGGCGCAAGCGCTTCTGACGTAACGAAAGTACGCGCACCAAGTCCTTCAAGTTTATGGCGCGAAATTCCCGCACATCAAAACTAAACTAACGAAAAAGTCTAGTGCCAAATTTTGGCACGTAACAGCTTTGATCTAAAGGAATGGTTTTGTCTTTAATTCTAAAAAAAAGATTATTTATTGTTAGTTCAGGTTTTTTGCAAGTTTTATATTAAAAGTTCTAAAAATATTATCTAATTGAAAAGTTAACTTATCAAAATATAAAAATACCTTGTAATGAGAAGTTGTATTAGCTGTAGTATCAGTAGAATTTGTATAGTTTATTCTAGTATTGTGGTTAAATATTAGTTTGTTTAAATTTTTTGTATAGAGGAGAATGGCTTTTTTTTTTTATTCTACTTTTCAGTCCTGAAATATTATTAAGTTTCCTAATTAATGGATGATATGAATAATAAAAAAATAACCACGCTACTAGAAAAACTCCGGGAGGGGACTACTTCGGAGGATGCGATCGGAAAGTTAAAAATAAGAGTCGGGAACATTCTGCGAGTCGGAGCGTGGAATGTTAGAAGCAAGTAGGTAAGCTAGAGAACCTAAAAATCGAAATGAATAGGTTATCACTAGACATAGTAGGGATCAGCAAAGTTCGGTGGCCAGAGGCGGGGGATTTTTGGAGTGGAGACTTCAGGGTAATTCATACAGGAGCAGAGGACGGAATTTGGGTGTGGGAATAGTTATGCGGAAAAAGATAGGATACTGTGTAGAAAATTACTTACAAAAGAACGAAAGAGTACTCATGGTTAGATTAGAATCTAAACCGATAAACACAGTAATAATACAAGTATACATGCCCACCTCTAGCTACAGTGACGAAGAGGTAGAAGCCATCTACAAAGATATCGAAGACATATTAAGATACGTAAAAGGACATGAAAATTTAATAATTACGGGGGATTTTAATGCTGTGGTAGGTGAGGATAGGGAAGGAGCGGTAGTAGGTTTATTTGGTTTAGGCACGAGAAACGACAGGGGAAATAGGCTGGTAGAATTTTGCGGCAATAACAATTTAATCATCACAAACACATTATTTCAACATCATGCTAGAAGACGATATACGTGGAAGATGATGCCAGGAGATATAGGACGATATCAAATAGATTACATTCTTGTTAGACAACGGTTTAGGAATCAAGTAAAAGACAGTAGAAGCTACCCAGAAGCAGATATAGATACTGACCACAACATCGTAATTATGAAGGCCGCACTTAAATTTAAAAATCTGAAAAGAGGAACGGAAAAGGCAATTGGACTTAGAGAAACTAAAAGATAAAGATATTCAAGTAAGATTCGAAAAAAGTCAAATGAATTGCTGAATGATATCGGGAAAATATCTGAAACTAAGGAAGTAGAAACAGAATAGAATAACATTAAATCCAGCCTAGACATGGCGGCCAGAGATATTTTGGGGTATACACAAAAAGAAAATAAGAAACCATGGATAACAAAGGATATCGTGAATTTAATAGAAGAAAGACGAAAATACAAAATAAATCAGACGAAACAGGAAAACAGAGATACAAAGCCATAAAATGGGAAATTATTCGAAAATGCAGGAAAGCTAAAGAACAATGGATTGATGAAAAGTGCAAAGAAGTACAAACTAAGATGGAAATAGGAAAGACAGACGAAGCATACAAATTAATTAGAATGAATTTTAGGGATATAAAACCATATAGCAAAAATATAAGGGACGCACAAGGAAACGTCATTATAGAAAACGTAGAGAAAGTGAGTAGATGGCAAGAATATATAGGAATTTATATGCAGGAGAGGAACTAACTGCATTAGAACAGGAATCAGACATTGAAAATGATGACTTGGGATATCCTATACTTCGAGACGAGTTTGAATTAGCATTAAAGAGTCTGAAAAATGGTAAGGCGCCGGGTACAGATAAGGTGTAAGCAGAAACTCTAAAAGCCGCTGGACAAGCAGTAACAGAACGTCTCTTCCAACTTGTAAGCTATATGTATGAGACAGGCGAGATACCCAAAGATTTCAAACGTAGCATCATAGTAACTATACCAAAAAAGAAAGACGCGGATATATGTGAAAATTTTCGAACAATAAGTTTGACAGCACATGTGTCAAAAATATTAACTAGAATTGTGCAAAGACGAATGGAAAAACGAGCTGAAGAAATACTAGGAGAAGACCAATTTTGGTTTAGGCGTAACAGGGGAACACGGGAGGCTATTTTAGCTCTGAGAGTGATAATGGAGAAAACAATAGAAAAGGGGAAAGCATGTATATAGGGTTTGTAGATCTGGAAAAAGCATTCGACAATGTAAATTGGAAAAAATGTTTGAAATGCTCAAAAGATTGGAATGAGTTATAGGATAGACGAATAGTACATAGCTTATACAAAGAGCAAACAGCAGTAATAGAATTAGAGCAGGAACGTAGAGAAGTAAACATTAGGAAAGGGGTGAGACAGGGATGTGCCCTATCCCCATTGATTTTAACTTGAACATAGAAGAGGCAATGAATACTGTCAAATGCAGGAAGACATTTGGAATTACAATGCAGGGACAAAAAATTGATATGCTTAGATTTGCAGATGATATAGCGGTATTAGCGTCTAGCAAGGAAGAGTTAGAAGCTGCTCTTAATGAAATGGAAACGGTTCTAACAGATAGATACGGTATGAAAATTAACAAAACTAAAACTAAAGTTCTAGTTTGCAATGGTGGGGAAAATAAATCAAAAACAAGAATACAAGTATGTAACACGAACTTACAAGAGGTTAAGGATTTCTGCTACCTAGGAAGCCAAATAACGCAAGATGGAAAAGCACAAAAGATATAAAACAAAGATTAGCACAAGGTCGTGCTACATTTAACAAGAAAAGCAACTACTGTGCTCAAAGACCACAAACATAGAAACAAGGAAAAGATTGCTTAAAACATATGTGTGGAGCACAGCACTGTACGGCTGTGAAGCCTGGACAGTAGGAGAAGCGGACAAGAAAAGGTTGAAGCCTTTGAAATGTGGTGCTACACACGTATGATGAAGATATCATGGACAGATAAAGTTAAAAACGAAGAGGTACTAAAAATGGTAGGGAAGAAAGAAATATGTGGAAAACGGTAAAAATAGGAGAGATAGAATGATAGGCTACATACTACGGCATGAGGGAGTAGTGCGGAATATTTTAGAAGCAGAGATAGGAAAAAAGAGAAGAAGAGGCAGACCTAGATTAGACTACTGCACACAGATAGTAAAAGATGTAGGCTGTAGAGGTTTCATGGAGATGTGTAGGCTAGCCCAGAATAGAAATCAATGGAGGTACGTATCCAACCAATCCCAAGATGGATAAACTAATGACGAAAAGATAACTGTGCTTAAACATGATGATTATTATAAGTAACTACAAGAATTGGTTGGGCAATATTCTCGAATAATGTTAAGTGTGTGAAAGTGTTTACTGGAAAGCCATTATTTCGGCAAATGTCTAAGTGTTGGGGGATCTTGGTAGCCACAGGTTGCTTAACCTCCTTCACTGAATCTCGGTAAAATAGGGTATAAAATTAGAAAACAATAGAAAGGGAATGAGCTGAATACACATACTCCTGAAAAGAAGAAAAGAAGAAAAAGAAGAAAACCACCAAAAACGCAAAATCAAAGTAGCTGCTTATATAACCCTACATAAAAATAACTGAGTTGCAAACGAATCCGTGACTTTCAGTAAACAATGGATTCCATTACTAAAAGAAATAGTAAAAGAAATAACAAAAGAAATAACAAATGAAAATCAAATGCCCACAATATCTAAGTAGCACTGCAAGTTTTTCCTGGGTTTTCCTTGCAATATTAACATGAAATACAGCCTACATACATGATTTCTATTTATACATAAAATAACTAATTACATAAAAATAAGAATATTAACAATCCTTGTAAAACAGCATTGGTATCTGACAAGTATAAATCCACAATAAGGTTATCTCAAAACCATATACAATCTCCGTTGAACAGTATTGGTATCTGACAAGTGTAAACCTGCCATAGAGTCGCCTCAGAACCATGTTAAAATCTACCAAAGAGGTAACTTAAATCATAATGAATTTTCCCCCTCAAAATAAATATAAAAAAACGACTACTTAAGCCTTTCAATAATGCAATCGCACACTTCTTTAATAACCATCCTCTCAATTGTATAAATAGAACCATGTTAAAAAATGTTTTCCAATTCCAAGTTATTGAATTTATATAAAATTCACCAATAAAAATTGATCAGCTGATTTCACGTTAAGCGTATTGGCTACCTAAAGAAAGCCGATCCCAGGTCGCAACACAAATTGAAGGCAATCATTCTGTTAAACTTTAAAAATTTTTGCTTAGTATACTCAAACCAAATATTTCAAACATCAATAAATCAACGTCACCTTCAATTTATGTCATAAATGTCAAACTTGAAGTTTTTATTATTATTTTGACAACGATCCTAGGTCATGGATCGAAACGTAAATAAAGTTGATTTTAAAAACTATGAGTGGTTTCATTCCCAAAGAAGATTAACCTGAATACACATGCTGTGTGAGAATTTCAGGGAACTATGTAGGCTAGCTCAGAATATAAATAAGTGCAGGTACGTGTTCAACCAGTTTTGAGATGGAAAACCTAATGGCTGCGAAATACCAGCAACTAATGTTGACTGTGCGAAAAGATAAATTGGAAAATATATTAAATCGCCAAATGGTTAAGTGTTGGGAGAACTTGGCAGCCACAGACTGCTTACCTCCTTCACAACCATTGAAGGTCGGAGAAATAGGGCATATAACTGTAAAACAATAGAAAGTGATCGAACTGCATCTAACAAGAAAGAACATCGCCTGTGAGGAAAGACAACAAACAGAATAAGAAGAAAATGTTCAAAGCATATGTGTCGAGCACAGCACAGTATGCCTATGAAATACGGAAGTCTGAAACGCAGACAGAAAACGGTAGCAGCCTTTTGAAATGATGTGCTTCAGATGTATGAGGACGATAGCATGGACAGACAAAGATAATAACAAATAAGTTACAGAAATAGTAGGGGAACAAGGATATCTGGGGAAAAGAGAAATAGTAGGGCGGAATACGTTCTAAGGCATTTTGGGGAATAGTATGTGATATATTACAAGCAGAGATAGGAAAAAGAGGTAGATGGTGACCTAGATCAGACAGTTATAGATGCAAACTGTGCATATTTCGGGAAATCTGTAGGTTAGTTCAGAATAGGGAACAATGATGGTACGCGTCTAACCAGTTCTAGGACTGAAGACCTAATGATGATGAATATTATTTTGCTTACAAACATACACAAAAAGTTATAGAGATACTACACGAATTGATAAAAATATTGGAGTTGCAGACAAATTCATTACATTAATGCTTTTAATTTATACACATAAAGATACATTTTCCAAACAAAATAAAATTTTATATAAACAACTATTTACAAAATGAAACATAAAGACGGTATACATCATAACCAAATATATTGTTTACTCCTATTGATAATATAATTATTATTATTTTTATTTTAAATTTAATTATACCATACCCCAATAGACTGAACAGTATTATTAATCCTCCAATTATATCTAATCTCATTTTAGTAAGTATTGTTATATAGAATTTTTTGGTATTAATTCAACCCTGTTCTCATAACTAACTCATATGTATTTACTTTTAGTTCTCTTGATAATGTAAAAATAAATTTCCGAAACCTTGAGTTTATAAAACAGAACTCTTCAATTCTGCTGACCTAAAAGTTTTTGTTTCAGATCGTGGTATAAAGTCGCTCATAAATTAAACACAAACAGCTAGATGTGTATCATTTGTATTGAACCGTACGTTTTGGTGATAATTTACACCTTAATCATCGATCTATATGAAAAGTATGAAAATAGGCATTTCATATAACAGGATAATACATATATGTTTGACTTACTTATTACTTGATAAAATTATTTAATGTATTCAATCATAATAAGAGTATCTATCAGAAGCATGTAACATTATTTAATAAAATATAGTGCCAACCGACTAAAAATTAAAATAAAATCAATTTATAAGCAATATTTTGGTCTAAATAATTTTTTAATTTTGAATGAAATGTCAGTTCACTTATTTGACAAAAATTTAATATTAAGGATGACATTGATCAATTAATTATGACATTATTTGTTGCTATTTTTAGTTAAATAGTAGTATGTGATGTATTTGTAAAAAGAATATATTTGTATGGTGGGTTGCATAAAAATAGCTAAATTGTAGAAACGTATTTTTATAGGTGTAGTAAACAAGTTGGTTTTTGACTTAAATTAAACAGAATTCTGTGTGTAAGCAAGATTAAAAGTGTACAGGCATAAGTAAACTGAATGTAAATTATTGATGTCTGCTTTGTGATTAATTGAATTTTGTTTTTGATTAAAAGGAAATGATTCTAAGAAAAGAGCCTTTTTGTAATTGCTTTCTATATCTAAAATTTTTACGTTATCATAATTGACTTTGTGCGTGTGTATTGTGTAAATGTATAAAGAGAACACAAGGGGTTTTTCTTAATTTTGCATCATTTTTATACTGCATGATGCGATTTCGAGCCACCGTTTGGTTTGGCCTACGTAACAAGCTTTGCATTCACATCAAACCTTGTAAACTAAATTGCTACACACAGCTTTATTTGTTTATTTTTTAATTTACTAAACAAGTTTCCAGTGGACAACATTTGAATTTATTATAGTTACAAGAGGCTGTTTTAGTAATTTTTTTTAGTGGTAAGAGATTAGTGATAAATAAACTTTTTTTTGTAAATGACAGCAGTAGGTTTATTTTGAGGCGGAAATATGATTGTGTTGGTATGTAGTAGTTTTTATTAAAGTAGTTTAAGGTAGCCGTTGTTGATTAAGATTGATATCATAGCATGAAACAAAAAAATGAACGCCATATTAGGACTGAAACATCGTAAAGTCTCTATCTTTGAAGCCAAATTTAAAAACGGCATTTTTAGCCATGCCCCAAATGTATGCGTCTGGAGGTGTGAGGTCTGGAGAATGTGAAGGATAAGGGAAGTCAGTAAATCGTGATATGAATTTGCTTGGAAAATGTTCTTGAAGAAATTGACGAATTGCGGCAGCAGTATGGCAAGTTGCTCCGTCCTGCTGAAAAAATTGGTTTCGAAATGCCAAGTTACGTGCACGACAGAATTGACGTAGATCAGGGATAAATCGTGTTAAAATTTGTCTGTACCTCTGTTGATTAAGTGTGACTTGCCTACCATTCTCTTCGATAAAGTACGGACCAATGATTCCGTGTCCGGAAACAGCACACTAGACACTCACTTTTCACTATGTAAAGGAACCTCTTGAACCTCATCGGGTCTGGCAAAGCCCAGAAATCGATTTGTGCGACGATTCACATAGCCTGACAAGTGAAAATGTGCTTCGTCTGAAAACCAAACATTTTTCAAAAATTTAGGATTTTCATACTGTAACGCGAGAATTTTGGCGCAATATTCCACTCTACTGCGATAATCCCGAGGATGTAGTTGTTGATGTACCTGAATCACATACGAAAATGTACCCAGCTCCTTCAGGATTCTTTGAAAGGAAGTTCTTTTAAATCAAGTTGTAACGCTGTCCTTGCCTGGCTGACTTTCGGATTTTCTAAGATTTGCTCAAAAACACGTTCATGGTTATTGTTGTTGTTAACTGTCCTGGGACGCCCCGAGTTTCCTTTTCGTTGGCACAATACACTACCTGTATTTCTAAACTTTTCAATAACCTTCAAAATTACAGCATTACTTGGAGAACGTTTATTAAACCTTTGTGTGAATTGATCAGACAAGTATAGCAAACTTGCACCATTACGTCGGCCGATTCCGTATGAACGAAAATAATGCTCTACCAGAAACACTTTCTCCTCTGTACTTAACACCATTTTTAACAATTAGGCCCTACTAATTACTTGTTTGAGGTTTACTTGACAGGTCTATACTAGCTAACTTGAGTGTGACAGCGCACGCATAAAAACACCGCCAACTTAGTTTCAGTACTGTTTATTTCGGGCAATACTGTATTATCCTGTTATATGAAATGCCTATTTTCATACTTTTCATATAGATCGATGATTAAGGTGTAAATTATCACCAAAACGTACGGTTCAATACAAATGATACACATCTAGCTGTTTGTGTTTAATTTATGAGCGACTTTATACCACGATCTGAAACAAAAACTTTTAGGTCAGCAGAATTGAAGAGTTCTGTTTTATAAACTCAAGGTTTCGGAAATTTATTTTTACATTATCAAGAGAACTAAAAGTAAATACATATGAGTTAGTTATGAGAACAGGGTTGAATTAATACCAAAAAATTCTATATAACAATACTTACTAAAATGAGATTAGATATAATTGGAGGATTAATAATACTGTTCAGTCTATTGGGGTATGGTATAATTAAATTTAAAAATAAAAATAATAATAATTATATTATCAATAGGAGTAAACAATATATTTGGTTATGATGTATACCGTCTTTATGTTTCATTTTTGTAAATAGTTGTTTATATAAAAATTTTATTTTGTTTGGAAAATGTATCTTTATGTGTATAAATTAAAAGCATTAATGTAATGAATTTGTCTGCAACTCCAATATTTTTATCAATTCGTGTAGTATCTCTATAACTTTTTTGTGTATGTTTGTAAGCAAAATAATATTCATCATCATTAGGTCTTCAGTCCTAGAACTGGTTAGACGCGTACCATCATTGTTCCCTATTCTGAACTAACCTACAGATTTCCCCGAAATATGCACAGTTTGCATCTATAACTGTCTGATCTAGGTCACCATCTACCTCTTTTTTCCTATCTCTGCTTGTAATATATCACATACTATTCCCCAAAAATGCCTTAGAACGTATTCCGCCCTACTATTTCTCTTTTTCCCCAGATATCCTTGTTCCCCTACTATTTCTGTAACTTATTTGTTATTATCTTTGTCTGTCCATGCTATCGTCCTCATACATCTGAAGCACATCATTTCAAAAGGCTGCTACCGTTTTTCTGTCTGCGTTTCAGACTTCCCGTATTTCATAGGCATACTGTGCTGTGCTCGACACATATGCTTTGAACATTTTTCTTCTTATTCTGTTTGTTGTCTTTCCTCACAGGCGATGTTCTTTCTTGTTAGATGCAGTTCGATCACTTTCTATTGTTTTACAGTTATATGCCCTATTTCTCCGACCTTCAATGGTTGTGAAGGGAGGTAAGCAGTCTGTGGCTGCCAAGTTCTCCCAACACTTAACCATTTGGCGATTTAATATATTTTCCAATTTATCTTTTCGCACAGTCAACATTAGTTGCTGGTATTTCGCAGCCATTAGGTTTTCCATCTCAAAACTGGTTGAACACGTACCTGCACTTATTTATATTCTGAGCTAGCCTACATAGTTCCCTGAAATTCTCACACAGCATGTGTATTCAGGTTAATCTTCTTTGGGAATGAAACCACTCATAGTTTTTAAAATCAACTTTATTTACGTTTCGATCCATGACCTAGGATCGTTGTCAAAATAATAATAAAAACTTCAAGTTTGACATTTATGACATAAATTGAAGGTGACGTTGATTTATTGATGTTTGAAATATTTGGTTTGAGTATACTAAGCAAAAATTTTAAAGTTTAACAGAATGATTGCCTTCAATTTGTGTTGCGACCTGGGATCGGCTTTCTTTAGGTAGCCAATACGCTTAACGTGAAATCAGCTGATCAATTTTTATTGGTGAATTTTATATAAATTCAATAACTTGGAATTGGAAAACATTTTTAACATGGTTCTATTTATACAATTGAGAGGATGGTTATTAAAGAAGTGTGCGATTGCATTATTGAAAGGCTTAAGTAGTCGTTTTTATATTTATTTTGAGGGGAAAATTCATTATGATTTAAGTTATCTCTTTGGTAGATTTTAACATGGTTCTGAGGCGACTCTATGGCAGGTTTACACTTGTCAGATACCAATACTGTTCAACGGAGATTGTATATGGTTTTGAGATAACCTTATTGTGGATTTATACTTGTCAGATACCAATGCTGTTTTACAAGGATTGTTAATATTCTTATTTTATGTAATTAGTTATTTTATGTATAAATAGAAATCATGTATGTAGGCTGTATTTCATGTTAATATTGCAAGGAAAACCCAGGAAAACTTGCAGTGCTACTTAGATATTGTGGGCATTTGATTTTCATTTGTTATTTCTTTTGTTATTTCTTTTACTATTTCTTTTAGTAATGGAATCCATTGTTTACTGAAAGTCACGGATTCGTTTGCAACTCAGTTATTTTTATGTAGGGTTATATAAGCAGCTACTTTGATTTTGCGTTTTTGGTGGTTTTCTTCTTTTTCTTCTTTTCTTCTTTTCAGGGAGTATGTGTATTCAGCTCATTCCCTTTCTATTGTTTTCTAATTTTATACCCTATTTTACCGAGATTCAGTGAAGGAGGTTAAGCAACCTGTGGCTACCAAGATCCCCCAACACTTAGACATTTGCCGAAATAATGGCTTTCCAGTAAACACTTTCACACACTTAACATTATTCGAGAATATTGCCCAACCAATTCTTGTAGTTACTTATAATAATCATCATGTTTAAGCACAGTTATCTTTTCGTCATTAGTTTATCCATCTTGGGATTGGTTGGATACGTACCTCCATTGATTTCTATTCTGGGCTAGCCTACACATCTCCATGAAACCTCTACAGCCTACATCTTTTACTATCTGTGTGCAGTAGTCTAATCTAGGTCTGCCTCTTCTTCTCTTTTTTCCTATCTCTGCTTCTAAAATATTCCGCACTACTCCCTCATGCCGTAGTATGTAGCCTATCATTCTATCTCTCCTATTTTTTACCGTTTTCCACATATTTCTTTCTTCCCCTACCATTTTTAGTACCTCTTCGTTTTTAACTTTATCTGTCCATGATATCTTCATCATACGTGTGTAGCACCACATTTCAAAGGCTTCAACCTTTTTCTTGTCCGCTTCTCCTACTGTCCAGGCTTCACAGCCGTACAGTGCTGTGCTCCACACATATGTTTTAAGCAATCTTTTCCTTGTTTCTATGTTTGTGGTCTTTGAGCACAGTAGTTGCTTTTTCTTGTTAAATGTAGCACGATCTTGTGCTAATCTTTGTTTTATATCTTTTGTGCTTTTTCCATCTTGCGTTATTTGGCTTCCTAGGTAGCAGAAATCCTTAACCTCTTGTAAGTTCGTGTTACATACTTGTATTCTTGTTTTTGATTTATTTTCCCACCATTGCAAACTAGAACTTTAGTTTTAGTTTTGTTAATTTTCATACCGTATCTCTCTGTTAGAACCGTTTCCATTTCATTAAGAGCAGCTTCTAACTCTTCCTTGCTAGACGCTAATACCGCTATATCATCTGCAAATCTAAGCATATCAATTTTTTGTCCCTGCATTGTAATTCCAAATGTCTTCCTGCATTTGACAGTATTCATTGCCTCTTCTATGTTCAAGTTAAAAATCAATGGGGATAGGGCACATCCCTGTCTCACCCCTTTCCTAATGTTTACTTCTCTACGTTCCTGCTCTAATTCTATTACTGCTGTTTGCTCTTTGTATAAGCTATGTACTATTCGTCTATCCCTATAACTCATTCCAATCTTTTTGAGCATTTCAAACATTTTTTCCAATTTACATTGTCGAATGCTTTTTCCAGATCTACAAACCCTATATACATGCTTTCCCCTTTTTCTATTGTTTTCTCCATTATCACTCTCAGAGCTAAAATAGCCTCCCGTGTTCCCCTGTTTCGCCTAAACCCAAATTGGTCTTCTCCTAGTATTTCTTCAGCTCGTTTTTCCATTCGTCTTTGCACAATTCTAGTTAATATTTTTGACACATGTGCTGTCAAACTTATTGTTCGAAAATTTTCACATCTATCCGCGTCTTTCTTTTTTGGTATAGTTACTATGATGCTACGTTTGAAATCTTTGGGTATCTCGCCTGTCTCATACATATAGCTTACAAGTTGGAAGAGACGTTCTGTTACTGCTTGTCCAGCGGCTTTTAGAGTTTCTGCTTACACCTTATCTGTACCCGGCGCCTTACCATTTTTCAGACTCTTTAATGCTAATTCAAACTCGTCTCGAAGTATAGGATATCCCAAGTCATCATTTTCAATGTCTGATTCCTGTTCTAATGCAGTTAGTTCCTCTCCTGCATATAAATTCCTATATATTCTTGCCATCTACTCACTTTCTCTACGTTTTCTATAATGACGTTTCCTTGTGCGTCCCTTATATTTTTGCTATATGGTTTTATATCCCTAAAATTCATTCTAATTAATTTGTATGCTTCGTCTGTCTTTCCTATTTCCATCTTAGTTTGTACTTCTTTGCACTTTTCATCAATCCATTGTTCTTTAGCTTTCCTGCATTTTCGAATAATTTCCCATTTTATGGCTTTGTATCTCTGTTTTCCTGTTTCGTCTGATTTATTTTTGTATTTTCGTCTTTCTTCTATTAAATTCACGATATCCTTTGTTATCCATGGTTTCTTATTTTCTTTTTGTGTATACCCCAAAATATCTCTGGCCGCCATGTCTAGGCTGGATTTAATGTTATTCTATTCTGTTTCTACTTCCTTAGTTTCAGATATTTTCCCGATATCATTCAGCAATTCATTTGACTTTTTTTCGAATCTTACTTGAATATCTTTATCTTTTAGTTTCTCTAAGTCCAATTGCCTTTTTCCGTTCCTCTTTTTCAGATTTTTAAATTTAAGTGCGGCCTTCATAATTACGATGTTGTGGTCAGTATCTATATCTGCTTCTGGGTAGCTTCTACTGTCTTTTACTTGATTCCTAAACCGTTGTCTAACAAGAATGTAATCTATTTGATATCGTCCTATATCTCCTGGCATCATCTTCCACGTATATCGTCTTCTAGCATGATGTTGAAATAATGTGTTTGTGATGATTAAATTGTTATTGCCGCAAAATTCTACCAGCCTATTTCCCTGTCGTTTCTCGTGCCTAAACCAAATAAACCTACTACCGCTCCTTCCCTATCCTCACCTACCACAGCATTAAAATCCCCGTAATTATTAAATTTTCATGTCCTTTACGTATCTTAATATGTCTTCGATATCTTTGTAGATGGCTTCTACCTCTTCGTCACTGTAGCTAGAGGTGGGCATGTATACTTGTATTATTACTGTGTTTATCGGTTTAGATTCTAATCTAACCATGAGTACTCTTTCGTTCTTTTGTAAGTAATTTTCTACACAGTATCCTATCTTTTCCGCATAACTATTCCCACACCCAAATTCCGTCCTCTGCTCCTGTATGAATTACCCTGAAGTCTCCACTCCAAAAATCCCCCGCCTCTGGCCACCGAACTTTGCTGATCCCTACTATGTCTAGTGATAACCTATTCATTTCGATTTTTAGGTTCTCTAGCTTACCTACTTGCTTCTAACATTCCACGCTCCGACTCGCAGAATGTTCCCGACTCTTATTTTTAACTTTCCGATCGCATCCTCCGAAGTAGTCCCCTCCCGGAGTTTTTCTAGTAGCGTGGTTATTTATTATTATTCATATCATCCATTAATTATGAAACTTAATATTATTTCAGAACTGAAAAGTAGAATAAAAAACATAAGCCATTCTCCTCTATACAAAAAAATTTAAACAAACTGATATTTAACCACAATACTAGAATAAACTATACAAATTCTACTGATACTACAGCTAATACAACTTCTCATTACAAGGTATTTTTATATTTTGATAAGTTAACTTTTCAATTAGATAATATTTTTAGAACTTTTAATATAAAACTTGCAAAAAACCTGAACTAACAATAAATAATCTTTTTTCTAGAATTAAAGATAAAACCATTTCTTTAGATCAAAGCTGTTACGTGCCAAAATTTGGCACTAGACTTTTTCGTTAGTTTAGTTTTGATGTGCGGGAATTTCGCGCCATAAATTTGAAGGACTTGGTGCGCGTACTTTCGTTACGTCAGAAGCGCTTGCGCCAGTTCGCGCCGACGCGAGTGGCGGAAAAAAGTGGGGAGTTTCCGAGAGACGCGGAAACGTGGCTTTTTTCCTTTGAACTTCGAGAAGAGTGGTTGGGTTTTTGGTATCGTATCGTATCTTATCTTTTTTTATGTAGATCCCTTTTCTCTGTTATCTTTGTTTATCGTCCTTATAAACCTGTTCCTTATCGTTCCGCTACATAGGTAGAAGATAATTTGGATATAACCTGGCCGAACCGCAGTCCACGCCCGCAGTCGCTAGCTGGAGCAATCCCGAAGGACGCCACGCGAACCATCTGTAATTTATTCTGAAGAAAGCCACGAGCAACCCTGACGGAAATGATTCTGTAGGAAGCTGGACCTATTTATGTGAGTATTTCGTTCTTATAAACTATTTTATGAATTTGGAATATTTCGTCATTACGTGTAATAATTTGCATATTGAGTGACGTTGCGTCGCATATACCGCGTCGACGGTTATGTAAGAAGCACCCTTAAATGTAAGAAAGCAACATCATATATCAAGTAAATTGTTCAAGTTGTCCCAATATATTGTAACGTATTTTTTCTAGTTACACTTCGTTTTTAAAATAAAAATAAAACAGCTATAACTTAAAATATTTAATTTGTGAATTACCGTCCAATAGAAATTAATACATAAAATTGATAACAACACATAGATTCTTTTACGTTTATGCTCTAAAGTTAATTACCAAGCTCTTTCGAGTTGTCAATTTGTTCACTTCATTATCAGCGTTCGAACGGGCAAGCTGTTCTACAATGTCTGGAGGTCGAGCCTAACAGCGGTGGCGTGAGCATGAATTTCTATAAGCTTCGCTCAGAGCAGTTCAGTTGATCCCTACAGGCCTAAGAAGATGGAAGCCCCTTTTTGACATCATTAATACAGTTGGTATATATTAATTAAATAGATTATATTAATATTTTTCATCTTAGTACAATATCTCCGATAACAACTTAAGACAATATTTTAAAGCAAGAACATATATGGTTACGTCTTATTTAATATAAAATGCAGTAACGTAAAAGGCAATTTTACATGTGTTCCGTATATTTCAACTTCAGCAATAAATAACATCAAATAAGGAAATTTTGGAGCTTAAGTTTTGTTAAAAAAATTCATTCGAGCTGACGTTGGTTTTGTAATATAATCGTTGTATTCTGAAGAACTTTGATGGTTATGGAAATTTCCGACAGCTGAGGTCAAGGTCCTATATCTTTCGTTGAAAGCAGTTTTGTAGCACGGGAGTGTACCTTAGGATTTAGTCACTTTGAACATTAATTAAATTGCTATAAAGAATATAACATTAAGAATTTGAGTAACGTAAAAAGCTTTTAATGAAACAGCAAATTAAATAACAAATCTATAGTGTGTCAGAATGTTTACACGTACACAAAGTGTACATTTGGTAAAGCTGTAAATGATGTCTTATGTCAGATATATAAAAAACATAGATTCAGTTGTCCTATCTAGACGTCATATGCCGTTTTAATTTAATTTAAAATATGTTTAAATATTTTGAGGTCATGAACTTGCATTTTTCATCGCCATGTGAAATTCGCGTATTTACTGTTAAATAAAAATAAATTAAAATAATTACATTCTACAATATTAGCACTTTGATAATTCAATTTTATTGTAAAGGTCAACGAAGTACTTCATTGATTTAAAGAAATTTATGTATTATGAGTAACTTAGAAATTCCAATTCAGAGGTCTTCCTAATTTTGAATGCAAGACTTCACTAGTCTATTTCTGTTCTAGAAAATTATTAAGAGAAAATTTTATAAAGATACAAACTTAAATATTGTAGTTACATATATTCAGAAAATTTATCCAAATAGAATCTATTTTGTTTTGAATGACTTTTTATTATTTAGAATTCAAAAAAAATGTTTTACAAGTCATCCCTGATTAGAAATAGAGTGTGATGAAAACAAATTCCCTCGGTATATATTTTAGGAGCCTAAATTCTATTATTCTATTTTTGGCAAATATTTTTGAGGACACAAATGGTGTCCAGGTTGTACCTTTGTTTGTCCACAGGTCAAGCCGAGACATCTGTATGACATCTGGTGTTTGAGGTCTTGGTAAGTGTGTTTTAAAGAGTGAAATTCAGGTTTTATGGCTATGTTAATGGTGTTAAGATAAGGTTTCCGCATTCCCCTTATACAAGCACAGTTAAATTTTGTTGGTTATTGTATTGAAAAATACGGTGGCGCTCATTAAATATATTTTTGGTCTTTTAACAACCCATGACCCAAGCTCATGATCTACCCAGAGCTAACACTCGACTAGCCGTTTATGTCTTAAGAGTTTTTCTTTATCTCAAGCCATTCTCCATCCAACTTTACCTTGGGCTTACATTAATAAGAAGAAATTCTCGACCTTGTGATATCAGGTTAGGGTTTAGGAAATTTAAAGGTGTAATTTTTTTTAGCTGATAGTCACAAGCATAAAAATAATAAAAAAAAGCAAGAAATTATTTTTTCTTTACAATATACATTGGGCAAAGTTCACAAAACTTCAAGCAACGACTAACACAGCGCTAAAGTGACATACGCACTAACACCACACGTAAATACGACCGCTCTGCAAATTTTCAAATCTCGACTTACGTCAACCTAGAAACGTCCATAGATTATAGATGTCGAGAGACCTTCACGGAAGTTTGCACAAACTGATTGGCGCTCTTATTTGAAACTAAGGTGTGTTACTATTTCTATTACTTGGACAAAATGTGGAAATGGTCGTATACTGGGGGTGACCGGAGAACCGGCGAAGTGACCCTATGTAAATGAATTGAAACAACGTATCCATAGTAATAAGTGGAAAAAAATTAACAGTTGGAACTCTATCCTGTAACATGCTGGTTACTATAAAAAGGTATTACTGTTTGAAGGGATTCAAATTTAAACTGCTAAGCAGTTTTTCTTAGTTTTCCAAAACTATAAGAAAATGTACAGGTTTCTGAAATAAACGATTCAAATAAGATTGCTAATCCTATAGTTACAAGCTAGCAGGTAAAAATTTATATATTAATGAACATTATTTATCTCATCAATATACCGAAATAGTCAAATTATATCTCATGCTTAAAATTATTTTAGCTACAAAATCAGCAAAAAACGTCTTCACTGAATAATTTATAGGATCAAAGTCATAGGAAAGAAACCACTAAAACAAGATTGATCAATGCGATGAGTCAATACAAGATGTTAGAAATTACAGTGCAAAATCGATACTTACGACTCTTACAATACCTAAATTTTTACTTTGCTGCTATACTTAACAAAATCTACGTGCAAAAATATAAATTAAAGTAAATACGGTTCTGGTGTCGGCTTTGGTTTTGTAAGACTTGTGCGGTCGGTATGCGATACCGTAGAACCATAACTTGTAAAACTGCCATCTGACCACGCACTATCTCCATGCACGTATACAATAATACGTACACATACATGAAAGGACATAAACTTTATAAATACTTGCGGCTTACACCGACCATACTTAGGAATCACGAAACTTACCCGCATATTTACAACTTTGCATTTTATAGTGTGCTACATTTTAATTTTTATTAGGCATTTATTTTTAGAATATTTCGATTTATGATCGAGGGTTTTCAAAATAATAAAAGATATTGTTTTAAGCTTATTTCCGAGTCGGACTTTTTCTAAAATTTCATAACCGAAACTGAATTTTAAAATTTGATATTAAATAAGCTTTAAACACGCACAAAAATCATTAATTTTAATGCCAAAAAATGTGCTGTATTTGTAATCATTTGTGCGTTATACTTGTGTTTGGGTTGCCATAACGTGCACCCACCACAATCAAGTCAAAAGCTTCCGGCGTGCTATTCCATAATTTGGCGCCCTCTGACGAATGAGTTGGGGTGCATAAAAAATGTCATTCTTTATACAGGTAATTAACGATTCAAATGAATTAAGCTCGAAGCTTTTTTATTAACCCACCAGCACACATATCCCGTACTAATCAAAAATATTTGATATCGAAAAATTATTGTAGAGCTTATATTGTATTAGTTTATAATATAATTATCTTATTGAAGTCATTTTTCTTAAGAGAATATTCACCCGGTGTTCCAAAAATATGGAATCGATAAGATATTTCGCTTGGAACGAATTTTCGCAAAAATGTCTCGAACAAAAGTTGTCGGATTTTTGACGCTCGATTGAATGGTGACCTTGCATTCGACTTTTACCTTGTCTTTCAAGGTCATTTGAAGGTCAACTATGTTTTGTCAAATGGGAATCTCTATTTTTTATTACGCATTTGGAAAGAGAAGGAAATTATACATTCAAGTATGACCTTGACCATAACCTTTAACGTCACTTCAAAGTCAATGCTGTTTTTGCAAAGGGAACACTGAATAACTTTGAGGCAATTAAATTTTTTGAAAAATGGTAAGAACAAATGTTTTAATATTTTTCTTTAGCTATTCAACCGTAACTTTGGATTTGAACTTGACCTTGTTCTTCAAGGTCATTTCCAAATCAACTACATTTTTTCAAATAGGAACCCCTACTTTTTATTGCGGATTTGGAAAAAGCAGGAAATTTTACCTTCAAATATGATTTTGGCCATGACTTTTAACGTCACTCCAAAGTCAATGTTGTTTTTGCAATGGGAACACTGAATAACTTTGAGGCAATTAAATTTTTTGAAAAATGATAAGAACAAATGTATTAAGATTCTTCTCTGGCTATTCAATGTGACGTTGGATTTTATCTTAACCTTGTCCTTCAAGGTCATTTCAAGGTCAACTTTATTTTTTCAAAAAAAACGCTTAAGCCTAAAGCCAAAATCCTAGCGAATAAAAGCAATAAAGTTTAACTGTTGCTAGCATATAACGTACATTTGGGTTTTACGAATAGTAGGGGCAGTTATCAAGCAGGGATCGATATAAAATAAAGAAAGATTGTTTATAGTAGGCATAAGAAGGAGATAAACATTCCTATGTTACATATTCGTTTGACTTTGAGAGGCGACTGTGAGACAAAGAAAGGTTAAAGTTATTAAAGTACGAGTGAGGTGCAGCATGTTTGCATAGCCATCGTTTGGAATATAGTATGAGGAAGAAGGTAGAAATATTACAGACAAGCTGTTAATGGGGAACAGAGAAAGATTGTTCGATTTCGTAGCTAAAGAAGTGAGATAAGGTTAAGACGCCTATTATGATGGGGCGTGTGTGAACCAACAGACGATTGGCAGTTGAAGCTAAGATTCAAGGAACTGAAATATCCGTTATGAGGCTAAAGTATATTTTTGTTATAAATGTTTGTTTGTATTGTTGAAAATTCTTGAAGTTAGTGACGGTTGAAAAGTGTTTGTGGGGATTTGTGAAAGTTGTGTTAACCGTTTGAAAATTTCGGAGAAGGCTTTGTTTGTATTGAGGGTTTAGAAGAGGCAAGTGAGGCTATATAAGCACGGGTAAGTGTGTTAAGGTCTTTCTTACCCTCTTACTCTGACTCGTACTCTTGCTCTTCTCTAGTGCTGGTCATCCAAGAGTCGACGAATATTGGTGAATAAAGGTTTTTGTAAGGGCTTTTAAATTGTCAGAAAAGTTGATTATAATGTACACAAGTTGGTGTACTATTTACGCGCAGTTTGAAAATTCTATGGCATACACTTGGAAGATGCAAAGCTTGCTCAAGACTAAGTAAGTACATAAAAACTGCTTTTTATAAATTGGCTGTGGGTGCAAATCACGCACTGAAATGGAGTAGTGCGTGTTGATGGAGTGATTTGCGGGTGTACCTATGGTAAATGGATTGGTAGAAAAGTGTGGAGGTTTAGATGGACTATCAATTGGTAGTTCAAAAAATTCGAGTAGCTTTTGCCGTCACAGATGGGGCTATATAATTAGGAGTGTTGCCAGTACGTTCAGTCTTTGGTGAGGACAACAATCATCAATGGTGGTGGTGCATTCCAGGTAACTGATTTTGAGAAACTTTAATTTTGTGTGTTATTTGATATGTTACGACAATTTGGTGCTTAGGGGTATATTTTCTAAACTTTATAGATTGAAAGGATACCTTTTGAACGTTTAACGATTTATTTTTTGACCATAATTTTTATTAATATTTGTAAATTAATTTTTATAATATTCGTTGATGTAAGTAGTGAGGTAAGACCGGTCTGAATTCAAAACGGTGTACGCGAATGTTTTTTCCATGTAACATACACGTGCACCGATTTGAATTCAGACCGGCCTTATATACTTTCAATGTAAAATACGTGTGGGCACGTTTTGAAGTCAGACCGGCTTTATATTACTTTCAATGGAACATACGTGTGTGACTTCAAAACACACGTATGTTGAAAAATGTAAGTGCAGAGAAAATGTGTAGCTGTTTTGAATTCGGATTTCTAGCGAGAAGTTATAATGTAGGTCAGATGCAAAATATCGCATTCAAGTCAATTGTGTTTAATTAACGTGGATTCTGATTTATGTTTTTTACTTTTGTTTAGAGGCTGCAAATACACATAGGCCGGTACGCGTATGCTACGTTGAAAAATATAGGTGCATGCAGAAAAAATGTGGAGCTGTTTTGAATTTAGTTCTCTAGCGAGACGTTATAAAGTAGGTCAGATGCAAAATATCGCATCTAAATCAATTGTATTTAATTAAAGTGGATTCTGATTTGTTTTTTACTTTTGTTTAGAGGCTGCAAATACACAAACGTGTCCACACACATACACACACACACACACACACACACGTATGCTGCATAGAAAAAATGTAGGTGCGTGCAGAAAAAATGTGGAGCTGTTTTGAATTCGGTTCTCTAGCGGGAAGTTATAAGTAGATCATATTCATAATATCACATCTAAGTCAATTGTATAAAGAATGCTGTATTTAATTAAAGTGGATTCTGATTTATGTTTTTACTTTTGTTTAGAGGTTGCAAATACACATAGGTCGGTTTGACTTCAAATCGTGTCCACACGTATGCAACGTTGAAAAAATATGGTCAAAGGCAGACAGACTGATTGCATCAATTTTTCATTCTCGCTTTTAAAATATATATATATATATATATATATATATATATATTGATTTGTCAAAGACAGACAGACAGACTGATTGCATCAATTTTTCATTCCCGCTTAGCGAGAGGTTAGGTTGTAAAGTATGTTAGCAAAGTACGCAGATGGTGGTAATCTGCTATATAAGGAGATTGCTCCTAATATATTCAAACATGTATATAATTGAAATTCAGGGATTTAAATACAAGAAAAACGAGTTTGTGTGCAAAGAAATTGCGGTTTTGGACTTGTTGGAAGGTGTTGTTTGGAATCAAATTTTTAAACTGCCAATGCAGTCTAGTTGTTTGAGTCAAGATCATATAAAACATAATGACTGGGTGACAAGGAATATTCATGGTCTTTCTTGGGATGAATCTTCAACGGCTGGAATGGTGTCATCATATATAGCGCTTTATTTGAAGCAAATTATCCGACCCGGTGAAGAAGTATGTGTGAAGGGTCTTAAAAAGAAGAAATGGATGGAAACCTATCTAATGCAAAACGTTGTAACTGATATGCTTGCACTAGGTTGTCCTAAGCTATCGGAGTTAAAAATCAACAATCGTTTACTATGTAACATTCATTGTTATAGACACAGCATTAATAATCTGCAATATGTACAAAACAAAATACCTTGTTATTAAAAGAATGGTTTAATAATAGTAATAATAAAAAACAATAGAAAGATTGTGTCTGTATTATTGTAGGCAGTAAGAAATTTTTAATGCTGATGTCTGCAGAAAAAACGATTAAACTCAGTCAGCACGAATGGGACTCTCAACCCTGAAAGCAATTATAATTTATCAACGCAATAGCTCTTTACTGGTTTTACAACATTTAACAAATTGTACAGATATCTCGAAATTTGCCAAAGACAGACAGACAGACTGATTGCACCAATTTCTCATTCTCGCTTTTAAAAAATAACAAGTCGTAGTTATTAAATCGCGAACACAGTTATCTGCAAGAAATATATACTGATTTGTCAAAGATAGACAGACTGATTGCATCAATTTTTCATTTTTAATTTAAAGAATAACAAGTCGTAGTTATTAAATCGCGAACTCAGTTATCTGCAAGAAATATATATAAACGGGGAAATTTATGAAATGCTCCAACTTCAAAACTAGAAATAAATCTATTGAAATATATGCTATGAGTTATTTACTGGTTACTGTTACCTTGCCTTTACCGTCAAGTAAATATATTATTTATATCTTTCTCGTAATGAAATGCATTAAGAAATTATTTTATCAATTTATTGTTCGAAACGCGTGGTATTTATGACCAAAAGTAGGATTTATTATTGTAAAGTAAAAAAGCAAATTTACACGTTAGTGTTGTATTTGATAGGGTAAAATTGAGAAATTATGTATCGTAAATGTAGTAGTACTGACTAATTTGTTAACTTGGCGTTTTTTCGCAGCTGCATCATATTTGCATTATCCGGTTGAAGTAAGCAAAAATTTGTTTACCTTAGAGAATGTTTATAAAGAGACATATGTAAATTTGAACATATTCATAAGCGAATGTGAAAATAACTCTTGTATTTGAATTTATAGTCAAGTCGAGTGTTAGTAATAAGTATGCGAGTCTCATGCTTCCTTCGAAATTTCTGCAGTTGGTGGTGCGGCAAACTAGACCAGTGCGCGCTGAGTTGAGTAAGCCTTAAAATCCACTGGCTGCATATTTCCGTTTTGTGGTACCGCAATTTTTGCTACGGTTTAAGAAGTCAGGTGGCGTTCATAGACAAATTTAATTTAAGTTTTCCGTGAATGTGTAAGTTCTTGCCCGTTTGTAGGTAATCTTGCATAAATTCACAATACATTTTACGCAATTCTGAGCCCCTGCAAAACCTTAAAAGAACGCAACTTGATTTTACCGAATCGAGCACTAAGCAATGTAGAATTAATAGAGTTTGTTAAGCAATTAGAAGTACCATATTTTCGTGGAGTGTTCATGAGAAACAATCTTCCCAAGAAAGTTAATTTAAAAGAATGTGGTATATTTAATTTAGATGGAATAGAAGGTTTAGGCACGCATTGGACCTCTTATAAAAAGTACGGTAGTAGCGCTATTTACTATGACAGCTACGGAAACCTGCGACCGCCAACAAAGTTAATAAGTTATTTGAATAGCGGGGGTAAATGTAAAATTCTTTATAACTTTAACCAAAAACAACTGTACGGTACTGTGTTTTGCGGACACTTATGCTTACAATTTCTAAGCAGTACATAGAACTGCGTATGAAGTTGTCATGTCGTACACTTTTACTCTAACGGGAAACGCTTCAGTTTTAACAAGCAACTTTAATCCGTCTATAACCTTGGATAATGATTCGGAGTACGTATTAGGATTAACAAATTTAGAATCTTATAACACAATTCCAAACATTGAAAAAGGAATAAATAATAAATTTTATTATGGACCTAACGGAGAATTCATAGAAATACCTGAAGGTGCTTATGAGATTAGAGAAATTAATAATAATATCCTTAAAAAACTTTTGGCGATAAAAGATAGCGTGGTCGTACGGAACAATCACGAAGCGCTAGAAAGACGCCAGTGTATATAGAAATTACAGCTGACAATAATACGCTTAAATGTAGTATTAAATGTAGTGAAGATGTGAATTTTACCAAAAAGGAATCAATTGGTTCTCTTCTTCAAAAAAGAAATATATCTTACATCAGAATCATCGGAAATATTAAGTACGTTCAAATGTAATAGTTCTGGACTGGTGCCATCTAAAAAAAATTTAAATTCTCCATATGGAAGATATTCAGACATTGCAGCCCCATATAAATTATTAACATCAAAATACATTAAATATTTAGAATTAATATTCTGTCTTATTTTAATGCAATTGGAATTGTAGCGTAATACTGAATCAAAATGTGAAAGAAATATATCCTACATCAGAAACCATCGGCAATATTAAGTACGTTCAAATCTAATAGTTCTGGACTGGTGCCATTTAAAAAAAATTAAAATTCTCCATATGGAAGATATTCAGATATTGCAGCCCCATATAAATTATTAACATCAAAATACATTAAATATTTAGAATTAATATTCTGTCTTTTTTAATGCAATTGGAATTGTAGGGTAATACTGAATCAAAAATGTGAATAGCTATAAACTCCGAAACGGGAACAAACGTTGAACACGCTCTTTAAGCAGATCATGATTGTTTATATTTACCTTCGAGTGTAACACTCCACTGTTAACTTTAAAAATATCACTACTAACTTCGGTCACTATATCAAAATACATTAAATATTTAGAATTAATATTCTGTCTTTTAATGCAATTGGAATTCACATTCAAAAAAAAAGAAATATATACTACATCAGAATTATTGGCAATACTAAGTACGTTCAAATGTAATAGTTCTGGACTGGTGCCATCTAAAAAAAAATTAAAATTCTCCATATGGAAGATATTCAGACATTGCAGTCCCATTTAAATTATTAACATCAAAATACATTAAATATTTAGAATTAATATTCTGTCTTTTAATGCAATTGGGATTGTAGCGTAATACTGAATCAAAATGTGAATAGCTATAAAGTCCGAAACGGGAACAAACGCAATAAATCATTTAGCAATCACAATCTATTTATTATTTTACATGTTCAGGAGTCAAAGGTAAGTCACTATGAATTTCATGTAAAGATACTGGGTAGTGTAAATCGCATTCAAAAAATAAATATACCCTACATCAGAATCATCGATAATATTATGTAACGTCTAAACGTAATATTTCTGGACTGGTGCCATCTAATAAAAAAATTAAAATTTTCCATATGAAAGAAATTCAGACATTGCAGTCCCATATAAATTATTAACATCAAAATACATTAAATATTTAGAATTAATATTCTTTCTTTTTAATGCAATTGGAATTGTAGAGTAATACTGAATCAAAAATGTGAATAGCTATAAAGTCCGAAACGGGAACAAACGTTGAACACCCTCTTTAAGCAGACCATAATTGTTTATATTTACCTTCGAGTGTAACACTTCACTGTTAACTTTAAAAATATCACTACTAACTTCGGTCACTATATCAAAATACATTAAATATTTAGAATTAATATTCTGTCTTTTAATGCAATTGGGATTGTAGCGTAATACTGAATCAAAATGTAAATAGTAGTTATAAAGTGCGAAACGGGAACAAATGTTGAACACCCTCTTTAAGCAGATCATGATTGTTTATATTTACCTTCGAGTGTAACACTTCACTGTTAACTTTAAAATATCACTACTGACTTCGGTCACTAGCTAAATTACTTTATAATTAATATCTGTAGAGATTTATTGACTATTTATACATAAATATGTTCTGATGTAAGCAAATCGCTTTAAAATTAGACATTTGCAATTTTTTAGAAAAATAAAGCAAATTTGAATTCTTGCTGATAACTATAAAAAAAATGCATAATTGCAATTTGTTTTCAGACAATGAATCAAATTTATTATGTTGCTAAGAGCACTATTATTTTTGCTTACATACTGTTTTTTCTATTCATTTCAGTATTGAAACAGTACTGACACTTTAGAAAAAATTACAAATTTGCATCGTTTTCTGAAAAAATTGCACAATAAAATTTTATATATTTAGCTATCTAATTATTCTAATGAATAGAAAACAGTATGTAAGCAAAAAATAATTATGCTCTCGGCAAAAAAATACCGATACGATCAACATTGCATTCTTTGAGCCTTGGTTACTGCTTTACAAATTCTTCATAGAATATCGACTTTTTTGATTCAGTATTACGCTACAATCCCATTTGTTTCTAATTGTTTTAAAGAAAAAATTCAACCCATGTCAGCAAGAATTTAATGCTAAGGTATTGTCTAGATAGCAATTGTAGAAATATGAAATCTACAGAAAATTTAATAAAGCCAGTCATGTATAAATTTAATGCCGACGTCCGCAGAAAAATAAAAGCGAGAAATTTAATGCTAACACAGCAGAATAATAAATAAATCCACTCAGTCAGCATTAATGGAAGGCCGGTCTGGCTTCGAAACGGTGCACGCGTATATACCTTATTTTAAAATTAAAGTTGTCAATTGCAAAACCACAAAAATTAAATTTACATAGAAATCATTTGAAATATTTACTTTTTTCAGTACAACCGAAAGAACTTGCTTTTATACATTTTTTAATCGATATCATAGAGTTTTTCTATTGTCTCTTTTTTGTAGTATTGATTACAAAAATTACATACGACAGCGAGTACTGTGAACTGTATTCTCGTATTGTTGTATAGTTTCACAATATCACTTAAATTTTTCCCTTTAAAGTTCTAATTACACGTTCCACAATGCATGCTTTCTTTGTAGAAAAACGCTATAATGGTTTATGCCATAGGTCTGCATTAAGGATTGAAAGTTTTTGTTATAATATTTTTTACCAAAATCAGACTGCAAATTTCTTGGAGAATTTTTAAATTTCTTTAAAATTGTTTTCGTTGCAGAAGTAACATCAATACCCGTCAATATTATTGTATTAGTTGATTAAGGCATTAGTTAATTTTTTACTACGTTTCTTTTTTATTCGTTTAGGGCAACGCAGAAAAAGTTTGAATTGGCCACATTTTTTTTATAATAAATAAACCTTGATACAAAATCACATTCAGTTTTACTGGAAAGTAAATATTTCACATTTAACTGAAAAATTTATTAAATCAGAGGAGATTGCTAACTGTATGGTGTTATAATATTTTTCCATATCTGTGTGAATAAACTCACAAATCGCCAATTGAGCGGTTTGTCTAACTGATTTTTTACTTAAAGCGATTGACATTCATTTCAAACAAGTATTTATTAAGGTCATATAAAAGACCAAAAGTTTTATCATAGAAATAACGTCGTGTAATTTAATTTACTGTTGCAGCACCTTGGCAATGAAAGAATTTCATTACGTAGCATTCGTTGAATTTTAAAAAAATTATTTTAAACCTCCGTCATGAGTTAGTTTTACTACGCGCTATAATTAATCCTACACCTGATGAAGAAATGAGCTGCTTTAACAAAGTTTTATAGAAAATGCCATGCGTTGCACATTGCATATTCTATTTACGCAACAGCAGATTAATAGATTCTATTTTTTCCCTAAATTTTAAAAACGAGCGTATTTTTTAATATTTTGTATGCAATATAGGTTAATTGCGAGATTGTTGAGCTTCTCATTTTTTTTTATTTCTTTAATACAATTAGAAACGAATGGGATTGTAGCGTAATACTAAATCAAAAAAGTCGATAACTAGATATTCTATGAAGAATTTGTAGAGCAGTAACCAACGCTCAAAGAATGCAATGTTGATCGTTATCGGTATTTTTTGCCGAGAGCATAATTATTTTTTGCTTACATACTGTTTTTTATTCATTAGAATAATTAGATAGCTGAATATATAAAATTTTCTTGTGCAATTTTTTCAGAAAACGATGCAAATTTGTACTTTTTTTCTAAAGTGTCAGTACTGTTTCAATACTGAAATGAATAGAAAAAACAGTATGTAAGCAAAAATAATAGTGCTCTTAGCAACATAATAAATTTGATTCATTGTCTGAAAACAAATTGCAATTATGCATTTTTTTATAGTTATCAGCAAGAATTCAAATTTGCTTTATTTTCTAAAAAATTGCAAATGTCTAATTTTAAAGCGATTTGCTTACATCAGAACATATTTATGTATAAATAGTCAATAAATCTCTACAGATATTAATTATAAAGTAATTTAGCTAGTGACCGAAGTCAGTAGTGATATTTTAAAGTTAACAGTGAAGTGTTACACTCGAAGGTAAATATAAACAATCATGATCTGCTTAAAGAGGGTGTTCAACATTTGTTCCCGTTTCGCACTTTATAACTACTATTTACATTTTGATTCAGTATTACGCTTCAATCCCAATTGCATTAAAAGACAGAATATTAATTCTAAATATTTAATGTATTTTGATATAGTGACCGAAGTTAGTAGTGATATTTTTAAAGTTAACAGTAAAGTGTTACACTCGAAGGTAAATATAAACAATTATGGTCTGCTTAAAGAGGGTGTTCAACGTTTGTTCCCGTTTTGGACTTTATAGCTATTCACATTTTTGATTCAGTATTACCCTACAATTCCAATTGCATTAAAAAGAAATAATATTAATTCTAAATATTTAATGTATTTTGATGTTAATAATTTATATGGGGCTGCAATGTTTGAATATCTTCCATATGGAGAATTTGAATTTTTAGATGGTACCAGTCCAGATATAGTACGTTTAGACATACTTAATATTCCCGATGATTCTGATGTAGGATATATTTTTGAATGCGATTTACACTACCCAGTATCTTTACATGAAATTCACAGTGACTTATCTTTGGCTCCTGAACAAGTAAAATAATAAATAAATTGTGATTGCTAAATGATTTATTGCGTTTGTTACCGTTTCGGACTTTATAGCTATTCACATTTTTGATTCAGTATTACCCTACAATTCCAATTGCATTAAAAAAGACAGAATATTAATTCTAAATATTTAAGGTATTTTAATGTTAATAATTTATATGGGACTGCAATGTCTGAATATCTTCCATATGGAGAATTTAAATTTTTTTAGATGGCACCAGTCCAGAACTATTACATTTGAACGTACTTAATATTGCCGATGATTCTGATGTAGGATATATTTCTTTCACATTTTGATTCAGTATTACGCTACAATTCTAATTGCATTACAAAAGACAGAATATTAATTCTGAATATTTAATGTATTTTGATGTTAATAATTTATATGAGGCTGCAATGTCTGAATATCTTCCATATGGAGAATTTAAATTTTTTTCAAATGGCAACAGTCCAGAACTATTACATTTGAACGTACTTAATATTGCCGATGATTCTGATGTAGGATATATTTCTTTTTTTTGAATCCGATTTACACTACCTAGTATCTTTACATGAAATTCATGGTGACTTACCTTTGGCGTCTGAACATGTAAAATAATAAATAGATTGTGATTGCTAAATGATTTATTGCGTTGTTCCCGTTTCGGACTTTATAGCTATTCACATTTTTGATTCAGTATTACGCTACAATTCCAATTGCATTAAAAAGACAGAATATTAATTCTAAATATTTAATGTATTTTGATGTTAATAATTTATATGGGGCTGCAATGTCTGAATATCTTCCATATGGAGAATTTTAATTTTTTTTTAGATGGCACCAGTCCAGAAATAGTACGTTTGAACGTACTTAATAGTAGATGGGCACTCGACAATTTTTAAAACCTGCAGGTACTTGAGGAAAAAATTCGTATGTTACATGCGCTGGTTTACTATTTAAATAGGATCCACTTGCAATATTACAATCGATTAAAATTGCGTTCACTTTACAAATGTTGATCGCGTAGTCTGCTTGATGCGTGGCATATGCTAGCAATTTTCGTGGATTGAAACCGAGAAGAGAACCAATTGAATCTTTTTTTGTAAAATTTACATCTTCCCTACATTTAATACTACATTTAAATGTATTATTGTCAGCTGTAATTTCTATATACACTGGCGTCTTTCTAGCGCTTCGTGATTGTTCCATACGACCACGCTATCTTTTATCGCCTAAAATTTTTTGAGGACATTATTATTAATTTCTCTAATCTCATCAGCACCTTCAGGTATTTCTATGAATTCTCCGTTAGGTCCATAATAAAATGTATTATTTATTCCTTTTTCAATGTTTGGAATTGTGTTATAAGACTCAAAATTTGTTAATCCTAATACGTACTCCGAATCATTATCCAAGTTTATAGGCGGATTAAAGTTGCTTGTTAAAACTGAAGTGTTTCCCGTTAGAGTAAAAGTGTACGACATGACAACTTCATACGCAGTTCTATGTACTGCTTAGAAATTGTCCGCAAAACACAGTACCGTACGATTGTTTTTGGTTAAAGTTATAAAGAATTTTACATTTACTCCCGCTATTCAAATAACTTATCAACTCTGTTGGCGGTCGCAGGTTTCCGTAGCTGTCATAGTAAATAGCGCTACTGCCGTACTTTTTATAAGAGGTCCAATGCGTGCCTAAACCTTCTATTCCATCTAAATTAATTATACCACATTCTTTTAAATTAACTTTCTTGGGAAGATTGTTTCTCATGAATACTCCACGGAAATATGGTACTTCTAATTGCTTAACAAACTCTATTAATTCTACAAAGTTCAATAAAATTTTCAGTTCATCAAAATGCATAGAAATAATCACTAAAACGCACACAAGAGTTAAAACACTTCAAATAAACAGCACAACAATGTTTTATAAAAATTCGTTACCTGGTAACCATTATTCTGCAAGCATCTGCAAACCAGCCCACGAAGAAGTTGCCATCTAGAAAGACTATAGGCTCTGGAACCGCTCTCCAAGTTGAATCACCATTCCTCTCGGCACGCTGCTATCCAAATCTCTCTTAATTTTCCATAGAAAGTGCATCCAAACCTCCAAAATCTCCCATTATCATTCCAGTTTAGATCAACAAATCAATACTTGATGCATTCACCATTAAAATTCCATTTAAGAACGCTTTTATACGCTCCAACATCTAAAATAACAGTAGTTTGTACTTACATGCTTAATAAAAGCTTTGCTCTTAACTATGTATTTACTTTAAAATTTTCACTGTGACAATTCATTACCATGACACGCCATCTTATGAAATTATAATAAACAATACTTGTTATAAAATCACTAGGTAAGATTGATTAGTTAACTACGATGGCGAGCGAAGAAGTAAGAGAGCTTCACCCTGCCTCTACGGTGTTTATATAGAGCCAAACGTATCCCTCTGTTTTCAAGTTTTTGCACAATTCTCCAACGGATAAACAAACATTTCCGGTATTCAACCAACCGTCGGCTCCCTTCTTGAAACTCCAAGCATAACGGCCACAAAATTCTACCTATAAAATCAACGGTTTTCCATCCTCCATCAAGTCCAATTATATTTCTTAATTCCTCTTCCTATTTTCGATCAATACAAACATCTCTCATCTCACTCACGCTAATAGCTTTAAAACTACCCTTGTTCCCCTGTTTGTTACGAAGTCTAACTAATATTCGACTTTTGCATCTCCTTCTTTTATGTGCTGTAACAAAGTCAATTTTTGTTTACGACATCGATCCGTGTCTGCCTTTAACGTTTATTTGCATTCGTAGAAATTATTGATTTTCTTTCCTATCCATAACAGGCTCGTGTTTTTTTTCTTACACTAAACCGTATCAAAATGTTTCCATATTAATAACAGATACCCTTAAAATTATCAATCCTACGCTAAAGCAAATTCTGAAACCTTTTAAACCATTGTACACTTTTATAATAATTAAAGCGGTGTTTTTATCTTGTACACTAACTAAATTGCTCTTGTTGATAGATGTTTAACCTTTATCGTCGTACTCTATAAATATTATGATAGTTCTTTACAAATAAATGCAAAGCTGAAACTAACATCAAATTAACTCAAAATCCGTACCTTAAATTGAATAATCGTTACCTTAAATATCTAAAACACCTAATTAAATTTTTAATAAACGGTATCTACACGCGCTAGCTTGACCTATGGCCTATTTATCTATTTTTAACCTACAAATTACACGATAATATATATATATATATATGTATATATATATATATATATATATATATATTGCTGTGACCAAGTCTCGCTTTGGGGCGCTACTAAAAGAGTGATATGAAAATGGCCGCATGTGGTGCCGCTGAAAAGGTGCTGTGGTAACGCCGCGTTGAGAACGTCACTAAAAGAGTGCTGTGATACAGATACGGCAATTTGTAAAACTTGAAATTGTTCACTTACCTTCCTTTCTAACTTTGCCTGGCTAGCTCAAAGGAATTGACGGAGTTTTCAAAATGAAATCAAACACCTCAAATCACAAAATATTTATACAGTATGAAATATTTTCTCTTATACAAAAGCATATAGAACATTTACAACATTGTTTCTTTCAAACATAAAATAATTTCTAAAAAAAACTTATAAAAAAAATGATGTTTACCATATTTTAAATTTACAGAACTAAATTTCTTCTTTCACGGATAATTTTACCTGACATTGTTTATTCCCACGCTTGTAAGGTTTGTTCGGCCAAAAAATCCTTGACAGATAATCTATTAAAAGGTCGGAGTGTTTCGAACTCTAAACACAAACTTTTCTGGTAAAAATCCTTTACAAGGAAAAATTATTAGGACTATCTTAAACTATCTTAATCTAAATGACCAAATTCAAATATCAGTTAAAAAAATTATACTTGCAAAAATCTACGAAGCGTTTTTATCTAGCTCCTAATTAAATATCTTTTTATTTAAAATTAATGTCCAAATCAGCTTACAAGATTTTCCATATTTAAAATCCTCGTTTTAAACAGCAGTTACCAAAGTACACTTTGCTTAAATCTTTTTTCAATTATTTAATAAAATTTTTAAGTAGCGTTAAATTGAAGAATTGTCCCTTTTCATTCTATTTAATAATTTCTATTCTTTAAGTTAAGTTTAAAGCATCACTTCTATATTTATTGTAACAATGTAATTATTCAATTAGAGTATGCTTACTGCTTACTTCAACTATTATCTTCGCAAAGCAATAGCTCGCGACTTAAATCAAAATAATATTTCGAGGTCGAATTTAAGAATCGAATAAATCCTCTTTATTTAATAAACGCTTCCTTGTATATACAAATTTATTTATCTTTAGAATGTAATAGAATTTGCGCGATTCCATTCTAAATAATAAATGCCTATCTTACGCAATTGTCTTGGAAATCCTCATTAGCGTTTAAATTTGTTGAGTTTTATTACCTCGTTATCTCGTTCCAGTTATGAGTGACGCTTACTGTTCGTACTACTCTTACACATATACGGTTATTACGGCGTCGCAAACTAATGCGAAAGATAACTAACTTTTATCAATTATTTTTCAATGTTCGAACCGTTTCTTGTAATAAACGTTTATTTATTAATGAGTTCATACGAAATTGAGGTATTCTCCCGAAACTTCCTTCTTAACCGCGGCTATTCAAGAACATTTTTTATTTAAAATATATTTATATAATCCATTGGCAATTATTTAAACTTTAATTGCTTTTTAATGCAAAAGGGTTGCATTTTATAGAAAATATTTGTTTGGTGTTTCAGTACATAATATTAATATTAAAATTGGGTTTCTTTTAACAAGATTGTAGTTTCTTAAGCAAATTCCATAAAGCTAATCTATTTACAGCAAATGAAAAGCATTTCTATCAAAAATGTATCGATAATTAATAAGTGAAAATGAATGGCTTTGTATTTATCTTAAAATGATCGATTTGCGTTCAAATTGAATGCGTTTTTATGATATCTAAAATTAATTATTTTTACATATACAGCTTACGTTATTTGCTAAGTATTTACAATACACTTATATAATACAGGGTGATTATTTATACACGCGCAATTGCATTTTTTGCATCTACATCAATGAATAAAAGTACGCTTGCATTATACATGATGTAACCATTAATTTACAGAAATTTCTAAAATTACCATTGCCAAGCAAAATACTGTTCCGCACAGAATAAAGCATTCTTAAAAAATAACAAAAACAATATTTTGTCTGCCAAGAGCATTTCCAAAAATTCAGACTGTCCATTCTCATCTACACGCGCACAGGAACACGAAAAATAAGAATTAAAAAAATAAACAATACACAAAAAAATTACAGCGCCCGCTCAAAAAAAAATTGCAAATTATATTATAAGTTATATTCGAAAAACTATTAATTCGACAAATGTTCAAGTGCTGGGGGAACTTGGCAGCCAAGGGCTGCTTACCCCCCTTCACATGTCTTACATGTGATTTTCTACCCGAAGATACTACATTGGCCAGGGCCCGTATTCTTGAAATGTAGGTAAGGTAAATTACTGGGGAAATTTAGTAATTCCCTTCTAATTTACCTGGAATATATTCTTGAAATTCCATAGGGAAATTTTTGAGGTAACCATTGGTGGAAATCGATTACCTAGATATTAATCATAGGTAATGTTACTTAAAGCAGTAGAACTTTGGTGAAAATAGATAGTAGATGTAATTAGAAAAATACGAAATTTTGTATTAAACAATATGGAGGAAGATTTGGATGACATTTATTTTGTACAAATATTAAATGATCTACAAGGTGCAGAGGAGGCAGTTCAAAATCATGAACAAGGATATATATGGTTTTTACCAAAAGTTGACCCATTTGTCAAGCTGAGTGATACAAAATTCAGGAAGTGTTTCAGGTTAAAATTTCATTTATGTTACTTAAATATTTATCAATCTACTTTTACAGTATATTTAAACAGGTTGGATAAAAGAACAGCTAAATATTTAATTAATCTATTATCGCCACATATGCAAGATGCATCAAGAAAATCTGCGATGGGAATTAAGAATAGAGTTATAGTATAGACCAGAATTTAGATGTATTTAAAACTTAAGATTTTTAGGTTCTTGTAGCATTAAGGTTTTTCGTCAGTGGCAGCTATCAAGAAATTAATGGGAGCAATATCTTCATTGGCATTAGCCAGCCATCTGTAAGTAGGGCAATTCATGAAGTCTGCAAGGCTTAACAAGTGCAAATATATTTGGAAGATATGTCAAATTTCCCCAAAATCTTGAGGAATTAAGAAGACTGCGACAACAGTAATAATCTTTCCACCAAAAACTTGTTTATTTTTAAAATTCCCATATTTTTTAGATATTTTAATACATATGGATTTCCTGGTTTGATTGGTGTTATTGATTGCACGTGTTGAGAATCATCCTGAGCACATAAATGTAAACCTGAAAGGGTATCACTCCATAAATGTTCAGTTGGTATGTTATTTTCGAATGTAGTGTTATATGTTGTAACATATAATAAAATCATAATCTAACAGATTTGTGATGAGGAGCTAAAAATTATTGATACCTATGCACAATATCCAGGTAGTACCCACGATGCATTTATCTGGAAATAGACAGTCGAATATATCGAACACACTGGAAGCAATATATAGAAATGATCAGAATGAACTTTTTTTTTGGCCGGGGAAGCGAGTTTACCTGAAAGATTTTGAATTTTGCCGAACGCTTGCTGTTCCAAGCAAGGTAGGGATCTTTAACATGCGTGACAACACCCATTTACGTCTCATCCGAATGAGGGCGTATTTTTAAGAAAAATGCTCGCCGAAAATTTTTCAAGCGGACCGTGTCGGGATTCAAACCCGGAACCTTGGGCGTAGTAGTCACACGCTTACCAACTACGCCACGGAGCCCCCTCCCTCTTCACATACCTTACATGTGATTTTTCCAATGCTCCACCCGAAGGTACTACATTGGCCAGGAAGCATATTTTTTTTACCTGGAAAATTTGGAATTTTGCCGAACCCTTGCTGTTCTAAGCAAGGTAGAGATATTTAACGTGCGTGACAACACACACACGGGACCTCTATTTTACCTCTCATCCGAACGAGTGCGTATTTTTGTGAAAAATGCTCGCCTAACAATTTTCAAGCGAACCGTGTCGGAATTCAAACCCAGGACCTTAGGCGTAGTCAAACGCATACCAACTACGCCATAGAGCCCCCTTCTCCTTCACATACCACTAAATATCGGGGAAATGTGATATATATATATATATATATATATATATATATATATATATATATATAACTGTAAAACAATAGAATGTGACCGAACTGCATCAAACAAGAAAGAACAGCAGCTACGTTCAGAGACGACAAACATTGAAACAAGAAGAAAATTGTTCAAAGCATATGTGTAGCACAGCACAACAGTACGTCTCTGAAATAGGGGCAGTAAGAATAGCAGACAGAAAGAAATAGAAGTCTTCTGGAATGTTGTGCTTCAGATGTATGAGGATGGTAACATGGACAGACTAGCAAATAGGTTATAGAAATAGTGGAGGAATAAAAATGTCTGTGAAAAACAAAAAAAAAATAGAAGAGATATAGAATGGCAGGATACGTTCTAAGGCATTTTTGGAGAATAGTACGGGATATATTACAAGCAGAGATAGGAAAAAAGAGGTAGAGATTAGACTTTCGCATGCAGATAGTGATAGATGCAGACTGTGCAAATTTCAGGGAAATGTGAAGGTCAAGTCAGAATAGGAAACAATTAGGGTACGCGTCTAACCAGTTTCAGGACTGAAGACCTAATATCTGCAGATGTTTCTCTTGCTTATATCACGGGCGCAGTTATTCAGTAAATTAAGATGCTGGCAATAGCGAACGAATATTAAAAATTTTCATAAGACGATGGTCAATCCTCATATCTTTAAGCAAACTTAACTAAAGCTTATATATTTATTTACTTCACCATAAAATGTATATTGTTGGATATATTCTCGGTTTATACACTGCTGAAGTTCTTGCAAACGAAAGTTTGAATATTAAGTAAAGCAATTGTCTGCACAATCAACAATTACCCACTTCAATAAACTTTTAAAGACTCGCTCATTTATTTAAATTTTAGAGTACTATTTTATTCCATCAGTTAACGTGTCCCGGTCAATTTATTTTATTGCAACTAATTACCTGTTATTTAAATTCATTCAGAATAAGCAGTGTTTACTACAACAAAAATTCCACAACTACCGTTATCAAGACTAAGGATTGAATATATTAGCTCGAATGCACCCAAATAAGCAAAAGGGGATACAAAAATGCGATCTAGAGAAGTCGAAAAGCAACATGCGACCCATAACAAACCGAACGCTGACAGCTGAGATGCTGTTAAGAGACCGCTGCCTGCAAGTACTAGCCGCTGGTTGTCAGCACGGTAGCGGTTGACAGGAACAGCTAATATATGTTTGGCGATATAACTGCGACACTGATCAGGGTTGAACTTAAGCTTCGTGCTGCGCTATATTTACATTTTTGTGCACATTAAAATTTGCTTTATATGTATAATTTGTGTTTCAAATATATCATTTGTATTGTACTAAAGTTATTAAATCTTTTCCCTATTTATTATTTTACTGTTTCAAACTTTATACATACGGGTGCCCGAAAATAATGCACAAATTTCTGGGAATGATTTTACCAGAAAAGTTAATCTCCTTAACAGTTTTTCGAAAACTAATATAACGGCATAACCCGTTACACGACTTTAAAATTAAATTCTTAAGTGCTGGTTAACGGATTTTTTCATATTTGCTACACTTATTATTAATGTTCTTTTGAGTTTGCTACGTACCTAGATGTAGCCGGAAGAAATGTAAATACCAGGCAAACTATCAAACGCGAAGAGTGGGGGGATTCGCCTACATACCAAAAAGAAACAAACAAAAACATTGCCCAGGATTATCTATTAACACATAAAAATAAATCAAGGATTCTGTACAAACAAGCAAAAAGAATATAAATTAAGTGTTATTATTTCACAGCAAACAATTAAATTGTATGGACAGTTTAGAATTTAGATACGAAGTGCGCATCTCGTATTTCACACAAAATAAAATTAATCATTAGTAAATAAACCTGTGAGAGCTTTTGTCAAGCATTTTTAAAATTTCACCTAATACTTTTTGTAAAATAACTAATTAGTAGGAAAGAATTAACGTGTGGGAGCTTTTGTCAGACATCTTTTAAATCGTACATAGTACTGTTTGTAAAATAAACCAATCAGTATAAAAGAGTAAGCGTATGTCTGTCCAACATTTTTAACAAAAATACCTCATACCTGTAGAGCGATAATATCAATTAGCAGCCACGAACAATAGTTCTACAATGTCGCGTTTCTTGTCACGTAACTACACCAAACGTTGATACGGAATATGCCATTGACACACACAAAAGAAAAGTTGCCTCCCTGTAGGTGTCCGGATACTTAGCTCGCAAGTCGTCGGGGGTGAGTCAGGACAGCAACGCCATAATCGTCAGGATTTATTTACCCTGTTACCATAACTGCAGCAGCGGTCTACGGACAAAAGCAGTTGGTCTACAGACAAAAGCAGTTGGTCTACAGAAAGAAAAGACACACTTGGCCTCTAGCTAAAAAATAGACGCAAGACACCTCCTAGTTGACGAACAGAAAAACAAACGTACATTGCTTTTGAAATACGGTGACGAATAATGTAGAAAATATTTCGACGCACAAGCTGCAGAATAAAATTCAACAATCGTTCAAATAACACGAATTGGACATGCAAATCCTCCCTTATCGAAGCGCGATTGAAACTGGAAAACCCAGGCTTTATCGGATAGTGCGCGACTTTATTTCAACAAGTCTTTACATTGGAACAATAGAGAAAACTATTATACGCGGTCGTAATGTATACCAAGATAACGGGTACCTAAAATAGGATATAAACTATTTAATTGTAGCATAAACTTGTTATTTCAAAGCAACTAGATTTAAGTTGAGGAATTATTAGAGAGTGCATTTATTATTAATTATGTTGAAGGATTTAACAGATTACCGAATGCCTAAAACAAGGCATAGACTATTTAATTTATCAAATACATTTTTGTTTTAAAAGCAAAAAGGGGTTTGAGTTAACCAGGGAAATTTTAAAACCAACATTGGAACGTAACAAGTTATTGTTCGAAATTTGAGATTCATTCCCCAATATCAAAGGGATAAAATCACACTTGCCAATTGATTAAGGACCGATTACTTTTTATTTTTTGTTTTTATTAACTATGACACTTGATGTATCCCTCTAAACTGTAATACCCCCACACACATTTGATTTTTCCAATGCTCCACTCGAAGGTACTATACTGGTCAGGAAGCGAGTATTTTTACCTGGAAATTTTGAATTTTGCCGAACCCCTGCTATTCCAAGCAAAGTAGGGATCTTGAACGTGATTGACAACACCCACACACGGAACCTACATTTTACCTCTCTTACAAACGAGGGCATATTTTTGTGAAAAATGCTCGCCTAACATTTTTCAAGCGGTCCGTGTCGGGAATCGAACCTGGCACCTTAGATTTAGTAGTCAGTCGCGAACCAACTAAGCTACGAAGCCGCCTTCTAAACCGAAACAGCCGACTTCAGAAACAAGCAAAAGGGCAAATAATCCGAAATTTGAGAACTAATCCCCGAAGAAGGTCGTACCAAAATTAAGAGTTCGTAAAAAAGCAACGGACACAGAAAAAAGCAAAAAGAAAAGAATATTTAAACAAAATAATCCAGGCGGAAAAGTAGCAATCGGTGTGAAAAACTGTCTGGCTCCAGCTAGCAGCTCGCGGTGGAGTAGCGTGGGCAAAAAAAGAAAGAAACAATAAGAACTAATTACTCTGAAGGCTCTAGGGATAATCACAATAACCGACTGGCACTGAGATCCCACTGCAAAGCGTGATAACTTTAACTATCACCTGAAACAAAGATAACATGCAATATAAAAAATAAGGAACAGAAAACACACCAATTTAAATTTAGAAAATACTGTAAAGGGTAAATCGTAAACACAATTTACAAATACAGACAACCACTAACATGAAAACTATGCTTATAAAAAGCAAATAATACATAAATATGTATTTTTCAGGTCGCAACGTTCCTTTCAAGGGTATATTATCATATTTCATTTTAATAGTTTCTGTATTAGCAAAACCCTCCCATAGGTTTAGGTTAATTCTTTTAACGAATATAATTTCTAGGTTACTACATTTTTTATCTAAGAAAGGATTATTTTTGTATCATATTGTGACAATTTTGTGTTGCTGAAAGGAAAAATTGCTAGTTGAAACAAAATTAGAAATCTACAAGAAGGAGCAACGAAAAAAGAATTGAAAAAATTCGCCAAGAATATTTGGACGGACGTATATTCCTCCAAGGAATAGCGGTACGGGACATAAAAATAGAGTATACAATGAGGGAAGGCCCCTAAATGTAACAAGATGGAATGGCTTGATATTTGATAAGGCTGCTTTTGGAGGACAGATATAGAGTAAATAGTAATGTACTATCAAGTTCATTCATTTAAATAACGAAAAGACAAATTCAGCAGACTTTTGCTGGATGCTAGGTTAATCAAAACCACTAATGTTTTTTTGCGCGCACTCGGCACGTGTATTAACGTATGCGGGTTAATTATATTTTTTAAGCGTTAAAATTAAACTTTGTTTATATAAAATAGACACGTATTGTCTCCGGCGGTTATTATACGAAAATGCCACAACTCTTCATCACAAGGTGGTTCATTCCTTGATCAACTGGTTATGTCAATCGCGCACTATCCATCATTATTCAATAGCACAACGATACTTTTCGCGAACTGAAGTACTTATAAATTATTTATAAACCGACGATCCATGTTCCCCGCCTTAAAAGTGGAAACTTTTAAAGGAACGGAAAAGGGATATACCAAATGGATTGAAATGAAATTTTTTAGATAATGGTGGCAGTACTTGAGACAAGTGAATAAGAAGAAAAAAACTATGATCTACTGCTAATTGGTCAAATATGCGTATAGCTAAAAACAACTTAATATTGTCCATGATAGAAACTTAACCAATTTAATTTGCGGATACAATTGTGACCTTCTCTTTATGAAAAGTCGGTATAAAAAATACGCAATAATTAAGTGTGTATCAACGTTAACAGTCCTTCTTAAGAATAATAAGCTCCCCACATTATTATTATCTTCAATTACAGTTATTAAATAACAAATGAGAACAAACAAAAAACATATGAAATTTATAAGCTGTATAACGAAATTTAAACGACTTACAGTTTTTTGTTTGCTTGCAACTACATTGCCATCCAAGCAAGAAATCCAACTTTTTGATGTTGACAAAAGCCCCCGAACACTGGCAGCTTTCACGTTACCTACTTGAATATTACACCTGCGCTTTTTGTTGCGCGTCAGAAGATTTGTCTTTTACTAGCAGCATCAGGTATGAATACTGTCACAATAACCTATTTGCAACATCCGATGGTTGCGTGTCTATCAAATTCACAAGTTTTTCCTGGATGTCTAGTATTTAATAATTTGATCTGATATGCTCTTTTATTATCCGTGGGTTTAATAAGTTTTACGTCCGGTAATCATTGAATACTAATTCTATCCTACTATCGGAGCCAATGTCGTTCTATTCGTATGAACCCGTATCTTGTTCCTATGATTAAAAATTTAAAAGCGACGGCTACGTCATTCGCGTGTTTTCGATGCATTAACTTTATTGCTGATTTTATGGGTGTGATTTTTGGGGTATATGTTTTCATAAGTATTGTTTCTTGAAACCGTGTGAATTTGTACAAATATATGCGCGGTGATTTCTCGATTTCTATCTCTCTTTACTTGAATTTAATACGAAGCGATGTAAAACACCGATATTTACCACCGTTTGTATCTAATGTACTGAATGCCTTTCTATTTTAATTCTTCATCCTAATCTAATATCATATTAGAATACCAACGTTATCAAATGCAAACTACTAAAGTTTCTAAATTTTACAGGCTCGCTTTCTTGCAAAAAACCTATTTAAATAACAAACTCTTTTCTGCGAAAGAATATATCGGAAAACTAGTAATTCGGCAAATCTTCAAGTGTTGGGGATCTTGGTAACCGAAGGCTACTTAACCCCCTTCACATATCACTGAATATCGGGAAAATAGGATATATATTTGTAAAACAATAGAAGGGGAATAGAACTTTATTTAAAAAGAAAGAGCATCGGCTATGTTCGAAGACCATAAACAGAAATAAAAAGAAAAGTTTTGAAAGCATATGTGTGGAGTACAGCACAGTATCTTTGTGAAATAGGGACAGTAGGAGAAGCAGACAGAAAACAATAGAAACCTTTTGGAATGTTGTGCTTCAGATGTATAATGATGAGAGCATGGACAGGCAAAGTTAATAACAATCGGTTATAGAAATAGTAGGAAATAAAGATATCTGACGAAAACGAAAAAAAAATAGGAGAAATAAAAGTGTCGGATACGTTCTAAGACATCTTTGGGGAATAGTGTGGGATATATTACAAGCAGAGATAGAAAAAGAAACAGGTAGGGTTGGAACTAGATCAGAATATTGGACGCAAATAGTGAAAGATAAAGACGGTCAAAATTTCAGGGAAATGTGCAGGTTAGCTCAGTATGGGAGATAATGAGGGTACGCGTCTAACCAGTTCCAGGACTGAAGACCTAATGATGATGGTAATAACTATTAAAAAGCTAAATAGCAAAAGACGCAATTTTTGTATCGTTTGTTACTAGTGAATAAAGTGTTAATTTATTAAATTTAGAATTGCACAGAGTGGGCTGGTATCTCGTAACAAATTTATGGGTTACCGGTTAAGGACAATAATGTAGGAGTGACTCCCTATAGATACAATAAAAGAAAGTGGTAAAAATTTGACAATGTAAAATTTTAATAGCTGCAATTTTAAGCTATGCACTACTAACACTTACCCCAAAAGACTTTCAATAATGTTTTAAATTTATGGGCGCTAGTTAACTAGTCTAGTAATAATCTTCTGGACGACGAGTATTCCCGGAGATCCTAAGTCAGTCTTCTAGTGAAATGAAACTCCTTTTATAATCAAGCAAAGAAAACAACCATTTTTAGTTCGCTGTTGTCACCTAGATCTATTTAAGTACAAGCATCATAACATTATTCCTGTAAACAGATACATACACAGAATTGTGAAAATACATAAATCAATTCCTTTTTCTATTAGTCAAAACCTCAACGATCATGTTCTAATAATTTAAAGCACATCTTCCCACCTTTAGACTAAAATTACTATCACACTTCATGCATCTAATAATAGTTGCACTATACACTAAACTATTGTGGACGTTTTATAATTTCATCATCTTTAATTTAACAAGGGTCATGCACAAATACCACCAGCACACAATAAAAACACGCGTTTGTAACTTTATTTAATATAAGTGGATAATGCTCCAAACACTAGTACATAATTATCGCTTCAATCACTGCTACTACTATTTGTTGCACACAGCTCAATCGATATCAGATCCTACCAGTTACCAGACATAAATGAGTGTCACACCACTCACTCTTACTCTCTTACTCTACCTTCACTTCACTTACTTGCCTTCACTTGCCTTGCCACTTGCTCCTTGCCTTGCACCCTCCTTGCCACCCTTGCCTTGCCTTGCTTGCCCTTGCCTTGCCTTGCCACCCACTTGCCTTGACCTTGCCTTGCCTTGCCCCCCTTGCCACCACCTTGCTTGCCTTGCCCCCTTGCTTCCCTTGCACTTGCCCTTGCCCACCTTGCCTCTTGCCTTGCCACCCCTTGCACCACTTGCCCTTGCTCCACTTCACCTTGCCCTTGCACTTGCCTTGCCTTGCCTTGCACCTTGCCCCTTGCCCCACTTCCCCTGCCTTGCCCTTGCCTTGCCCTTGCACACCACCACCTTGCCTTCACCCCACTTGCCCTTGCCCCTCACCTCCCTACGCCACCTTGCCCCCCTTGCCCACTTGCCTTGCACCACCTCTTGCCCCTTGCCTTGCCCACCCACTCACCTCTGCCCCTCCATCCACTCCTCACTTCACTCACTCACTCACTCTGCCTCACCTCACTTCACTTCACCCCTTGCCCCCACTCACCCACCACTCCTTCACTCACTCCCACCACTACCACCTCCACCACTCCCACCCACTCCTCACTCCACCTACTCACACCCACTCACTCCACTCCCACCTCCACTCACTCACTCACTCACTCACTCACTCACTCACTCACCCACTCACTCACTCACTCACTCACTCCCACCACTCACTCACTCACTCACTCACTCACTCACTCACTCACCTCACTCACTCACTCACTCACTCACGCACTGACTCACTCACTCACTCACTCAATCACTCACTCACTCACTCACTCACTCACTCACTCACTCACTCACTCACTCACTCACTCACCACTCACTCACTCACTCCCACTCACCACTCACTCACTCACTCACTCACTCACTCACTCACCACTCACTCACTCACTCACTCACTCACTCACTCACCACTCACTCACTCACCACTCACTCACTCACTCACTCACTCACTCACTCACTCACTCACCACTCACTCACTCACTCACTCACTCACTCACTCACTCACTCACTCACTCACTCACTCACTCACTCACTCACTCACTCCCACTCACTCACTCACTCACCACTCACTCACTCACTCACCTCACTCACTCACTCACTCACTCACTCACCACTCACTCCACTCACTCACTCACTCACCACTCACTCACTCACTCACTCACTCACTCACTCACTCCCACTCACTCACTCACTCACTCACTCACTCACTCACTCACTCACTCACTCACTCACTCACTCACTCACTCACTCCACTCACTCACTCACTCACTCACTCACTCACTCACTCACCACTCACTCACTCACCACCCCACTCACCTCACTCACTCACTCACTCACTCACTCACTCACCTCCCACTCACCACTCACTCACTCCACTCACTCACTCACCACTCACTCACTCACTCACTCACCACCCCACTCACTCACTCACCACTCACTCCACCACCTCACCTCACTCACCCTCACTCACTCCCACTCCCACTCACCACTCACCTCACCCCACTCACTCACCACTCACCACTCACCACTCCTCACTCACCACTCACCACTCACTCACTCACTCACTCACCACCATCCTCACACTCACTCACTCACTCACTCACTCCACACTCCACTCACCACTTGCCTTGCACCACTTGCCCTTGCCCTTGCCCACTTGCCTTGCACTCACTTCACTTGCACTTCACTCTTGCACCTATCCTCACTTGCCCACTCCACTTCACTTGCCCACTTGCACTCCTTGCCACTTGCACTCCCTTGCCACCACTTGCCCTTCCACTTGCACTTGCCCTTGCCCTTGCCTTGTTACACCATTCAAGTGGGCCAATTACATACATTTGGTGTACAATGTGAACAATAATTATTTCATTAGCAATACTTATGGACATAATCATCATCATTAGATCTTGCCTTGGAACTGGTTAGACGCGTATCCCCATTCCATTGTTTCTTATTCTGTACTAACCTACACATTTCTTTGTAATTTGAACAGTCTGCATCTATGACTATCTGATCTAGGTTTATATCTACCTCCTTTTTCCTATCTCTGCTTGTAATATATCCCGCACTATTCCCCAAAAATGCCTTAGAATGTATTTTGCTGTTCTATTTCTCCTGATTTTTTTTTCCACAGATATCTTTATTCCCCTACTATTTCTCCAACCTATTTGTTATTAACTTTGGTTGTCCATACTATCATCTTCATACATCTGAAGCACAACATTCTAAAAGCTGTTACCCGTTTTTCTGCCTGCTTATCCTACTTCCCGTATTTCATAGGCGTACTGTGCTGTGTTCCACACATATGCTTTCAACATTTTTTTTCTTGTTTCTATGTTTGTTGTTTTTGATCATAGGCGCTGTTCTTTATTTTTAGATGCAGTTCGGTCACCTATTGTTTTATAATTATATGCCCTATATCTCCGACATTCAGTGGTTGTGAAGGGGGGTAAGCAACCCGTGGCTGCCAAATTGCCCCAGCGCTTGAACATTAACCGATTTAATAGTTTTCCAATACAACCTTTTGCATAATCAACATTAGTTGCAGATATTTCACAATCAATACTTGTAGTTGTTTCCAATAATTGTCAGATTTAAATGCGCTTATTTATTTTTGTCATTAGGTTTTCCGTCTGGAAACTGGTGTGACGCCGTACCTCCACTTATTTATATTCTGAGCTCTCCTACACAGGTCCCTAAAATTCTTACAAACCTATATACAGCTCAGTTCTCCTTCAATTGTTTTCTAATTATACGCCCTATTTCACAAAGATTCAGAGGTATAGAGGAGGCTAGGCGTCGCCGTGGATCAATGTAGTAAGCGTAAGACTACGAATCCCAAGGTCCCGGGTTCAAATCCCGACACGGCCGACTGCTTGAAAAATGGCAGGTGAGCATTTTTCACAAATATTACGCCCTCGTTCGGATGAGAGGTTAAACGGAGGTCCCGTGTGTGAGTGTTGTCACGCACGTTAAAGATCCCTACCTTGCCTGGAACGGCAAGGGTTCGGCAAAATTCTAAATTTCCAGGCAACAAAAAAACTCGCCTCCTGGCCAACGTAGTACCTTCGGGTGGAGCATTGGAAATGTAAATGAACGGTATAGAGGAGGCTGGGCGGCTCCGCGCGTAGTGGTATGTGTGTGACTACTACGCCCAAGGTCCCGGGTTTGAATCCCGACACGGTCCGCTTGAAAAACGTTAAGCGAGCATTTTTCACAAAAATACACCCTCGTTCGGATGAGAGGTAAAATGGAGGTCCCGTGTGTGAGTGTTGTCATGCACGTTAAAAATCCCTACCTTGCTTGGAATAGCAAGGGTTCGGCAAAATTTCAAATTTTCCAGGTAAAAAAAACTCGCTTCCTGGCCAATGTAGTACCTGCGGGTAGAGCATTGTAAAATCACATGTAAGGTATAGAGGAGGCTGGGCGTCGCCGTGGATCAATGTAGTACGCGTAAGACTACCGATCCCAAGGTCTTGGGTTCAAATCCCGACACGGCCGACTGCTTGAAAAATGGCGGGTGAGCATTTTTCACAAAAATACACCCTCATTCGGATGTGAGATAAAATGGATGTCCCGTGTGTGGGTGTTGTCACGCACGTTAAAGATCCCTACCTTGCGTGGAGCAGCAAGGGTTTGGCAATATTCCAAATTTTCCAGGTAAAAAAAACTTGTTTCCTGGCCAATGTAGTACCCTCGGGTGGAGCATTGAAAAATAACATGTAAGGTATGGAGGAGGTCCAAGATCCGGGGTTCGAATCCCGACACGGTCCGCTTGAAAAATGGTAAGCGAGAATTTTTCACAAAAATATACACTCGTTCGGATGAGAGGTAAAATGGAGGTCTCGTGTGTGAGTGTTGCTACGCACGTTAAAGATTTCAACCTTGCTTAGAACAGCAAGGGTTTGACAAAATTTCAAATTTTCCAGGTAAAAAAAACTCGTTTCCTGGCCAATGTAGTACCTTCGGGTACAGCATTTGAAAATCACATTTAAGAGGATTAAGCTGCCTGTGGCTGCCAAGATTCCCCAACACTTAAACATTTGTCAAATTAATAGTTTTTTAGTAAATCCTTTCGAACAATTAACATTATTCGAGAATATTGCCCAACCAATTCCTATAGCTGCTTATAATAATCATCATGTTTAAATACTTTTATTTTTTCCGTCACTAGTTTTTCCAACTTGGGACTGGTTGGACGCGTACCGCCATTGATTTCTATTTTGAGCTAGCCTACACATCCCTGTCTCACCCCTTTCCTAATATTCACTCCTCTACGTTCCTGCTCTAATTCTATTACTGCTGTTTGATCTTTGTTTAAGCTATGTACTATTGGTCTATTTCTAAAACTTATTCCAATCTTTTTGAGTATTTCAAACATAATTTTCTATTTTACATTGTCGATTACTTTTTGTAGATCTACAAACCCAATATACGCACTTTTCCTTTTTTCTATTGTTTTCTCTACTTTCACTTTCAGACCTAAAATAGCGTCCCGTTTTCCTCTATTTCGCATAAATCTATATTGATCTTGTCTTTGTATTCCTTCAGCTCGTTTTTCCATTCGTCTTTGTACAATTCTAGTTAGTATTTTTGACACGTGTGCTGTCAAACCTATTGTTCAAAAATTTGCACATCTATCCACGACTCTCTTTTTTGGTATAGTTACTATGGATGTTACTTTTGAAATCTTTCGGTATGTCGCCTGTTTCATACATATAGCTTACAAGTTGGAAGAGACGTTCTGTTACTGCTTGCCCAGTGGTTGTAACAGTTTCTGCTTGCACTTTATGTGTACCCGGTGCCTTACCATTTTTCAGCTCTTTTGATGCGAATTCAAACCCATCTCTAAGTATAGGATATCCTAAGTCATCATTTTCAATATCTGATTCCTGTTCTAATGCTGTTAGTTCCTCTCCTGCTAATAAATACCCGATATATTCTTGCCATTTACCTACTTTCTCTACATTTTCTATAATGATGTTTCCTCTCGCGTCCCATATATTTTTGCTATATGGCTTTATATCCCTAAAATTCACTCTAATTAGTTTGTATGCTTCATCTGTCTTTCTTATTTTTATTTTAGTTTGTACCCCTTTGCACTTTTTATCAATTCGTTGTTCTTTAGCTTTCCTGTAATTGCGAATAATTTCTCATTTTATGACTTTGTATCTCTGATTTCCTGTTTCGTCTGATCTATTTTTGTAATTTCGTCTTTCTATTAAATTCAGGATATCCTATGTTATCTATGGTTTTCCTTTTTTTTTGTGTATACCCAGAATATCTCTGACCGCCATGTCTAAGCTGGATTCAATGTTATTCCATTTTGTTTCTACTTCCTTAGAATAAGAAACTTTCTAGATACCTCCCAGCAATTTAATCGACTTTTTCAAGTCTTTCATGAATATCTTTACCTTTTAGTTTCTCAAAGTCAAAGTGTCTTTTTCCGTTTTTTTTTCAAATTTTCAAATTTAAGTGCGGCCTTTATAATTACGATGTTGTGGTTAGTGTCTATACCTGATTCGGGGTAGTATTCTACAGTTTTTTACTTGATTCCTAAACCGTGGTCTAACATGAATGTAATCTATTTGATATCTTTCTGTATCTCTTGATATCTTTCTGTATCTCCTGCGCCTTCCACGTATATTGTCTTCTAGCATGATGTTAAAATAATGTGTTTGTGACGATTAAATTGTTCTTGTCACTAAATTCTACCAGCCTATTGTCCTTGTCGGTTCTGGTACCTAAACCAAATAGACTTCCTACCGCTCTTTCGCTACCCTCACCTACCACTACATTAAAATCACCCGTAATTATTAAATTTTCATGTCCTTTTGAGTATCTTAGTTTGTCTTCGAAATCTTTGTATATCGCTTCTACCTTTTCATCACTGTAGCTGGATGTGGGCGTGTACACTTGTATTATTACGGTATTTATCGGTTTAGATTCTAATCTAACCATGAGTACTCGTTGGTACTTTTGTAAGTAAATATCTGCACAGTGTCCTATCTTTTATCGCATAACTATTGCCACACCCAAACTTCCTTCATCTGTTCCTGTATAAATTACCCTAAAGTCTCAACTCCAAAAATCCCCCGCCTCTGGCTACCGAACTTCGCTGATCCATACTATGTCTAGTGCTAACCTGTCCATTTCAATTTTAGGTTCTTGCTTCACACTTCTAACATTCCACGCCCTGACTCGCAAAATGTTCCCGACTCTTATTCTGAACTTTTCGATCGCATCCTCCGAAGTAGTCCCCTTCCGGAGATCTGAATCGGGGACTATTTTAACTCCGGAGACTTCAAACCCCAGAGAATGCCATTATGTTTCTTACAACTTAAGTACGCTATTCACTTGGGAGGTATTGCGATGGTATTCCGTTGCACTCCACATCGCGGCAGTGTGTCTTAGACTGCTATACCGATCCCTCTGGTCTCTGCTAATCTAAGTACCGAAAGAGCCGCTGCCCTCTTTCGGGGACCTGTCTTGGTTTGGTTCTTCACTAACAATCCAACTACTTTGGTTGAACCCGTAGTTTGTCTCTTTAACTCCTTAGAATACGCAAACCATTCCACCTGTTCTAGTAATCTAGGTAATGTAGGTCCATTCAGAACGGTTATGGACATAAATGCCACACAAAATGCAATGTTCAATGTTAGTAAAAGAAATTATTGGTAAAGGTTATAGTAATTAAAACACTTAGCTTGAAGTGTGACCGGCCATAGAATGTTCAACTACAATCTCAATTTGAGCTTGACTTCCGTGGTTAATTATGAATGGATAGAAATTCTTCAGTAGCACTCTTTTAATGAATATACCAAATTGATGTTTCTCGTAGGCCCTTCATTAAGTTGATTTGAAAGATAGACAATCCAAATCTGCGTGTGATTGCAAGTGGGCGAATCCGACTATATCGATATTCAACATAAATATAGCTTACGTGGAAGTATGAGGAGATTTAGCAAACCAAAAATTCTTCTTTAAAAAGAAACCCTCAAGAATTTCTGTCAAAAATAAGAATTATAATCATATGGTTGGGTAGTAAAACAAAGATAAAAGATAAAAGCGTTCAAAATATATATTAAACACTGAATAAACTAAGTCAGAATTCTGAATTATTGATACATCTGTCTGGAAAGGAACTATAAGGTAAGTATAAAACTTAAATATTTGTTAATAATAACAACTCTTAGGTTAACAGATCACCAAAAACATATGTGGACTTTCCTGAAGATTACAGAAACTCCTTGATTGTCAATTGGAAGTGTGTCTACTTTAAACTGTACTAAATAAATCATTTGAAAAATATTCACCAATTATTAAGAGCGCGATAGCATCCCTCTATTTTCATAACACGAACTAATTTTAAAATAGCCGCCTTTGTGGTATAACTTTCGCATGATAGAGGGAACTACTTTATTTTAACTTTAGTAGTTTAGTGGTTCGTTTCCAAGTTAGGCAAATAACGTTTGCTAGGATACGGTACGATGCTGGTTTTTCTCCATTTCTGTAACTATTCATCGTAAATGACCTTCAGCAATTTCGAAGTTGTTGAACAGCAAGCAAAGCGTTAGATATAGTTGAAATCAAATAAAGTCAAGCATGACTCATCGTTGCGCATATGAATAAAACACAGCCACAATATTGTTATGCTACTCTATTACCTGGCTCTTCCCATCTAAAAGGATAGCTAGAAAAATATTCGTCGGTGTATAATTCAATGCAACCACTCTGAACGTATGTCCATAAAATATTTCCGTTTGTAATTAATTGTCAAACATTTTAAGGTTAGGTTAGAATTTGTGCTTTGTTATTTCACTTGCGATTTTCTACTTTTCTTTTAAAGATAATTCTGATATACAACAAACAGTTTTTTAAACTAAGAACCTTCTACACATTGAATAGTGTTTGGTCAACACTTATCAAAATGAACACGCTTCGTAACAAACATTTGAACTTTCAAGCTCAGTTGTTGGTGATGAATGTTCTAACATTTTTTGAAAGAGAACGTGATAATCATGGAACCTTGGCCCCATTTGAGTCAGTATTGCAGGTATAATCAAATTTTCAAGTGATATGTTGTGTTTTAACTGTTGCTTATTGTTAGCGAACATCTGAGGCTTGTGGGATAGGACTGAGTTCTCTTCGTTCCATTAAAAAAAGAGAATTTTAGAAGCCCAAAAAGAAAATAAAGTTCCTGAGTCACCGAGCAAGCACCGAAAATTCAACAAGTCTAAATCGTCTGATGTAGATGGTTTTGTAATAGATGCGGTTAAACGAAAAATTTACGAAATGTATTCCAAATGTAATATAGTTTTCATAACAATTTTATTTAGTGTTTTTTAGTATTATGCTTTTAGGGCTCCATGTAACTGTTAAATCTTTACGACAAGAAATTGTAACTGCTCAAATTTTTAACTTCAGCCAGTCTAGTCTGACGAGACTTCTATCAACAATTGGTTTTTCTTTTAAATTGGACGATGGTAGAAGGGCTGTGCTTGAACAGGAACATATTGCTGCTGCACGAGTGAAGTTTTTAAGCGCATATGAAATGTACAAACAATTGTAACTTTAAGATGGATGAGACGTGGATTTTTAGTTGAAGTTCTGTTAAGAAGAGTTGGCATAATGGTTCCAAGCTCAGTGTAAAGAGAAAACCTCCTGGAGAAGGAAAACGGTTAGTTTTTTAGAGTTAAAATTACATTTAATAGAAATATTTTTTATTACAGGTTCATAGTCGTACATGCAGGCAACAAAACTGGATTCATCCCCAATGCAGCACTTTTGCATTCTACAAAATCTCCAAGTGCTGACTATCATGGAGACATGAATGCGGCATTATTTACAAAATGGTTTGAAGAACGTTTAATTCCTAATTTAAGCAAACCCAGTGTAATTATTCTAGACAATGCTAAGTATCATTGATTACTTGATTAAACACAATGTTAGTTGCGGTAGTCACACGTTAAAAAGGGAACTATTATCATTAATTAAAAAACATCCACAACCAAAAATTTATGAAATAGATACCCTAGCAGAAATGTACGGACACAAAGTTTTGCGGCTACCTCCGTATCACTGCGAGTTTAATCCTATAGAGTTGGTATGGGCGAACTGTAAAAAATATTACAATAAAAATGTTGGACGGCTTAACCAACTTTATAATGACACAAATGTCAACTTGATATGGCAAGAATCTTTGCAAAGAATAGATGGGTCATATTGGCAAAAATGAATCACACATGCAGAAAAATGTATGATGGAATGGTGGGCTATAGTACAGCAGTTTGATGTTGTCGAACCTTTAATTATCAAAGTGGGTGATACAAATAGTGATAGCAGTGGCTGTGATGCTGATCAGAATAACCAGTATTACCTACGCGGTAATTTTAGTTGGTTTTGTTAGCACGAGACCAACACAAGCACAATACACAAGTGTATGGTAACGGTCACCAAATTGCATTATTTATTGTGCAATATTTATGTTAACAAATTATTAATGTTTAGCGATTGATGTTTAACCATTCATGACCTGCTAGAGTTTTTATACAAGAAATTTAGATTTAAGTTTCATTGTCATTATTATTTGTGCAATAAATTTATATCGACTCGTTTACAGAAAACTTGTTTGCTTTCAAAAGTTAAAAAAGGATACAATCATTATATCAATACTACCAACGTAACACTTTAAATCGGCCAAGTGTGTTGGCTACCACAAGGAAAAGTCCAGGGGGTGGGGTTGGTGTGTATGTAAGGAAGGAACTTAAATGTCAGGTTATTTTGTTTGGTTTGCAATTGACTCGTATACTTGAATATATATTGGATAATGTTTAAATTAAATCGCAAAACTTTTACTGTAGGCACAGTATACAGATCCCCAAACTCTAATCCGCTTAGTTGTGTTGATGAACTAGATAATATTGTAACGGCTACTACTACCGCGTAATAATAATGGTCTTTATTACTCACTGTTCACAAGTCTAATTAACAGTATATGCCTTATTTATAGATGTTTTCAGTCCACTCAACAATGAAGCACTATTACACTAATGAATTTACAAGCACTAATATCTTCTTAAATTAACTCCTTTACCATAGGTTGATTAACAACACTATCACAACTATTTGTTTATACACTTCTATTTATTTATGTATACTACAAGCTGCATGTACATTAGACACAGCATATCACGTTTATATATACTTCTAAAGCTCAAAACTACTATTACTTTACACGATATAATTTATATTAGACATTCAAGAATAGACTGACTCTTGCATTCATTAGCGGTCTTATATATACTCTGGATTACAAGGATGACTCATGCTCCCGTAATTTCTAGAAGAATTCTGGAATTCTTGAGAAGGCACTGTGCCCCGAGCGTTTGTATGTTTGACGGGTTGCCTAATAGTGGATCGCAACACTGCCCCCTCTTTAAAACCGTTACGTCTCGTAACTGTAAATCCATCTTGACGCCAATTCGATGACTGGTGACGGTATCGGCAGCTATCTCCTCTGGTGCATCCACCGCGTCGTTGGAAGTAACAGTCAACACTCTTTTCCTAGTTTTGGTAGGCAACCGGTTGATAACAACAAACAAGAACCTGGACGTTGGTTCCCTGGAAAACTACTTCTAGCATATTTCGGACTATCCTCCAGTCTAAGCGATCCAGTCCACAGCCCAGCTTGGGCACCGCTAGTCTCGTTACTCCATTTTCCATCATCTGCGCCTTAAGATTTAGCAAAGCCTCCCATAGATGTCCATAACTAGGTCTCTGCCATGAAGAATTTTTGGTGACCAGATAGTAAACATAACGATTTTTATCTTGAAGGACCAAAGATTTTCCTACAGTTGGCTGCTGTTGTACTAATTCATCTACACATCCAAACTTTTTCTTGAAAACAACAGCTATTCCCCTTGACATTGCCAAATCTTGAGCTACGCAATGTGCAAGGGAATACTCTTCTGATGCTCTAAACAGATCTTGCTGTTTTTCAACAACAACGCCAAATCTCGCTTTAGCGGAACCACCATACGCCGCCATAAAGCTCTCAAAATCTACATTTGGCTCATGATTAATAACTTGCCGAACACCATTATCATTATTGGAGTCTTCCTGGTTGTTGCCAGCGTAGAATGTTAAACGGTCAAAGTGTACCACTTTCGGTTTACCACGAGGGGATCTTCTGATCCGGTACACTACATCATTAATCCTTTTTAACACTTCGTACGGCCCTTCCCATTGTCTTTGTAGTTTTGGCGACAATCCACGTTTTCTTTGTGGATTGTACAACCACACTAAATCTCCAGGTTGATAACCACCTTCTTGTGCTCTCGTGTCATATTGTGATTTCATTCGATCGCTTGCTGCCTGGATATTCTTTCGGACGTTTTCGTGAATGCTATTTGATCTTTCACGAAGCTTACTAACGTAATCTTCACCTGCGATCTCTTCTCCAGGTTTAAATCCAAACCGAAGATCACATGGTAGCCGCAATTCACGTCCTAGCATTACGCAAGCGGGCGAGTACCCTGTGCTGTCATGTACCGAAGATCGGTACGCCAGTAGGAACAAATGCAGATATTGGTCCCAGTCTCGTTGATGTTCAGAGACAACTTTGGCCAGGTACTTCCCTAACGTCCTGTTCATTCTTTCAACCATTCCATCCGATTGGGGATGAAGTGGCGTGGTTCTAGTCTTCCTGATTCCAAGATGCTTGCAGACATTTTGAAACAATGCTGATTCGAAGTTTCGACCTTGATCGGAGTGTAATTCCAACGGAACTCCAAAACGACAAAACAACTCCCTGACTAGTACATCTGCAACCGTCTCGGCTTCTTGGTTAGGTATAGCATATGCCTCCGGCCATTTGGTAAAATAATCCATTGCAACCAAGATGTATTTATTTCCTTTCTCTGATTCAGGAAACGGACCAGCTATATCAATGGCTACCCTCTCAAAAGGATTCCCCACGTTATACTGTCTCATTGGGGCTTTCCGTTTTGACACCGGGCCATTTGCAGAGGCACACAATTCACATTTCCGGCACCACTCCTTCACATCATCTTTGCAGTTCAGCCAATAGAATCTTTCTCTCACTCTCTCGAGAGTTCTTTTCACGCCAAAGTGCCCTCCGGAAATACCATCGTGCAAGTGCTGCAACACTTCCGGCACTCTGCTTTTCGGCACTATCAATTGAAGTCTCTCAGTGCCATCTTCAAATTCCAGGCGTCGCTTCAAGATCCTATTTTCCATCATCAAGGAGTCCCACTGTGCCCAGGATGCCTTCAGGCTCCTACTTAAAATACTAATTTCTTCCCAAGCTGGTCGTTGTCCTCTATTTTTCCACTCAATAATACGTCCCAATTCGGCGTCATTTTCCTGGTCTTCTCGCATTCTTTCGGGTTGCCAAGTATCATCGGTTACTGTCATTCTATGGATGACACTTATTTTCTCTTCCATCTTGGAGCAATGATTGCAGTCCACCGGACAAGGTCTCCTTGATAGAGCGTCTGCATTCCGATGGCTAGTTCCTGCACGATGTTCTGTATCAAAGTCATATTCCTGCAGCCGCTCTATCCACCTTGCCACTTGCCCTTCAGGATTTCGAAACTGCAATAACCATTTCAGGGCAGCATGGTCTGTTCTCAACAGGAATTTACGGCCGTATAAGTACTTATAAAAGTGCTCTACGGATTTGACGACGGCCAACAGCTCCCTTCTTGTCACACAATAGTTCCTTTCTGGCCGCGACAAGACCTTGCTGAAATACCCAATAACTTTTTCTTGTCCGTCCTGCACTTGAAAAAGAACGCCTCCTATAGCTGTGTTACTGGCATCGGTATCCAACACAAATTTCCCCTCCATCCGTGGATAACTCAAAATTGGTGCTGTAACCAGTAGCCGTTTTAGTTGTTCGAATGCCCTTTGGCAGTCGTCATTCCAATCATAGTTTTGTCCATCTTCGGTTAATTTCGTTAACGGTTTGGCAATGTTCGCAAACCCAAGTATAAAACGTAGGTAATATGTGCACAATCCTAGAAAACTGCGTAGTTGGTGTATATCTGCTGGTGTAGGCCACTCTTGTACCGTTTTTATTTTGTCAGGGTCAGCTCTTATTCCGGTCTCTGAAACGACATGTCCTAGGTATTTCACCTCTTTTCCAAATAGGTGACACTTCTTATTCATTAAAAATAAAACATTTGTAATAAATTTGTTTTAATAAAGCACACTTTACAGGTAACAACTCAAAGTTTTTTTGTATTGGAAATACATTTTTCGATATTAGCATTTGATGAAAAATATTAAACCGAAGACCCCAAATATTCTATTAGTTTGAAATATTTATTGAAATAAACGTTTAGTCGTTTTTGACAGAGTCGATTTAATGTAACAAAATAGCTATTTTTTGACAGAATAAACCAAAAAGGAATTCTTTTATGGTTTATTTCTAATGCCTAAAGTTAGGTCTAGTTTCGTAAATTGTTTAATCCTAAATAAACTTTTCCATTTTTATTTTTAATTTAGCCTAAAATATATTTCATAATTAGTGGGAGTTTTGAAGTTTATTGTTTATTATAATCATTTTTTGCCGGCAGCACAATTTGAGAAAATGTTATTATCACATCTATTTGACGTTACATGTGAACTATGTATGACCAAAAAATGACGGAAGTCTGCTACGTGGGGGTAAAAAATGGAAACACTAATAAGTTGCCTATATATTTAAAGCTGATTTTGACACTTTTCAAATTGAAAATATAATTACCATTGCAGACCCCTGGTGAAGATACACAAGACAATGAACGTCCCCAAAGTGAAGTGTAAAATGATGTAGGAAAAATTATCGTTTTTTGAGAACGTCCTCCCCCAGATCGTTCAAATTTGAAAATCATTTTGCCGAGTATCAAACTCGCAACCTAATTTGTAACAAAATGTATCCTATTTCCCTGCAATGGTTCCACTAAGATATTTTAATAAACATTACTCTTGCTAACATGATGCAATATTTTGCTTATATTGAATATTGTAGAGTATCTAGTTACGTTTTGGGATACGGCACACTACCCTTTTTTTTTTTAAAAACTATTATAACTGAGTATAAGCTTCACAAAGTAACACTGCTGTAATAATTTACTTATCGTTTGTAAACATAAACATGAAAGTTTACAAACAACCATGGATGTTGAGGTTATGTCATTTTTGGCTTCATAAATATTCGCAATTAATCCAATCATTATTATATTACACTTATCAAAAGGTAATTCACCATATATTATTAGTTTACTTCATTTCAATGCGACAAAAACAAAGTCCAAAATAATTCAATTTGAAATATTCTGGTTTTAAACCTTATTCTACACATCATTAACAGTGCCATCTTCGGAGGAAGTCGTGAACAATTTCTATTAAAATGGCGTACAATTAATGTAATAATTCAATAATATCCATTCAGTACACTACGGCTATCATGATCAATATTTTTGAATTTTTTTTTAACAGAACGATTATATATGTATTCTGCTATCCAACGAATGCTTTTTTTTTATATACAAATTGATTATGTTAGATGTAGTAACTAAAATAAAGTAAGTGAATTTTAACATTACTTTTAACAGCTATTTCTTGCTTATTACTGCACTTTAGAAAAAAAAAGCAAACCTTCGTTAGAAAGTACAAAGTTTTGTGAGTCTAATGGTGAAGTTACATTTTGCATATTTTTAATCCAACAAAAGTTATTTACCAAACAGCATAACCTGTTTTTTGATGGATTTTAGGCAGCCAACCATACATCCGATCGCGCCCTTAACAACTGGACTTATAAAAGAATCCTTAATTATAGGCAGTACTAGGTACTTGAAATTAAAATAAATAATCATAAAACAGATGATATCACAACTCCGCAAATTCGAGATGCCACATATCCCTCCCATTAAGAAAAAGCTTTGAAAAAGTTTTCTACAAAAGAAATAAAGATTTCTAAAAAATATTAACAGAATGTAAATTTTCCTCCTAATTAACAAGAATGTGACATGCTACCATTTTTAGTTGGGAAATAAGGTATAGTCAGCTTTAAGGTTCAATATACGCCAATGTCATTTTGAACTACCACTTACTTTTTTCACCTTATAAGGATCAGAATAATTTTTAATTAATTTCGAAGAATATTGCTGTGCTGCATCAGACAAACTGTCTTCTTTTTCCAATAATAGTCTTTTAAAGTTACGGGTTGATGCGGCAAATTATACTTGTGGCTTACTCTACTATGAGCTTTCAATTTTCTTTTTACAAAATCTCTATTATCTTTAAGCTTTTCATCTTCTTCCATGCTATTTTCTATATCTAACGATTCATTTTCTGTTACCTTTTGCTTTTCATAATAATCATTATAGTGTTTACCGTCTAACATCATCTTGCACCCAAAATTAATAAAATATGGGGTGTCCTATTGTATCTTTCGGTTGGACTAACTTCTGGATGATATAGAGGAGTAGTTAAAAATTTTACATTGCAGTCTGTCATCAATTTGGAAAATTCCCTACTCTTGAATTTTGCTTCGTTATCTGATTTTAAATACTGTGGAACACCAACCAACTAATAAAAATATATTTTCCTCAATTATTTTAGTAACTCTGGTAGCTGTAGCTGTTCGAATAGGAAAAAACAATGAGAATTTGCTGAAATAGACGAGTTTTATAAATATGGACTTAGTTTTGGAATAATACTCTTTTGCTCATGAATCGGGTATCTATAAGAAATCATTTTGCATTGTTGGTAATAAACCTTTTGATAATTTTCATAAAAGTGGGCTAGATAGAAAGATAAATTTTGCGAGGATCTTCGCTCTAAATGTTTGTCTACCATGACGATTGCAATTGCTAATTTTGTAGAACCGTATTCGGGCAGCTCTCTAATGATGCGTTTTTTGTGTTCAAATATCTTGTAGCACTTTCTCCGTTTGAAGCACTTGTAATTAAAAATTTAATTAATGTGCTAATGTAAAGTTGGCAAGGTATATCGTGAGAATTAAATGATAGTCATCATGGACCTAGTTAAAAACAAGTAATAAATCATCAAATTCATATTATCTAACATTAAAATAAATGTAAACGAAGGGATGGTTTTGTTTAAACGTTTTGTAGCTTTACTGAGATTAAAATTGTCTAGTGTAATACTTAAAAAATATTATGCAAAATAAGTAACATTAATCATTTTTACTTCGTGTTTTAGGTAATGTAGGTCTTTCTTTGGTGTTACAAATTACAAAAAGATGATATCTCATCGTTTCCGCTTGATTCCAATATGGTGGTTGGATAGTCGTTATGCATGGCTCGTTTTTGGAGCGTATGCAAATTAAAGATATGAGAAAGAGTACAGTTAAGAAATAACATCGCTAATTATGCTTCTCTTAAGTAATTTGTTACCATTTCATGGTATAATAAGTACGCAATCAACTGCAGTACCAAATTCAGTAAAATAAAGAGTCGTTAAGGGATTTTGAAATACCTTTAGAACGTATATCTTTAAAAATTGTATTTTGTTAGAATTCGTTTAAATACCATTAAAACGAATTACTTAAATACACACCGTTTAAAATGTATAACTTTAAAGAAGTAATAATTTCATTAATTATATACATTTTTATTTATGCACGAGCAGTCATGCGAACTGAATAATCTGTCTGAAACACTTAAGGTGCTTACAATCCACAACGCCCTCCAGAAATTTGTGCGTCAAAATTGAAACTAAGTAATATGTATTTAACCTTATAATAGTAACCTGCAGTAAGTATAAAGAACGCTATTTTACTGCAACAAAAATTTAATACGCCAAGATTAGTGTGTTAATGAAGGAGATCCGAAGAAACAATTAGTCAATTTTAAACCATTAAAATTCAGACATAGAATATTTCACACCGTCAAATGCTATCACCAATTAATGCCAATTTATATTATACTTGTTAACAATGTTCATATACATGAATTTATACAGGGTGTTCCTAAATAACACGTACATATAGAAGGGTGTAATTTTTTGACTTATTTCATGACTAACAATTAATATAAACAAAAGTCCGCAAACGCTTCGTTACCGATCTACAGGGTGCTGAAGATTCAAAATTTTTTAGCTTTTTTCTGTATAGTTCCTACAGTTTTTGAGATCTATAGATTTAATTTGGAATTTAGGTTACGCTGTGGTGCGTAATCATTGAACATGTCAGAGATCATGCGTCTTCTCTCTTTGAACCCTTTTGAGGTGCACCGCTGGTCGATTTTAAAAACAAAACGTATTTTCTGCCTTCTTTAGAAACTTTTTGGTCTCTTGCAGTTTTTCGTACCTGCGCGCGTTATCGAGAAAAAAATAGAAAACCGTTTTCTCTTATACGCTGGATAAAATTAAAGTTTTTTAAATGATCTGTTAAGCACTGGCTTTATTGTGGATAACATATTGTTTTTATTAACTTAAAAAGTTCGCGTTTGAAAACGTAACTTGTGTCTGCATATGTTCAAAAAATTAAGGATTTAAGTTGTAAACTGTAAGGTGCAAAAGTGTTTCAAATACTCCTTATATTTTCATCATCATCTTTAAGTCTTCAAACCTGAAACTGGTTAGACACGTACCTCCAGTATGTCCTATTCCGAGTTAACCTACACATTTCCCTAAAATTCCCACAGTCTACATCTATCACTATCTGCGTGCAAAATTCTGATCTGGATCTACATTTACCTCTCTATTCCTGTATGTGCTTGTAATATAGCCCGCACTATTCCTCAAAAAATGCTTTAAAACATGTCCTGTCTTTCTATTTCTCCTATTTTTTGTTTGTTTCAGACAGATATTTTTATTCCCCTACTATTTCTATAACCTCTTTGTTATTAACTTTATCTGTCCATGTTCAAACAAAACATTTCAAAAGGCTTATTCCTGTTCCTATCTGCCTCTCCTACTGTTTCTATTTTGTAGGCGTACAGTGCTGTACTCCACACATATGCTTTCAACACTTTTGTCCTTGTTTCTATGCTTGTTGTCTTCGAAAATAGCCGCTGCTCTTTCTTGTTAGATACAGTTCGGTTCCTCTTTCATTGTTTTGTAAATATATACCCTATTTCACCGATATTCAGTGGATGTGAAAATGGTTAAGCAGCTTGTGACTACCAAGATCCCCCAACACTTGAACATTTGCCGAATTAATAGTTTTCCAATAAATTCCTCTACACAATCAAGATTAGTTGAAAATATTGTAAAACCAACTGTAGTTGTTTATATTAACAATCAGGTTTGAGTGTAGTTACTTTTTGTCATTAAATTTTCCGTCTTCGAACTGGTTGGAAGCGTACGCCCACTGATTTCTATTCTGAGCTAGCCAACACAGTTCCTCAAAATTTCCACTGCCTGTATACAGCTCGGATACCTTTCCATTGTTTTGTAAATATATACCCTATTTCACCGATATTCAGTGGTATGTGAAGGGGAGGATAACGGCTCCGTGGTGTAGTTGGTATGCGTGTGACTACTATGCCCAAGGTCCTGGGTTTAAATCCCGACACGCTCCGCTTGAAAAATGTTAAGCGAGCATTTTTCACAAAAATACGCTCTCGTTCGGATGAGAGGTAAAATGGAGGTCCCGTATGTGAGTGTTGTCACGCACGTTAAAGATCCCTACATTGCTTGCAACAGCAAGGGTTCGACAAAATTCAAAACTTCCCGGTAAAAAAAAACTCGCTACCTGGCCAATGTAGTACCTTCGGGTGGAGCATTGGGAAACAAATGCAGGGTATGTGAAAGGGGTTAAGCAACCTGTGGTTACCAAGATCCCCCAACACCTAGACATTTGCCAAATTAGTAGCTTTCCAATAAATCCGTTCACACAGTCAGCATTAGTTGAGAATATTTATAGGACACATCAGGTTCAAATCCAATTATTTTTTCGTCATTAGGTTTTCCGTCTTGGAACTGATTGGAGCCGTACCTTCACTAATTTCAACTCTGAGCTAGCCTACACAGTTTCCTGACATACCTACAGCCTATATATATATATATATATATATATATATATATATATATATGCCTTATTTCACCGATATTCAGTGGTGTGTAAAGGGGGTTAAGCAGCCTGCGGCTGTCAAGATCCCCCAACACAGACATTTGTCGAATTAATAGTTTTTCAGTAACTTCTTTCACACAATTAACATTAGTTGAGAATATTGTAAAACTAACACCTGTAGTTGGTAACAATAATCATCAGGTTAAAGTACAATTATTTTTTTGTCATCATAAGATTTTCTGTCTTGGAACTGGTTGGACGCGTACCTACATTGGTTTCTATTTTGAGCTACCCCACACACTCCCCTGAAGTTTCCACAGCCTACATCTTTGACTATCTGTGTGCAATAGTCTAACTTACGTCTACTTCTACTTCTTTTTTTCCCTATCTCTGCTTCTAATATATTTCGCACTATTCCCTCATGCCGTAGTATGTGGTTTATCATTCCATCTCTCTAATTTTTTACCGTTTTCCACATATTTCTTTCTTTCCCTACCATTTCTAGAACCTCTTTGTTCTTAACTTCGTCTGTTCATGATATCTTCATCATACGTCTGTAGCACCACATTTCAAAGGCCTCTATCTTTTTCCTGTCCACTTCTCCGGCTGTCCAAGTTTCACAGTCGTACAATGCTATGCTCCACACATATGCTTTCAGCAATCTTTTCCTTGTTTCTATGTTTGTTGTTTTTGAACACAGTAATTTCGTTTCTTGTTAAATGTGGCACGACCTTATGCTAATCTTTGTTTTATATCTTTTGCGCTTTTTCCATGTTGCGTTCTTTGGCTTCCTAGGTAGTAGAAATTCTTAATCTTTTGCAAGTTTTCATTTCCTATTTATATTCTAGTTTTTGATTTATTTTCCTCTCCTTGGCATACTAGTACTTTAGTTCTATTTTGGTTAATATTCACACCGTACCTCTCTGTTAGAATTGTTTCATATTCATTAAGGGCTGCTTCTAACTCTTCCTTCCTAGATGCTATCACCGCTGTATCGTCTGCAAATCTAAGTATATCAATCTTTTGTCCCTGCATAGTAATTCCAAATATCTTCCTGCATTTGACAGAATTCATTGTCTCTTCGATGTATAGGTTAAAAATTAACAGGGATAGAGCACATCCCTGTCTTACTCCTTTCCTAATATCTACTTCTGTACGTTCCTGCTCTAATTTTATTACAGCTGTTTACTCTCTGTATAAGGTATGTACTATCCGTCTATCCCTAAAACTCATTCCAATCTTTTTGAGTATTCGAACATTCTTTTCAATTTTACATTGTCGAATGCCTTTTCCAGATCTACTAACCCTACATACACGCTTTCCCATATTTTTATTGTCTTCTCCACTATCACCCTCAAAGCTAAAATAGCCACCCGTGTTCCCTTGTTTCGCCTAAACTCAAATTGATCTTTTCCTAGTACTTCTTCAGCACGTTTTCCATTCGTCTTTGTACAATTCTAGTTCATATTTTTGACACGTGTGCTGTCAAACTTATTGTTCGAAAATTTTCACATTTATCCGCGACTGTTTTTTTGGTATAGTGACTATGATGCTACGTTTGAAAGCTGTGGGTGTCTCGCATGTCTTATACATACAGCTTATAAGTTGAAGGCGACGTTCGATTACTGTTTGTCTAGCGGCTTTTAGAGCTTCTGCTTGCACCCTTATCTGTACCCGGTGCCTTAGCATTTTTCAGACCTTTTAATGCTAATTCAGATTCACTTTTAAGTATAGAATATCTGAAGTCATCCTTTCCAATATCTGATTCCTATTTTAATGCTGCTAGTTTCTCTTCTGCATATAAATTCCCTGTATATTTTTGCCATTTAACCACTCTCCCTACATTTTCCTCCCGCACTCCTTATACTTTTGCTATACGGTTTTATATCCCTACCATTCATTCTAATTAGTTTGTATGCTTCGTCTGTCTTTCCTATTTCCATTCCACTGTGTACCTCTTTGCACTTTTCATCAATCCATTTCTCTTTAGCTTTTTTGCATTTTCGAATAATTTCCCATTTTATGGCTTTGTATCTGTGTTTCCAGCTTCATTTGGTTTTTTTTTTTATATTTTCGTTTTTCTTCTATTAAATTCAGGATATCTTTTGTTATCTGTGGTTTCTTATTTTCCTTTTGTGTATATCCCAGAATATCTCTGGCCGCCATGTCTAAGCTGGATTTAATGTTATTCTATTCTGTTTCTACTTCCTTAGTATAAGAAATTTTTCCGATATTTTTCAAGAATATACTTGACTTTTTTCAAATTTTTCGTGGATATCTTGAACTTGTAGTTTCTCAAAATTAAAGTTTTTCCGTTTTTTTTCTTAAATTTTGAAATTTAAGAACAGCCTTCATAATTACGATGTTGTGGTCAGTGTCTATATCTGCTTCTGGGTAGCTTCTACAATCTTTTACTTGATTCCTAAAGCGTTGTCTAACAAGAATCTAATCTATTTGATATCTTCCTATATCTCCTGGCATCTTCCACGTGAATCGTCTTCTAGTATGATGTTGAAGTAATGTGTGTGTGATGGTTAAATTGTTTTGGTCGCAAAAATCTTCCAGCCTATTTCCCCTGTCGTTTCTCGTACCTAAACCAAATAAACATACTACCGCTCCTTCCCTACGCTCACCTACTACTGCATTAAAATCCCCTGTAATTATTAACTTTTCATGTCCTTTTATGTATCTTAGTATCTCTTCGATATCTTTGTAGATTGCTTCTACCTCTTCCTCACTGCGACTAGAGGTTGTGCTGGGCCAGTAGTTGTAGTGTATAATAGTTTCTTTAGCATTAGGTTTAACCATTCTTGTTTAGTAATATAAGATAATATTAGCATAAGTATAGGGTAGGAACCTGTTTTTAGTCGAATCTCAAAAGCTCTGCGAGTATTATTAAGTTTAGTTTACGAAGTGACGGCGAGGCGGTCATCCAGGCTGACCCACTTGGTAGAGAAATATCCGAACATACTTAGACTAATAAGCATTCTTCGATAACTTTTAGTTTAGGTAGGTGACATACAAAAGCGGCATGTTGATGGTTTGAATGCTATGTACAGAGTGCTCTATAAAAAATAAATCCATCCTTTGTAAAACATTCGAGGCATCCTCGGCAAACTTCAGATGGATGAAGTAAACGTATAAAAATGAATATATCGCGTGTCGGTTTCTCCTATCTAACCTATATATCTACTTCAATTTACAAATCGTGAACCTGAAGCAGAAAGAGGGACTTTGCAATTATTTCACTCGGCACAAAAGTGTATATCATCTGTTTTTGCGTTCGGACGATGAGATCATATCGCGCCAGCATAATTCCTTGATAATCAAAACAACTGAATTACGACTGTATTAATTACAATGATGACATCATCTCTAACTTTTATAAACTCACATATGAATTTGACAACCTTTGACTATGGATCCTATATGATACAAATTAATTTTACCGTAGAGCAAAATTATAGTAACCTAAAAAATTATATTTTTTAAAGGGAATAACTTAATCTTATTGGTGGACTTACCTAATACAGAAACTATTAAATGAAATGTGATTATAGGTATTTCTAAGAAATGTCATATGTTTTATAGGAAGTAGTATACCGATCGATTTTGGAGAGAATCGTGAAAACAGCTTAGCAAGCATTTTGGAATTTACTAACCGCAAACCGTCTGTAAAGGTTTTACATATCTCAAACCAGGAATATTGGAAGCAATATACCGGTGAATCGCTTAGGAATAATTTCCCTACCCACAGTATATTCGAGTTCAGTCTCTCGGGTTCTATCTGGAGAAGAAGCGTAACCACGTTAGTTTCCTGGCTAGGTGATGGTAAAAATTGGATCAAGGAGAAGGATTTGCTTTAATATATGCAAGGGTTTACTTCAAGTTTCAACATTTATAGATCTGTCATCGACGAGAACACATCGACACGTGTCACGTATTATATTTTGAATATATAAAAATTGCAATACAAAAGAAACCAGTTTTTATTAAAAAACAGCTACATTCAATATGGAAACCCAGGAAATATGACATGAAATTTTGGATATGCATTTGGACTTTAACAATTTAAGCCAGGACTTCAAGAAACACAACGAGGGATTCCAAAAATATTTTCATGAACTTAATTGGGTATTCCTATTGACAAGTGGTACTTTTTTTACTTATTCAGCAATATATTTGGATAAGATAATTCAGCCAAACTCTACCATCTAGTGAAGGGAGGATAAAAACAAAATATGGTTTCCAGATTATCACCGAAAAATCACGTTGAAAATGTCGGAATATTTGGTATCTCAACCTTATAATGTTCAAAAAAAAGTAGCAAGCATTTAAGCCAATGCTTGTTACATATATAAAATTATTTAGCATGTGCTAAAGAGAATGTTGTATTAATTTTGAATGCAATTTAATATTTTTTTAATATAATGTTTTTACTGTCTTTTGTTTTAATTGGATCTAGTAAAAGATCCAGGGTTCAAAAGGCTATATAAAACCTCGGATAATTATGGCAATTTCAGTTAAATATAATCAAGAGGTAAGATTAGAAGGAATTGTAAAGAACGTACCCTTTCAAGTTTGTTGTATCACTAATACGTACTAAAACTCTAAAAACTTTAAAGTACAAAAATGTCGATGAACCGAAACACTGCACTCACTACCGCTCCCTGATTAATATTTATCAAAAATGTAATGATAGGGTAGAGGTACCAGTTGTGGCCACTTTTAGCAATTTTTGGACTTTTAAAGAACTTGGCTAGGTAAAAAAATTCAATCCATTTATGTCAATAACAGAAATATATAGCTTATGCATTATAGATCAATTAGAAGTACAAAGTAACACAATAAAAGCTTTAATTTAGTAGTAAAATAACTAATACAAAATTCTGATGGTAATCACCAATTTTGGCCATACATACACTAGTTTTGGCCATTAAAATGTACCAGTATTGGCCACACAGATAAAATATAACAATCTAAGCACCTATTACTATTCTTATCATGTTCGCTTAAATTAATGTATACCTATAGCTAATTTTTACATAAAAGATATAATAAGACCACGCTACCTATCTAGCTAGGTATATAAAATCAACATAGGAACTCATTTCGGCCACATAATATGCACATCGGGCAGTTTTCATTTTTGGAGAATGAATTATAGCTTGAATGTCTTCTAAGTGATAGGGTAATTCATCTACCGTACTCGGCCATTTCCAGGTATTTATTCCACTTTCAACCATAGTTGACACATACACATTATTATCTTCAATTTTTGTTATTTTCCAGGATAGTATGCTTCTTCATATTGTACAATAACGTAAGAATTAACTTCAAGCTGTTTTGGAAGAACATCACCTTGTTCTGCAGGTTCCATAGTGTGCATTGTGTCCCCATTTCCCTTATCTACTATGATTTCTTCAGTCTTTTGTTTACTGTCAGTTCTTCGCCTTTTTTGAATTTTTGGCACATTTTGCATGTTTTTAGATTCCCTTTCCAGTTGCCGGTCTCTTTAATTTTTAAAGTCTTTTCCTTTTCTTCCTTTTCGCTTTCTGCAAGTGTCATCCACTGTTCACTTGTCAAAACAGTACCAGTGTCTTTTCGACTTTCACTTTTTTCCTTTTGTCACATTGTCACTAGATGGGTAAATAATTATATTGCTTAAAGTGTTTATTTTAGAAGACCTTGGTGTCGGACATGCACTTGAACTGATAGTTGAAGCGCCAGATCCTTTAGGAGAATCCATATTACAATCGTAAAGTGAAAATGTATCAGTAACAGGATCTAAAGAACCTAAATTTAATTATTTTATTTATATATCAAATATATAGAAGAACCATTTACTTATTTTCACGCCTAAATTCAATGCGATCTTAATTTCCTTTTGGCAGATTTCTTCTGAGGAATCTTTAATGTGGTTTTTAATATCGCTTTCATACGCTAAAACACACTTAAGGGTTATCAATCTATATTTTAGTGTTCTACTTACCCATGCTTTTAGAATTTAATTTTGGGCCAATTTGATTTTCGTAGGTAACTTTTGGCGGAGAGTAGGAGTGTGTGTGCTATATTCTGAGCCTTTTTGTATTTTATCTGTGGACTGGACATTTTCAAAACTAAAAAGCTCTGAAATATTGTCAATATTATTATAATCGGCATCTCTAGCATCTTGCTGCTCATTATTGTCACATGGTTCATGAATGTCGGAATTTGCAAAAAGAAACCCCATGATATTATCAAGTTCTGGTTTTTTATATGAAACGCCAGCATCTAATGTAAATTTACACCAAACTTCATGTAGCATATCAAGGTTCCGATTGGCTGGGGAAAAGTTATATTTTTGGCACATTTTAAAATCATTCAATGTTGTGCTATCAATTTTAGATTCCAGATAGTGTAAATGATGATTCTCTGGTGATGTCAATAAAGTATTTTGATTTTGAGGAATGTCTACTATCTTTAAGGTGTATTTGCTGTAGTCGACATTATTTGTGTCGAAAGGATGTAGACCGCACATTCTAAAACCATTTATAATAGCACCTTTGAAGTCTGTCGTAGTAATTATACTATTCAGCAAGGTTGGAACATTTTGTCTCATTATTTTTATTCGTTCATGCCAAAGTTTCCAGTTTTTTACTTCCTTCTGCCAGCGTTTTTTAAGTGGCGCAAATAAGCAAACGTCTAGTGGCTGGAGGATATGTGTTGTGTTTGGACATAAGCACACCAATATAATTTGATTTTCTTTACAGAACTGACTTAGGTGTAAACTTAAGTGGGACTTATGTCCATCTAAAAACACAACCACTAGCAGTTTGAATTCATATTCGACATGATATGGATAGATGAAATTGACGAAGTATTCGTAGAATGTCTGTGTCATCATACAGCCATTTTTTGACTAACCAATTCCCCAACTTTTTGGTGCCGCTTTAATGTATGTAGTGGGTAACCTGTCGGATTTATAAAGAGTCATCAGAAGCGCATAATCGCCTAACGCACTAAAGCAGATTAATGTTGTAACATTTTCTTTGTCACTGTTACCAAAACTGCTGTATACTTGTTTTCTTTTTTCTGCTATTACATAGCCTCCAGAAGTACGCAAACCAATTTGCACTTTAACATTTTAGGTTAGGTTTAGTTTTCTTGATGTACGGAAGTTTCCCCATATTTTCAAATATGCAAGACGGGAACATTTTAAATAGACTGGGCGGGGCTTCCGGTACGTCACAATAGTGAGTTGCGCAAGGGTTTTATCCCCATAGGGTAGCAATAGTAGAAAAGAGTGGGGTCGTGTTTCCGTGACGCCCTGGAATCGAGGCGGCTGTCTGCCTGGTGATGTGAAGTGAAACGGACCTTTCTTTTGGGTGTCGTACCGTAACGTATGCTATGTAGAATCCTTTTTCTAATTACCTTTGTGTTGTCTACCTTTACCTTTTCCTGTCAGACCCTTACATAGGTACAATTTGCGCCACCGAAGGACCTACCGACCTCCACACCTGTAGATGGAGCTCCATGCCAACCAACCGCCGCTAGCCGAGGTGTCCCAAAATTTGGTAGCGTCGACGCCCTCGTTACGCCAGAAGGAGCTGGATGCGTGGTTACAGGCCTACTGAAGGAAAAATACCTGATGTGAGTACCTTTAATTAACTTGCATGCATTATTTTTGTGCTAGAGTTTGTTTAAATTTCATTTGCGCAATATCTGACACGTCAATATCTGGACACTGCCCTATCATGTATAAATTGGCGTTGCCCCGTTGAAGGCTATTCATGTAATAAGAGTATCGAACGTTGAATTACCGTTGATAGTGTTATTATATCAGCATTTGGCCAACGTGGAATTTTATAAATATCGTTAACGTAATTACAATTGTAATTCGATATTATTTACGTAATCTGTATAAGAATTCGCGTTGCGCAACCTTATACGTGGGCAATTATTATACATATGATAAACGTTAAATAAACTTAAATTAGCAATTTAAAGTTACATAGGTTTATCTTCAGTAAGCTGTATGACAGCACCACTTCGGCGGTAACACGTCGACCTACAAATTATACAGGAATTTAGGCTGGCATGGACCAATTAGGTTGAACGTGTCAGTGTCTTAGGTGCGCAAATTGTAAACAGTAAGCGTCTGCACAGAAAAGTAAGGTGCATGCAAGGTAATTAAAAAAGGTATCTCTACATCAGTACGTTGTTACGACACAAGTAAAGGTCCGTTTCACTCACATCACCAGGCAGACAGCTCGCTCTCGATTCCAGGGCGTCAGGACCGACCACTCTCTACTATTGCCTTACAGGGATAAAACCCTTGCGCAACTCACTGTTGTGACGTACCGGAAGCCCCATCTATAAAATGTTCCGCGTCTTGCATAGTTTGTAGGCGAAACTTCCGTACATCAAGAAAACTAAACCTAACCTAAAATGTTAAAGTGCAAATTCGGTTTGCACGTAACAAGGGTTAATAAAAAAGCAGTCTCGTCGATATTTCATGTCCGGAAAGGATCAATTAAAATAGACATATCTTCCTCAAGCAAGGTAGATGTTTCTTAAAACCAATTTCTAATTATCTGAGGTATAATATTGGCGCGTGCCTTTCTAAGATATTCTGCTTTTTTATTGACGGCTCGGGGTGCCTCTTGTTAAACGATTCAAACCATTTACGACCTGGTGAATTATGTATGAACGAATTCTCCATTTTGAGTTCTTCTAATATCCGTTTAACCGAATATCTGAGACCATCCTTATTTACTGGAAAACCCATTTTTGCGCAAGCTTTCACTCATTCTACCAACTTGTTTTCAATGTCTTTTCCTAATATGCAGTCTGGGTCAACTTCATCTGAAGTATGTGGGGCTTCTCCACTGATTTAATGACGCAAGAGTGCTTCAAGGAACGTCAAAAGTGTTGCTGGCTGTTTGAACTGCCATTCCATCTGCAATGTTTCAATGCATTTTACTGCTTCAATGCTATATTGAAACAAGATTTTACCTTTCCTTTTTGTTTTAGATTTTTAATTCTTGACATAGGGACTGAAGCAATGAAAGTTTAGATTAAAGGTAGGTAACTACTCAAAAACCTAATTAATAAATTATTTTGAAGATAGGTATGTAAACCTACATACCTATCTAGTGCATAATATCTAGAGTGGCCAGAAATAGAATCTAGTGCTCCTATTGTGGCCACCTAGATGACCAAAACTGGGCAAATGCAGTAAATGATTGCACCAGTTCTGGCCACTCTATTTAATTAATGTAGACGCACTCTAACCAAAAAAATACGTATTTAAATGGCAGAACATTGAATATAACAAACGCCTATACAAAAACTTTACTAAACTACTGGACTAAAATACCGTTATGCATATTAAAAGTTTACCTTGAACCTTAACAATTTCGGTAAGAAAACAGCACAAAGTTCTTCCAGCACCATTTGACCTTAGTCTGACATCATGCAAGTGGTGCAATCTAGTGGAAGCTTGATAAACTAAATGTCATAGTTTATCAATATTGTAACCTGCATAGAAGATTCCTGTTGTGCGTAGCCCTTATTTTATAAAAAGAAAAATTTAATAGAAATGGCCAAAACGGGTACAATGGTCACAACTGGTACCTCTAAATAGAAAATTGCAACGGGAAACTTTCTTTCATGCGAATATTGTATTTGTTGTTATACTAATTTATTGTGTGGAATATTCATTAAGCTTTTAATTCAGATTACCTCGTTACAAAATAGATAAACCATTAGAAGATAATCGATTTTGTATAGGCGCCTAACGTGCGTTTATAGCTTTTAACTACATTCAAAGTTTAGAGCAACATGTGGTTTTAATTACACAAATTCATTCTGATAGAAAAGTTTTATATTAGTACTTTTTACGCTTAGTACTCTGACTAAAAATTAAAACTAGTTTAAGGTGCACTTACAAATTACGATAAAAGTAGCATTCTCTCTAAACGGTTTTAAAAAATACTTTTCAGGATGATAATATCTCTTAAGTAATCAAAAACTTTTAAGGTAAGCTACTTTTGGTGCCATAGTTTTGCCAAAAATTTAACTAGGTGATGTTAATCTCAGGCTGAACACTTCCTCTGGGTTTACTCCTTGTTCGTCATGATTAAAGCCTATACCTACCTTGAACTTCACGTTATTTTTGAGCTTTAAGGGTTGCAACTTCCTAAGGGCTGAACCGGTTTCCAAATTCCAAAGATTCATACTGCTCAGAAAATTTTATATTGAAAACATATTTAGACCATTGGAAAAGTTTCTGGAAACCGTGAAAAATGTAAATACAGAAAAATCATCATAGACTGTAACTCGGTAAGGATTCGCTTGATTTCAAAAATTCAAAAAGATTTAAATTTCCCAAAATATCCCCGATGAAGTACATGCTTTTAATTGCTAAAAGCCCTAAAACCTGTACCATTGAGCCAAAATCGCTATAACTCCCCGAGGATTGAACCGATTTTAAAAATTGAAAAATATTAGTATTACCTTGAAAATTTTTGATTAGATACATATTTTAGACCTTCGAAAAATTTTCTGGGAACCGAGATAAAGACAATGTGCGAAAGTGTGCCAGTTCTGACAATCACTTACTATTAAACCCAAATTTAAGCGAAAAATCCTTTCTACTGACGAAGCTAATTTTTCCAGGAATTTGTTGATACAATTTAACAACAACCACATATGGACTGAAGAAAATCCACAAAGAATTATAGACACGCATTTTCAAGAGTAGTTCTCTTTAAGTGTGTGTGATGGTACAATTGGGGGATCATTTGATTGGTCCTATCTTTTTTCCTGTTCAATTTATTGGTCATTTCTACTGGCATTTCTTTGCAACACAAATTGCCTTTAATATCCCAACTCGTAACCGCTTTGCTAAATGTGGTATATTCACGATAACGCCCTTTATTTTGGCTTAGAAGTGTATTCATGAACTGTATGAGAACAAGAGTATACGACAGGTTGAACCTCAGTCATGGTATCCTAGGTCCCTATACTTAAATAGCATTGATTTTTCTTATGGCATCGAATAACTTTCTAACACAGCTGGCGGTACAGATCTCTGTTTACAAGATACGTAATGCCGAGATCCAACATACACCACGACTGGCTCTTCCAAAGGCTCTGATGAGCTATTTCATGTTTTGGAATTTGAAGCGTTAAAATAAGCTTCGCGTCGTAACAGTGGCAGAGTAAGATGCTCCATGGAAGAACAGGACCTAGAAAGCACGGAGAAGATGATTCGACGGATACGCATTAGGAAAGAGTGTATCAATACAGGAGATGTCCGTCCGATAAGACAGCAGCCGATAAGGTTCTCATTGGACAAACACACGGAAGCCAAAAAAATGATTGGAGATAGAGCGCAATGTGTGACTGAGCACTCTGATAGCCCTTGGGCATTGCCTGTTGTGCTTATTAAGAAGAAGGACGGGTCAACAAGATTTTATGTAGACGACAGATGATTGAATGACGTGACCAAAAAAGACAGCTACTAACTTCCAAGGTTTGACGACACCCTAGATACACTTTCGGGGCCGTGATGGTTCACAATCTCAAGCTTAAAGAATGGCTACTGGTAAGTGGACATGGAATCTAAAGATCGATGAAAGACCGTTTTGACTATAGGTACTGCCTTATGATGAAGGGAATCCTGGCAAGGGACCCCACATCAAACTAGACGGTGTAAATATAAATAGAACACAAAACCCAAAATATCTGGGTTTAACATTAGACGAAAAACAGAATTATTTTACACATACAAACA